>VZTB01002309.1:759729-960959 GCA_013397245.1 Thryothorus ludovicianus
CCGTGCGCGCCCGCGGGGCTTTGCGCGCCCCGGGCCGGGGGCAGCGCGGGGCCGCCGCGACCTTTCCCTGGTTTTCTTTATCTCCCTCCTCCCCCGCGGGCCGCTCGGCTTCCGGACAATTTTTTCCAGTAGGATTTGGCTCCCGCCCTCCTTACCCGATCCCCCTCGTTGCAGTGGGAAAGTGAATTGCGCTGCTCAGCTGCGAGCGGGTGCGGGTGTCTCTGGCTGAGACCTCCAGTTTGTTTCAAGGAAAATTTCTCTTTATAATCCTTTTTAAAAATTTACTTCCTCCTAGTTCCCATGTAGCGTTATGTAAAGCACAAAAATTGGAATTCCCGATGAAGCCAGCACTAATTTGCCGAAGACATTCTACTTCTAGAATAAACAAATTTTTATACTGGTTTTACAAGTTGTTCCAAAATAATTCGATGCTTTCTGCTGGCAGATTGGCTCAGTTTAGGAGGGATTTGCTTTTGTTATATTGCTGTCATGGGATGTCGTGAACCAAATTGAACATTTTTAGAAAGAGGAGCTGCGGGAGCACTTCTACCAGCTGTTGTGCTGCTGGCATCTGGCAGACCCACTCTGCTCAACCAAAGTTCCTGAGCTTAAAGGAGAAAAAAGAAGTGCCTGGTAATTGATTACCTGAATGACAGTTTGAAAACGTACTATAGATCAATGGTTGGTTTGCTGTGTGGTATTCATAAATTGATTATGTTTTGGTGTATCTAGATTTTGTTTTTAATACTTGTTTCCCAGATCCAAAAAGGCTATTGGTCTTTTCTCAGATACAATGACATCTAATAAGCAAATGAAAAAGAAAACCAGTAGTGTAAATGTTTACAACTTTCTGGTATTGTATTTACAACCGTTTATTAAAATAGTTTTATTAAAAAATCTATCACTTGCATTCTTGCTAAGGAAACATTTCCTTTCATTGTGGGAGAGACATGTTGACACCAGGCCTTTTGTATTACCTTGCGGTGGCTCTTGACTTTTTTTGTTTTGTTTTTCATCTTTTGGTGAGTTATTGCCACTGCTGTAGTTTATACAAGTGATCTCTGTTTGCTAAAGGGACATCTTGGCTACAGGAATAATTTATGCTTTATTTGTATGAAGAAGTCCCTCTGTGTCCTTTTACAATCCTGGTTTTAGCAGCTCCCAGAGAGAGATCCCATATAGGCAGGCTTCTTGCAGCTCAGCATTTTAAAAATGCAGAAAGTTTCTATTTTAAGAAAGCAGTCAAAGTGCCAAGCTAACTTTAATTGAATTGTATTTCTTTTTAAAATAACTATTTTGATGTTATCTGGCTGGTAACTTCACCTCAGAACTGATTTGTTGCTTGTGCAGAACAAATAATCAGTTCAGAGGCCTGAAACTTTCTTTTGCACACAGCTAGTGTTGGTCTGAAGGTTAAATTTGCAAGGATCAGGCTCTGGGTAGTAATGTGGAAATGTGCATTTGTGTAGATTATCCTGCTTGGCTGTTTCTGGTCATGATCTGCTTTTCCACAAGCTTTAGTTTTTCAGATGTTGAACAAGAGGGGAGTGTCTTACAACTTATTTGGATGGCCCACAGATACTTTACCATCTTACCCACTGATTTGTAGTTGCAATGAGAGCTGTTAATTTTGGCCTTTTCTGGATGTGCTAGATACAAGTTTTAAAACCTCCTCCCAAATTATATGTGATTAAGTGCTTTTCTTTAAAACTTCCCACCAAATAAAATTAGTCCTTTTATTAAAACAAATATTTAGGGATATTGCTGTCTAGCAGATAACTGGTATGCCTTTTATGATCTTAATCTAGTGAGTGCTGGAGCAATAATTTAAGTAAGATGCCTGTCTATACATGTATCTCCACATCAATCTGTTTTTAAAAGGGTTTAGGGCTAGTTTCTCATTCTAGTGAATAAGAATTCTAGCCATCCCTTATGGAGATTGCTGTTTTAAGATGAGAAAAGTCTTTGCCCACTGTCATTTTACATTAGCTACAGGAGTCGGGTACTTTGCAGGGTTCTTTTGTTGATCTCAAAAGTTGTCAGAGTTTAGTATCTTTCCAGCAAAAGCAGAAGGCAAGACTACAGTGACTTGTTTTTGAACAAAATGAAATCCTTAAAATGCACTGTTGTACATTAAGAATGTACATCCTTAAATCCTTAAATGTGAATCCTTAAAATATACATAAAATGTACTCTTGTATTAATGGCCTCAGTTTATGTTCCCAGAATAAGAATGAAAGATGAGTGCTCAAGGAATAAAACATCTAATCCCATTTTAGAAGTCCTTTTGGTAAATACTTAACATCTCATAAGGAAAATAAATAGTAGTTTGAGACCTTATTCTTTGTGGAGGTGTCTCTGGACACCATCCTAACATCATGAAAGATGGAGGTGTTGAAAAAGTCATTCTTTACTACCCCCTAAGCCCTGCTTCTGTGGTATTAAACCAGCAGTACAAGCAGTGGTATTGTTGCACATTGGGAGCCTGTAGCCTGGAAGGGAGCAAGCAGCCAGGATCAGAGGCACGAGTTCCTTATGCTGGCTTGACTGTTGGGAAACCTTAAGGTACCATTATTGTGGAGACTCCCGTAAGGAAAACTGATGGGAAGCTGAAAAGAAGGTCAGAGAGGGCCAACAGGAAGCCCACCTTTTCTTAGGGCATCTGTCTTCTGAAACTTCTGTATCTCATCAAGTTCTGGAGCTGCTTTTCCCACTGGACAGAAATCTCAAAGATGTTGTAACCAGGGAACTGGAATCTGGCCCTGGGCTTCGACATATTTGCATGGCACTGACTTTCTCCTGGTCAAGAATGTCCTGGGGGGGTTAGTGCCTGGAAGCTTAACAGCTTTCTGGAGGCAAGAAAGTGCAAGGAATGATCAGAGAGATTCTTTTGTTGGAACTCATTCCTATGTGTTTTCCAGCTCTCTGATTTGCTTTGATAAAGTTGTTCCTTATGATTAAAAACTACCATGAATAATTGCAGGATTTGTCATTTGAATGTTTAATTAGTTGATACTTGGGGAGAAAAGTCTGCTCCTAAGCTCCTAAACCTTTTTCATTAAGTAAATATACATGTGAAACAATGACAGACATTTTATCAAATCTTGTTTCTTGAGGGCTACTGACTAATGGGAGAAGCTACTTTGATAGTAACGACTTTAAATGTACTCTTTAAAAATAAAACTATTCGTTTGGCAGCTACTGCTCATGAGGTTTGGTGCTGGAATGCATTATGCAGCTCCACACCCCCTCATCCTTCTGAAACTTAAAATCCCAGAAACACATTATTTTCAGTTATAATGGCAGATGAACTTGGGCTCTTGTTCTTGCACTGAGATTTAGGCAGCTGTGTGTCTTTTAGAAGAGCTAGGTGAAAATCTGAAGTGCTTCTAATGTGTTTATAACAGTAGTCACTGAGGGTCTAATTCTTCATTTTTTTTCACTTGTGAAGTGCAGCACTCTGTAAATAAACAACCCCTTTGAAATTGCATTTTGTTTTGATTTTTTTGGAGGCATTTGCCATTCAGGATTAATACATTTATCCGAATGATTACTTCTGAATATTAGTTTTGATTATTTTATTATTTTTTATTTATCTTGCGTAAGAACATACAGTGATGAGAATGTTGCTTTTAATATGTGAGTTATTTAAAGTTATCATTGTGATTAAGAAACAGTTTAGTCTTACTACTTTGACTTTGAAGATATTACAAGATCAGCTCTTTAACCCCTTTCTAGGGGCTAATCACATTTTTAAGTGTAATGGCTTCAGAAGTATGGGGAAAGCTGAGCATGGAACATGGGAAACACATCTGTGAGGTGCAGCAGCTGTGTGCTGGGGCCCTGCACACCTGGCTCCCCTTCACATTGCTGCTGGGGTATTTTTATCATCTTGGACAGATAACTTCAACTGCTGTTCTGCCTTGCTGGTCAGTCTGCAGGGTTCCAGGTAAGTTCCAAACTGTCACTGTAAATGAAGATCCTCTCCCAGTGAATCTTTTCCAACTGTCCTCTCACTCCACCAGCTCCTCTCACTCCACCAGCTCGCAGCCCTGAGCTCAGCTCTCCCTTCCTTTGTGCTTGGTATCAAGCTGCTTCTCAGGACTAATACTCCAGTCCTGAGCCCTCTCCTCTGCTTTTACCTCTGTCTGGGCTTTTTCTCCCGTACCTGTTTCACACAACCCATATTGGCAAGAGGCTAAAGCCTGGAGGCCAGGCTTATCTGAGTCAGACTAGGGCTCCACCACCAGCCCTTGTGGCATAGCAGACTTTCCCCTACTTTGTGGTCTGTTTTTCTGTAGGTAAAGGGTGATGTAATCAGTGTTAGTTCTTTCCTGGCTCCAGACCTATTCCACTGGTGACAAGTTTTAAAAAGCTATATTTCTGAATCTTTGGATTGGTTTTAAGAGCTTTTATTTTTAAGAAAATGCTGTTCAAATTAATTTCCCTCCTCCAATTGCATCGTATCTTTTTGCCCATGCTTTCATCTTTTCATTCTGATGTATTTTAAATGTACCGTTCTTGAATGTGACAGTTGGACATTTGGCCCTATATGATCAGAACCAGACCCTAGGATGGGATTTTAGGATATAGTTCCATATTTTATATAACATTAAAGAATATGATTTGATAGCACTGTGCTTTATTAAGCACATTAATTATTTTTTAATTTTCTATTGAAAGCCTGGGAGCATTTGGATCTTGCAAGTGGATATGCATGGACAGTTTCAAGTTGCCAGTTTCAATATTGGAGTTTATGTACCCTCTTTTGTAAAGGATGCACAAGCTTTGTTTTGTTTGTTTTGTTTTTTTTTTTTAGGTTGGTTGTGTTGTTGTTATTTGTTTGGTTTGAGTTTGTGTTTTCTAAAAAATATTTTTATTTTGAGTTAAAAGCTTTACTGAACTTTATCAGCAGGAGAAGTGGGAGAGGATTATGCAATGTGGCATAAAAGATAAAAGGTTGTTTTTGCAGTTGTAGTAGATCAGGTGTGTAGAGTGGCTTTCCCAAAGACTTGATGACATTGTGGTGCCTGGTGAAGGGAAGAAGGAGGCTGTTTTAAGGAAAGTACAAGAGAGATGACAGAGAAGGAGAAAATAAATGCAGCTGAAGCTGGAAGATTGACTTTTTCTGTCACTCAGTCAAGTGAAAGCTCAGCTATTCCAGGGTACCTCCTCTTGTCAGTCTCCTGACCTGTCTGGAGATTTGCAAGTAAGATGTCAAAACCAACATTTTTTAGAAACTTCAGTTTCATCTTAACAAATGGACACTAAAAAGAAGCAGCTCCTTGTGACCACCTTGGTTTTGGTGTATCTGTGCACAATTATGTGGTGACCACTAACAGCCCTAAAAGAGGTATTTTCAGAAATCTGTCATCTTCTAACAGGATTAGTTCTGCTTCATTAATGCAGAAACAGGGTCTGGCATCTAAGGAGGAGAACCTTACTGTTCCTTGATCCTTCAGGAATCTAAATTGATACTGTCAAACGGAACCTGCATTATGTCCTACACCCTCTGGTACTTGCTGACTTGATCTGCCAGAGTGTCTGGTACTGAACTGTATTTGTGTTCCCTTTGCTCTCTGAAGGATGGTGGTTGTCCTGGGCATGGAACTGTGCAGTGAAGAGTCCTTTCTCCTCACAAGTCACTCTTGAGGAGTATGTACTTGAGACCCTGCTGTCTCTGGAAGAGACTATGTCGAGTGAGTGGGAAAATCTCTCTCACTGCTCTTCTGGAAATTTGTTTTAAGTAGGGGATTTAAAATCTACTGCTGTGCAGCTCCTAGAAAAGAGTAGTTGAAGATAGGGTGTTGGAGTGAGGCAGAAATAAATTTCCATTTTATTTCCTTGTTAAGTCAGCTGAAGTTGACATAAAGAGCTCTGAAAAATCAAGCTGGTATGATGAATGTTTGAGTGCTAATGTTAGCTCTGTGAATGTTCTAAATGTAACAGGTAGCACACAAAAGAGAGAAGATGTTATCTTGGTCCAAAGCATAAAGTAGAAGGACAGCATTTTGAAGACAAGAGTGTGTCCAGAGAAAACAGTGGTGTAGAATGACTTTTTTTTCAACATTTTAAGAGACAAAATTATTTTTCCTTTAAGGAAGGAAGGTAAGGTAATGGTAGTCATCTTCAGATGCAGAAATGGAAAGAATTTCCAGTGTAGCGATGTTTCTTTGTTTTGTGACTAGTCAAGTTTGACAAGGATTTGATGGGGATGGGAGGAGGGTAGAAGTATTTTGCATGAATTCCAGGTTGTTTTCCCCAAAAATTCAAAGTGTCCAAGCAAAGATTGTTATCTCCAGAATAGTGACTGTTTGTTTCTTACAGCTACTTAGAATGAAAAAAATTGGAACCTGCTGCTGCCTTGAGTGATTTTTTTTTTGTTTGTTTTCCAGATAGGCAGCAGCCAGACTTGCTTGCTGAAAGAAAGTGCATCAAGCCTGTATATAACAGCTCCACTTGAGAAGTGTGTGTTAAGGGTGATTCAGCTTCTAAAGTGTGTCATTCTTTGAAACAAATTTGAGTGGGAAACTGAGGATAGAAAGGGGAATCGTTCCTTGCCCAATGTCAGTCAAGGTACTGTGATGCAAGAGAGAATATTTGGCAGTAATTCTCTGTTACTCAGTTTCTGAGTGCTAGTGGGAACTCTTCCAACATAAATCTAGTCCAATCGTCTAAATGCCTTATTTTTCTGTGTGGTTGCTTTTGAATTAGAGTTAATGAATTTCCTACTGCTGTCACAACAGACTTATTTAGAAGAAGACCAAAGAGTTCTAAAGTTTTCAGCAACAAGACACTGCTACTCCATGATCTGTATGGGCCTGTTCACTTGAGTGAATGGTCAAGATAAAAGGAAGTATTTGGAAGGTTCTTGCCTATTTTCCTGCTCTAAGTAATGTTAAATACATTTGAATTTAATTAAAAATGCTGATAGGAATCCTGGCTTGGACCTCTTTGGAGGAGTAGACTTTGCTGTAAACAGAATAGATGAAAGGAAGAGATCAAATAAAGGAGGTCACTGAATACAGCTGTCTCTGGAACACAGAGCTGGGTTGGGCCCAGTGCAGGAAAGCCTCATCCTGTGTCAGGCACATCTGTCCTTACCAGCACTATGTTCAAAAGTCATAGAAGAAAAGTTTGGATATCTTGACTTTCCTATAGGTGTTTTAGTGGAGACCATAGAATCTCTATGTAACTGTTTTCACACTCTCAGAATTATTATATTTTTAAAGTGCTGTAAAGAAAGAAGTTTGCTGAAGATAGAAAAATGATGACAATGGTGAAAGCTCCTCAAGCAGTTTGTCTTGCAGAGTAATTGGAGGTGATGGAAAGCATCTTGACACATAGAAAGAAAGTGGTTTTAAGAGAAGGTGGAAAGTAGAGGTAAAAGCTTTTAATTATGTTCAATGCACAGGCATGATCTAGGCCTATGTATACTTATCTCAATTCTCAGTTAATTTGATGTGAATATAAGGCTTGTACAGCACCAGGAATTGGTTTTTCTTTGTCTTTTTTTCTCAAAAACTCTTTCCATTAAAATTATTTGTCCACTATGTCTACTTACATTCAAACATGTCTTTAAGAAAATACAGTCTCCTTGAGGACCAGCACAGTTGCTTTTGTTTTTGAACCTGTTTTTTTTTTTTCTAACCCTGTTGTAACATTTTGTGTCCTTTCTTCAAATAGTAACTCCCATTTCATTTTTCATCTCTTTCCTCTCTATAAGTTGTTCCAGCTAAAGTAATTTGCAGTAGAACATTTTGAACTGATACTTAAATGTCACCAAACTTTACATGGTTTATAATGTCATGAAATGAAAGCCATTGGTCATGGGGAGGCAAACTGCTAGGAAGCATTTTCAGATTGAAGGCCTTTTAGGTTGATCCAGAAGTGAAAGCTGTATCAACTGATCTTGAAAATACAAAATATATGAATCTTACGTTTGGAACAACTCAAAGCATGTGTAAACCTTGTGAAATGTGGTTTTACATTTTTCCATGCCTAGATGTGTCATAAAGGTCAGAAATGTTTCACATGATCTGGACTGAGCTCCTGGGTAGAGTGATTCTAGTCTGTTTAATTTCACTGGGTTTGAGATCATCAGAATTGAACTATCTGACACATTCTGGTTTAATGTCCCAGCCATCAGGCTCTTGGCTTTTTTAGGGTCAGGACACTGCATGCTGAAGTGTTCCTTTCCTTCTCCCCCTACCACTTCTGACCAGTTCTTTTATACCAGTAAAATTATTTTTCTCCCTTTTTTTTTTCTATTTATTAAATGATCTTGTTTTCGTATTATCTCAAGTCAAGGACTCAAGTGTAATATTTGTACAGTAAATACAAGTGACTACTTCTAACTGTTCCTGCTTCACGGAAATACCTTCAGTGTAAGAACAGTGTGAGGCTCCCCTTGGAATTTCAGCAGCTATTTGACCATGCAACTGATGTTAGAGGGAAGGACAAGAAAATACCCTCCCACAGAGGGTGTGGATGACTGGCTAGAAGGTAGCAGATGATACATGGCATTGGCCCCAACTCGTATGTTTGGTTTTACTTCTAATTTGTCGTATAAAGTATTTAGTGGTTTTTGATATGAATCATAACTTGCTAATGACACTGTACCTGCCATGGAGAGTTCATGAGAAGATGTCAGGATGATGACCGTGTTCTGAAGTGGTGATTTCTGCAAAGTGCTAAATGAATTCACATTGATCTTACAATACTGGAAGATCTATCTTTTGTCATTTGGTACACAGGAGGCCTTTCAGCTCCCAGTGGCTTTAACAGAAGGGTGAGCAAGCCCCAGCTATATTACAGACCTGTTTCCATAGGTTCCAAAGTTTACTTTTCTGCTTTTATCATGTGTCTCTCTGAAACCTGTGTTATTTTTGTCATCATTCTGGGAGTCTGTGCCTCTCATCACAGTGCAGCTTTTATCTGGAGTATTGATCTTCCTACAAATTTGCTAGTGGATAGCATGGTCTCCATGGTTAGTTTTTTGTGTCCTCCTTCTCAGCCCCTGCAGAGCCATGCATAGGTGATTCAGCTATTTTCTTCTTGCTGGGAGCAATTTGGTTTTGGTGTAAAATAAAGGTGAGAATTTTACTGCTGCTCTGCTTACTTTTTTTGCATATAGGCAAAGAAGCATGCTACAGGTGTAACTTATTATAGCCTCCATCCCTTTGGATTATTCCTTGCTCTGAGGTTCTCAGCTTTTCCTTGTCATGGGCTACCTGCTGAATACCTGGGTGTTTGTTGCTTGCATTAGGCAGTGATGCCCCTTTTGTGGCACTGTTCAGTGCTAATAACCATACAAGCCCTTGAGAAGGTAAGTCTTGCTTTCTTTCACTATTGCTCAACTAGATCTTTATATTTGTAAAAAACATTAGTGGAAAGGACTGAGAGAGCTAATATGAAGATACCTGCATCTCTAAGTGTTCATTTTTCTGTTGTAACACATCTCTGTTTTGGGAGACCTCTGCTTTCTGGCTAAGGTATAAAACTCCAAAATATTAATTCATGGAGCTGGCTGCCACAGGGACAGCACATTTGAAGGATCACAATAAAGTAATTTTCCCTTCCCAAACCTTACAAATCTCATTTTTTATATAACCATTTGGATCTCATTTCTCTTCCTACCGAAGAGTCTAACAGGAAGAACTTCCACATATAGATTGGTCATCCTTGATCATCCTTGTTCCCTTTCACTGAACCTCTTTCAGTTCTACTCTAGTGGAGGATATTAAATGTAGGATAGTGATGACCCCTGTTTTAGCCTCTACCCCTTTCCAAATAATCCCGAGCACTTTGTATACTTCTGCAGGTAAATTTTCTTCTCTACTACTGAGCAAGAGCTGGGATCTGTATGGAACTGTCTGTTCTAACATCAGATTTTTCTCCTGGTTGGTAATAATCTGTTTGGGCTCCATCACTTCATATGTGAGGTTGGGGTTAGGTTCCCTGCATGAGCTCCATTTCACTGGCCATTTTGTTATCCAGTCATTCAGTCTGTAGTTTCTTATGGTTTCAGTTTCCCTTGCTGCTTTTGTTATGCTTAGCTGATACACTGTGAACTCATGAGTGAAAACACATCATAAATAATAACATGATAAGAAAATCTACAGTGCTTCTATCTGTAGTGTAATGCATTATGGATATTGGTCTTCAAATCAGTCTTTGCTTATAACAGATGAAATGTAATTTGATGTAATTCAATGTAGAGGTTCTGCTGGCATGATGAATGAGGGACATGCCAATGTCTTCTCACCAGGGTCTCCAGCTGGAGTTTCCTGTACACACTGTAACACATGCAGTTTATGTATGTTTGAATATAACTTAGTTTCTTGTGCAAACTTTAAGATGTATTTTATAGATGTTTGAATACACATTATGTCTACATGTGACTTCTTTTATATTTCAGAATTGTTTTGTACCTATGAAAAGTGGGCAGAAACATTGCTATACATCAGCAGCACTCCCCAAGTGCCAACTTCATTTCAGCGGAACACCTGGATTTCCTACATGTTCTTATTACTTGGAAGAGTAATTTAATAGGTTTTTATGAGTAAAGGCAAATGTTTAGAAAAACTTCTGCTTACCAAATCGGCTTTTGTCTTCCTGCTGCAACTCAGGTGTAGTGTGTTTGCTGAGACCTCTTCTGCTGGATGTCGTCCCAAGTATTCGACAGACCGCTGCCTTGGCTCTTGGGAGACTTGCTGATTATGATGTGGAGCTGGCAGAGGCAATTGTGAAGGCAGGCATCCTTCCACAGCTCATATATTCATTGCCTGAGGAGAATGTAAGGCATGATTGTTCTTTTAAGTAATATTTTTTTAACTATTGTACAGAGAAAGGGAAATCTTTCTGTATCAGCATCTGCTGTTATTCTAATAGGACATTAAATGTATTGAAGTCAGAGCAGCATGTATGTTTGAACCCCTGAGAGATCACTGTGTACTGTATGCCTAAGTCTGACTTCAAATAAGCTTGACTTTAAAATATTGTATTACCGTTTAATGCGCTATGGGAAATACATTCATTGCACTGTAACGTTTTTAAAATGTTGAGTGATGCTTTGTAAAAGATCTCTCTTCAAAAAGGAGACAGTTTGGAAGCTGTGGTGATAATTGACTAGGTTTTGTCCATAATACCAGACATGCGTAAAATACATATAAAACCCTGAACTTCTGTAATGAAATACTTTGTATCTCCAAATGAAGACCTTTGGAAATCCATAACATGAGAAATAACAAACCTCTGACACAGGAAAATACATGAAAAGGTTTTCGTCTTCATATTTGTCAAATCCAAACGAAGTACAGTCACAATTGTGATGCAAATAAATCTGTTGGTCTCTTGCTCCCTTCCTCACATTCTTCTTCAAGCTCTGTGTCTCTTTCAGCTTTGATTTTTTGAATGATGCTAACCTAGATGAACAGAAACACTTTCAAGTAAGGTTCCTAGCTGCTGGAAACTTACAGCTGAAGTGTTAAGTACACTGATATCACAGCCATGCTTACTTTGCAGCTTTGGTTTAGGAAAAGTAGGTTTTCAATGGAAATAAAATTTGGAAAACAATATATTTTCATTTTCAATCTTTTGAGGAAAACAGATGTAAATTTACTCATTGCATACTTTTTGCACATGTAGAATCCTGGCCTGTACAATTAAAATTAAAAAAGAAAACACGAAAGAAAAACTTTGATGACAAAATACTGGTATAGTATGAAAAGAAAGTAAAGATTTTAATTATACAAGGTTATAAGCCTTTTGGTTATTTTATTTCTATTTTTAAGGGAAGATGTGGAACAAAATTACCCACTGTTGGTTTGGAAACTACCCCCTGCTACAACTCAAAACCCTCACTAAATTAGCTCGAGTACTCTGAGTAGAGTAATTAGGGGAAGCAACAGCAAGACTTGTGTGAGGTCATGGAAAGCCAGCTATGCCTTGATGACTGAGGGCAAGTGAAGGCAACTCATCCAGTTCATTCAAAGTTTAGCAAGCAGACAGTTTGTCACTTCTCACAGTAAAAAAACCCAACATTTTCCTTTCCATTCACTTTTAATGTATCGACATCTGTATTTAAAGATGAGATTGTCTGAGCACACAATAAATGCTGTTTCTTCTGATTTATGGGGAACAGTCACAGGATAACATCCCAGATCAATGTTTTATCAATTAAATGGAGCAAAATTCAGTTTTACAGCATATTCTGACTATGCTTGTGAATATGGTTTGTTTTTGAGAATGTGTTTTGAATAGTGAAAACAAAGAAATGTTTTTCTTTGCCAGGAGCATAATTACTTAACAGAAACAACATACCCATATTTGTACAGACATAGACTTATGTAAACAAATATGGCTCCACCAAGTTCAGCAAAACTTACAGTAACTTACATTATCTAGGGATTTGACAATTTGTCTGTACTGTTTCCTTTCTGTTCCCCCTAAATGTGGTTTAATGCTTTGCATGTAAACTACATTTAATGTACCTGCATATAGACCTTAACTTGGAAATCTGGATTTTTGACATAAAGGAGTTATATCTGTACTGGTAAACTAAGGAAGGTAAGGGCATTTGTTGGAGCCCTGAAAGATGACTGTGTAATGTTAATCAGTAGCATGCTCTCTGGTGTGGTTTTAGACAATGCCAGTCATCAAACTACTCAACAATGCTTGGACAAGGTTTAAGGGACAGCACAAGGCTGGGACAGATTCCAGTAGCGTAGATGAGGCCATTGTGCATTAGGAAAGAGGACTCTAGATGGACAGATGTGTTACGTGGTGTCACCTTCCTTTAGGGCCAGGGAACATTTTATTTCCTGGGGAGCCATTGCAGGTACTGTTCTGTTGCCATATCTTAGTGCTTTAGATCAGGCTTTTGAAGGTGTTTGGGTACCTTACAGGATGCACAAAAGCACTCACGTGGTTCTTTGTTTCTCTGGACTTGATCCAGAAGGGATGTGGGCTTTGCATTGTTTACATTTTGAGTACCTTGACAGTAGGACTAGCACTGTAAAGTGCCCTGGCTTCCTGTGCAGAGCAGGGGAGAATCAGGAGTCTAGGGATTAGATTAAACCAGCTGGAATACAAAAAGAGAGCCCTCTAGAGCTTGTCCATAGGGATCATCTGTCAATGTCCAGGCTGGAGGGCATACTCCAGGCACATAGACATAGCAGCAGGTTACTTGTGTCCCCATGAATCCTGCCCTTCCCAAGGGAGGGGAACTGTCTTTCTCACAACATGGTTTTCTCTGGCCAGAGTGCTTTAACTGGGCTCTGGATTTTGAAAATGTAAGGCAGTAGAAGAAACTTAATCTTCAGCTTCCATATCCTAGTGGTGGTTATAAAACTGTAGGAGACTGAAATGTGACTTTTTGAGGGAAGGCTTAACTGTGCTTTTAGAAGAAATCACTACTGCAGTTTACATGGGAACCCCATACTGTGTGCAGTGTCATGTGTTACATATACACACTAAAAACATAATTTAGGGAAATGGGCAGAATTGAGATGAGAGCTTAGACATGCATGCTCTTATGACAAAAGGGCCAGGGTGCTTCGTCCTGTTCAAAATGAGCTTCTTCTGGACACAGGCAGGAGTAAAATTGAGGCTGCTTGGTCAAAATGGAGGGTTAATTCAGTATTGGGTGTTGGTGGGATAGGTTTTTCAGCATCCTAAATGTGTGTTTGAGGCAGTAGTTAGGCTTTTCAGGATTCAGATCCCAAACTCCTTTATTTGATCTAATTTGCTCTGTCTCAGTTTCCTATTTACAAACATAATTAGTGTTTTCTCATAGAGAAGTTGTGAGGATATCTGTGTTAGAAAGTGTAAAACCTTGCAAGTGATACAGATGGAGCTTTTAGGAGCCTGCCCTGCATAGCCTGTGTAATCTGGTTAAAGATGTTAAGAGTTATTGTTTTTGCAGCTCTTGTTGCTCACTACTCACTTAAACAGACTTACCTAGACTACCTTTTTCCCATATCCTCTTATCTCTCTCATTTTTTCTGTTTGTGTGCTTGCTACAGATTTTATATCATGAGCTGTCCGAAAGAACTGGAGGTTCATTATTTGTGTGATGTCTTGTGGTCCTTATTTGGATCTGTATGAGATATTGCTGCTACTACTAAGGTTTATTTAGGCATGTCTGTACTATTTTATGCTTTGAACTTCTTAATATTAGTGAAAGTTTGTTTGTTTGTTTCTGATTTGTCTAGCGTTACTACAAGAAAACAGCTGCATTTGTGCTAAGAGCAATTGCTAAACATTCTCCACAATTAGCTCAGGCAGTAATTCAGTGTGGAGCACTGGAGATGCTGGTGATTTGCTTGGAAGATTTTGACCCTGGAGTCAAAGAAGGTGCATCTTGGGCATTTGGGTACATTGCCCGACACAATCCAGGTAACAAGTTTTGTGTGTGTTATCTTTTAACTTAATGTCCTGTGATAATAATAATGACAGTGTTATTTTGGTAAATAGAACCAGGTACTTTTTCTTCTCTACTGTTACAAAATTTTAAATTTGGGATAAAGCCCTAGTGTAACTGTACCAGACCAGCAATGCTGTACCTTTTTGTGGGAAACTGGCATACCTGACACCAGCAGTGCCCAGTTATGAGAGGTGCTTTAAAAGGAGATGTGTTCGTCCCTTGGCCAGAAAAGGACACTCTGCTTTATACCTCTTCATGAAATGATTTCTGAATCCTTATATATTGTGTAGGTGTTGCTGCAGAACCAGGTTTCTTTTGCTTTACATTAGTTCTTTTTTTATATACATAGCTGAATGGAGAAGCCTAGGGAGAAGCAAGTTTCATTCAGCTTACAGTAATGTTTGCAGGATAAATAGACCAAATTTACTGCACTATGTTATCATTAGCCAGTGGACCACACTACTCTGAGAGTCAGGAATAGATCCTAGGAATCCAATATTGAGCAGTTCACTGCTGTCTCTCAGGCAGTTGTATAACTCACTGGTGGTGTCATGTTCCTATTTAAAAGCTGATCCACGTGGCTGATAGTTCTTTTACCAGCTATTTATATAGTTCAAGTAAAAGTTTAGACTGTGAATGAAAGAACTGAGGGAAGAAAGTGCTAGCTGGAAGGGGTGGGAGAAATGATTAGTCTTTGTATTGTTCAAAGTTAAACTAATTCTAGGATCATAACATTAACTCATGGTTTTATATTTGGTTTTGGCTCTAAAATGTACATAGACTGATTTTTTTTGTTTTTTAATCAATACAGAATGTTGGACTGCAGAAGGCATGGGGGATTTCCCCTTCCCACTTAGAGGGTTAGCTTACTGGGACTGTCTCCAAAGTTGTTAGCACCTTTCTAACAGACTGCATTTTCTGGGGAACAAATTAATTCTTTGGTAATGATTTTTTATCATTTGGTCATCAGGATTGAATTCCGCACTTGACGGAAAATAATTGTTCCATCCATCTGAAAGATATTTATTTAAATATCAAAAGTGTTCATTTGTATAAGTGTGTGTAGTGTGTGTGCCTGTGTTACTCTTAACATAAACATTTCTGCAGTTTTGTTATGTCACTAAATCAATATTGACTCACTTCAATTGCCCTTCATGCTATTCACTGCGTGAATGCTGACTGAGCTTTAGGGTGATCCAGTTCACTCTGTGACAGCATTGTCTGCAAAGATGGAGGTGATGTAGGGGTATTGAAGACAACAAATTCCTTGTACAAATTTTTATTCCATGGTTATGAATAATTTATTCGCTGATGGTGAATGGGTGCATACCTTATGTCAATTTACAACGACAATAAGAACAGCATCCTCAGAAATTAGGTTGAAATTGTGAGTGCTACCAAGCTGCAAGCATCAGGACATAAACAGATCGCTTGATGTAATCAGTAAAAAAAGCCTGAATTCCAACAAAAGCCCACCAAAAGATCCCTGAAAAAATTGCCCAGCTATAGCCAATTTAGGGGATTTACCTGCCTCTATATCACAGTCACAGCATGTCTCTAAAATGATTATTGAAAGTAGAGGAGTTATACTGAAAAAAGATCACCCTGTGCAACATATGTTTCTCACACAGCTGCACGCATGCCTTTGCAACACAATATTGTTGGAGATGGGATATAGAGATAGAGAAATGGAATACAGAGACTTTTTCTTATCAATAGCTAGTGTTTACTGTTCAAGAAACTGTGGATTGGACTGACATGCTCCTGTTGACAAAATCTGATGGTTATGGTTTTCTGTCATTAACTGTCTGTGGACACATAATGCAGTTTATATTTAAAAATAGAGCTGGGTGTGAAATAGTTTCCCCCAGCCACTAAAGGTTTTTCAGTTTCAAAAATTGTTACAGTTCTGAACTGGGACAATATTAAGACTTTTTCTCTCTCTTGAAGATTGGGGATTAGGGAGATTTGTTTTCCCCAGCAAGAAAAGTTTTAGGCAGGATGTGAACCTCTGTCTTCATGAGTGCAGTCAAAGGCTCTGACATTCAGTGATAGCTGTTTGTAATGGTGAGGGTCTCTCTGCTTTTAATCAGAAATTACATCCATGACCCAGTAAAGCTATTAAGAACTGCAGTGTATGTTCCCATGAAAAGAATTCCATTTTGAGAAATTAAGGCTTCCCTCTCCCCCCCACCCTGATGAAAACACTCTCTGCTTAGCAAGTTCTATACTGACTTCATACAAAAATCGCTTAAAATGCAATTCTTCTGTGAACAGATGTCTCCAGAAAGCCTGTGAGATTTTAGGTAAAGACAAATGTCTCATGAGGTTTCAAGATGCTAGAAATCTTGCCAGGTCAGATTCTGAAATTTAGAAACTGCTCTGCTCTTGCAGTTCTGCTCTTTCTTTCTCTTTGAGCTGAATTTCAGATACTGATCTTACTCCAAAGTGTACAAATCAATGTGCTGTGATTTTGCCATTCATTATATCTACTATTTGAAAAAAAAAAGAAGTATAAAGTGTTTCAAATACCATCAGGTCCATGAAAAATACTTTGTAACGTTTTACTTATACCATATTCAGTTAAAGTGCAAAATTGTTTTCTTTGAAATATGCAAATAATTTGGCTTTCCATTTTCTTTGTCTGCATTAAAGGTGTAATTTATTGTCTCATACCTGCTTGAGTATCCTGTAAATTGGTAGGAAAACAAAAATAAACAACAGTGTATTACTGAAGTGTATTACTGAGAACAAAGTTTTGATCATTTTCTGGCATACAGTGGATCATAGCTCAGCTTAGAAGGGACCTTGGGAGATCTCTAGTCCAGATTCCTGCTCAAAGCAGCGTCAGCTACAAGAACTGATTCCTCAGTCCTTCAGTGATTTGAGTCTGACCTCTCTCCTCCTGATGAAAGGTTTTCCCACTGATTCTAGTGGAATCTTTAGCACTGTGGTTGTAGTGGCCTGCACAAACCTCTGATTTTGAAGTGCAGCTTTTGGGCTACTTGTGGGAATTGGAGTCTTTCTATGTGGCCATAACATGATCACACAGTCCTCAGAAAAATGCAGTATTGGTGATTGTTTTGGTCAAAACCTGTTGTTTCCTGTGGATGCACCTGCTACCACAGCAAGGTCTTTTTGAGAGCCCTGGTCTGAACTGAAACTTGCATTTCCTTCCAGTCAGGGGTTTTGCTGCTGCTCTACTATGGGGATATAATATTGCATATTGTCAATATAATATTGAGTTGATTTTCTTCCTCTGAGGGCAACCTGGACATTCACTTTCTGACCTTCATATTTTTTATTCTCATCTGTATTTTTTAAATCCATACTATTATTACCAATGTGTTAAGATTAAGAGGATTGTTTTGTTTTGTTTTTTTAACACCCTAAACTAGTTTAGAACAATCCTGTAAGACTTCCCATTGTTTTGAGTATGTAAGTAGGATCTTGACTCCTCTTTGTTGGCTTTCTCCTCTTCCTGATCACACAAACTCATGACGAGTCTTCAACTTTGAATTAATTTCTTCATTCCTGATGAGTACTTTTGTGTTGAGACAAACCAGTGCAACTCTAGTACAACTTCTATTTGTACTAGAACTGGTGGCATCTCAGACTCCAAAGTCTGTCTTTATTAGTCTTTCTTCTACATCTGTTTGAGTCTTGTCTGCAGTATCTCCACTTGCTAAAATCTTCTTCATGTAGATCTGGGTGAAAGCAATTAATTTATGGTCAGTTTTGAGCCATAGTTCTCTTGTGTTTGAACATACAGAGTTCAATTTCCTATCTCCACTCACATGAAGAGAAGTTCAACTTTATCATCAGGTATTTGAAAAAGTTCCTTAAGTTGTACCCAATGTGAGTTCCAAGCTTGTGGTTTTCATAACCTTCTGTGGAATTAAATTAGGTTCATACATTATATTTCCTCTGCTGTTTTTCTCCTCTGCAGCTATGGGTCTTGTCTTTGTCCTTATAATACAACCTTGGCATAGTACTTGGAAGAGTATTTTTGTAATTTGTTTCAGTTTTTTAAATTTTTTCTGACTGAATATTTGGTTTTAAAAATTTCTTATTACCAAGTTTGTTTTCGCCTCCACCTCCTTCTCAGTCTAAATTTTTTCCCACCTTTGTCTGTGTTTCTAATTGGATGGCAAAGTTTCATGAATCCTTTGGTGTATAATCTGCATTAAAGATGTTCTACAAGTAGGAAGATAATTTGAGCCTTTTCTTGAGGAAAAAAAAATTACAACTTGTAATAGAATCAGTAATACTTAGAATTGTAATTTTGGGCAGAATTTGCAGGGAAACATGATGGGAAGTACTGTATTTCCTTTCTTCCTTGCCTCAGCTTTTCTGTTTTCCTGACAGTCCATTTATGACTTGTCTGTCTTGACACATGGTCCAGCCCTCCATGTGGTAAGTTATTAGCCATGAACCTTATAAACACCACTGGAAGCAAAACCATTTAATTACCCATGAACAACAGTAACCATCAGTATTTAAATGATATCAGACTTCTAACAGCAAGAGCTGATCTAAATTGAATCAGATTTCTTTTACTCTTTTGAAATAACTTTTTTGGTTACTTTACATGCCTGAGTGTAGCTGCCACCTGGAAGTATTGCTCTTTCTCTCCCTGCTTGAACTTCGTGATTTTAGCTCATAAGACATCAAAGGAGCCCACTCTTCTAGCACTGTGTCCCCCTTGACATCAGCTTCTTGGTTTTAGCATTTCCCAGCAGACTGTGGGCCGTGGAGCTGGTTGCTCTGAAGTTCTGAGGCACAGTGGGAGGGGTTCATCTGGCTGTTGGTCAGGAGATCACCGTGCATTCTGCTTGGGCAGGGGACAGCAGCAAAACACGGTCTGAAGAAACCGAGCGTGGCTTTTCCCACAAGAAGCTGACTGTACCTTATACCACGTGTATTGATTAGCTCCTTTTCAGATTTGTTTTTACATTTTGGGTAAATTTCACTTCAGATTTTTGAAACAGAAGATACTGCTTTTGAGTTTTGTTGAAATCTTATGATTTGTGTATTTTGAGGGTGTATGCACTGCATTTTCAGTCAAATATTTATTCAAAAAATGAACTTTGTAGAGTTAATTTTACAGATTCACAGAATGTTCTGAATTGGAAGGGACCTACAAGGATCATCAAGTTCAACTCTTAAGTAAATGGCCTGTACAGGGATTGAACCCACAACTTTGCTGTTATAAGCACTATGCTCTAGCCAACTAAAAATGTAATTCTTTAAAAATCACTGCATGATTTATTTTTTTGATGTAATATTTATATTTTCTTTAAAATATTGTATCATAAAATAACATAGAGTGTAAATATTTGACTTATCATATGTATTGCAGTGTGTGGCTATAGCTCACTAATTGAAAACAAATCTGGTCCAGAACATTATTTGGATATTAACAACGTAATGATGACATGACTTACAGATTTCATGAAAAACTATATTAGTCTATGTATATTTAATGAAGTATGCTGTATTTTTCTTAGTATGAAAATCTCTTTATGGATGGACTATAAATCAAAAGCTAAGTTAGAGTCTTGAAATACAACAGCCATATGTTGCCATGGTACTGTAAGTCAAGATAAATGTTAAAGATAATAATGGATATGCATAATAAGGTGTAGCAAAACTGAACGAAGAACCTAATAGATTATTGAATCCCCTATGGTTATTACCACTTTTTCAACACTGTTTTAAAATAGCACAGCTTGGTTATAATATAAATTTTGCTTCTGATATCCAGTAATTCTCATTTTAGGACTGTGATTAATGCTACATACGCAGAGAGAGCTAATGAATTTCTAATAGTGTAATTTCTGTCCATGTCAGCTAATCACATGCTCAGATTTTTTTTTTTTTTTTTTGTTTAAGGTGCAGTTAGTTAAGGATATTGTTCTATTCTCAGGCACACAATATCACTGATGATATTTCTTATTTGTCTAATTGTGTATGATAATATTTTCTGGTCATTAAAGTATAAATTCTGTCTCACCCCATGTATGGTAGCAAAGACTAGTTTTGATCAGCAAGTTCCATTTTTGCAATCTTTTGTGTAAGATAGATCTTTTTTTATGTTTTTTTGTATTTTTGTTTTTGGCATTTGATCTATGCTAATATCTGCTTATCATTTAAAGAGGGTAAAATGCTCTCTAATTAGCTGGTTGATAAAATTTTGGTACTTTGGCTTTCTGTGTTGTTGTTAGCCATGCATAAAATGCTTTCCTATTGATCAGTGTAGAATAGCCAGGGTTTAAACAGCTGACATCTGCTTACTTTAAAAAAAGAAAAAGAAAACAAAATAACAAACCATTTCAGCCTAATCTACCTCAAATGTGTGCATGTAAATGGGGGTCCATCTATTGACCTGCATTCTTTTCAGTTGTGGATTGGTCCACACGGTTTATGAAACCAGGAGGGCTGATTTGAAATGCAGATGTCGAGACAGTGAACTACACCCTCCCCTTTTTCCTTTGCTGTATCTGTCAGGGTGAAAAATGGCTTGCACAAGGGTCAGTCACCCATACTCACTTAATTACTTTCCTTGGACCTACAGAACTGTCACAAGCTGTGGTGGATGCAGGCGCTGTTCCTCTTTTAGTGCTCTGTATCCAGGAGCCAGAAATTGCTTTGAAAAGGATTGCTGCTTCAACTCTCAGTGATATTTCAAAGCATTCTCCAGAGTTAGCACAGACAGTAGTGGATGCAGGAGCTATCGCTCACTTAGCTCAGATGATCCCGAACCCTGATGCTAAACTGAAGGTACATTTAATTTTTTTTTAATCTCCATTATACCAGTCATTACTTGAGATTGAATCAAAGGCACCCATCTACATATTTATTTAGAGGCTCTTGGTTTGGGTGTTAACAAAATGTAACTATGTAGTTAGTGTCAAAGAGTTCTGAACATGTTTACAGATTTAGCTACTGGATATAAACTGCAGCTCTGTGAGGAACAGCTAAACTAATCTTTAAAGTGAGTACTATGGGGTTTTTTTAGAAATATATAGGATATGAAGAATGCAACAGATACTTTTAATAGATAAAATTTGCACATTTCAGTTACAAAAATGGTTTTGCATACTAAAGATTTTATGATAAGCCAGTTAATAGTGAACTTATTGTATTTTAGAGTGTACTGATGTGAATAGCTGTTGTCAAAGGTTTAATCACTAGCGCTTAATTGACAAAAAAAATTTCTTATTATAAATTTTCTGTCTTACTCTACCAAACAGAAGACAACATAAAAATGCCACAAAAATTTCTTAATATAAGATCTTACAGATCCAATTTATGTAAATAAAAATACTTTCTATAGATTTTACTAAATTTTAAATTACAGTTTTAAATGCTGTGTATTTTTTTTAATACATACAGGCTTGAATGAGATAAAACAAAAGACAAACTTTTTATTCAGGAGCCAGCGAATGTTCTGTGCCATTATATTTGTGTGTGAATTGACTCAGTGAATTGTAAAATAGCTGTAATTGTTTTCTCTATCCTGCTTTGTTTTCCTTGATGCAATAGATTTTTGTGTGCAGGGGGAGTGTGTGTTGTGGGATATTTGTATAGTATTGATTTTATAACAATTTTTATTTACTAGCGTCAGGTGCTGTCAGCTCTAAGCCAAATAGCAAAGCATTCAGTGGATCTTGCAGAGTTGGTGGTTGAAGCAGAAATTTTCCCAGTTGTGCTCACATGCCTGAAGGACTCAGATGAATATGTCAAGAAAAATGGTGCAACTTTAATTAGAGAGATAGCAAAGCATACGCCTGAGGTAAAACCTTGAAAATGCAAATACAAGGTCATATCATTAGATTTTACACTTTAAATAAAATACAGGATTATTCTGTCATTTGCTTTTCGAAAGGGAGGGCAAATGGCTGTTTGGCATGTTCATTGGAAAATATGGAAATGCTTGCTGATATTATGAGATGTGTATTGAATATGAATTGGGTTAGGAAACTGGGAATCATAAAATGTATACCTAGGTACTTCATTCTGTGAGATATCAGCACAGAGAGGGAGTTCTTAGCTGACAGTACTGTCAGTCCTAGATATTAAAAATATGAGAAAAGCCTCACACAAGTCATGATACCAGCTAATAAATTGTAAGATCATCCTTTAACAATAATAGATGGTGTGTGTCTTTTTAAAATCTTCAGAGGTGCTGGGATCACATTTTAATTATTTTTCCAATGACAGCGAAGGTCAAAAATTCTCTTATTTATTATTAACCTGATGGTAACTTGAGTTTGTAATTTGAGTTTGAACATTTACAGTGTTTTTGCTCATAGGAAGGTGGAGATATTTGGCAAAGTCAATACAAAATAAATAGGAAAAACATATAATTATAACTATGATAATCTGCCAGACCACAGAGATAATTAGAAGGCTCTAAATATGACTTTGGAGTGAAATATAAGCAATGTATTTGTGGAACACACTAATGCTGAGCATAGTAATTTCAAAATCATGATAATAGCTTAACAACTGAGAAGGGTTTAAACATGAATGTTGTGCATCTTCTTCAGCCTGCCAGTCTTTAAACTGGTGATAAAAGTTTACAGTCTTGGCACATTTCCTGGTTTTTCTCTGTACCTCATGGGCAAAGCAACTTCACTTTCTCAAAAAAGTAAAGAAATTATCATTATCAAAAGGGAGCCCTAGAATAAGAAGCCAGGAGACCAAACTCAGGATTGCAGGTAAAGTTGGAAGAGCTGCTGGCACCAGATCCTCCATGCAAGAGGAGCTGGCCATGCTAGCAGCTCTCCAAAGGAGCAGTAGGAAGTATCTTGGTGGCTCCCAGTGGGAAGTCACAGTCCATGTCTGACTTCAGAATGACAGAAACGACTGTCCAGCTCTGGGAACTCTATTCAAGCAGCACACATTGCAGCAGAGACAGGCTGGCAAGTGGTATTTCTAGAGGACTTGGCTGTGGCATTTGAGACTCATTTGAGGCTTTTGGATCTGGGCTCTCTGTCTGCATATGCAGTAAAATTCATGTGAAGGTCAGTGGCAGAGGGCTTAGAGCGAGGGCTGAGGGACATGGCAGGAGCTCTGCACATCCAGGTACACGTGGCTGTGTCCTGACATAGGACTTGGTTGCCACCAGCTGTTATTCACAATCATGTAAACAGATTTTCCTAAGTACTAACTGAAAATGTAATCTGTTTCATGAAGAAAACAATCCCCTTCTAAAGGCTCTAAGACAAAGGTGGATTTCATATTTATAGAAATCAACTGGATTGGGAATTCATATGCCTCAGTTTTGTTACTTTAATTTTGACTTTTAAGAAAATGTTCCTTTTGCTTTGGAATCTGTAGGGAGAATGGGATATACCCAAAAATGTGGAAGTAAATAACAAAAATATGAAATAATTATAATTTCTATGCATTGCTGATATAATACATATTCTACTGCTGTCCCTCAAGAGATGTGAGAAGTTTGCTTTCAATAGAAACCCAGGTTGCACAGCTTGATTATCATTGATAAGCAAGGCTGTGTAATTTGGCATTCTGGGGCAGACTCCATTACCCATCAAGTGTGTTCCCTGGACACTTCCCTTAGAGCATGCTAACGTGGCAGAAAGGTGCAGCCCAAGTCGGTTTTGCACATCCAGAACAGTTGTCCTTGGCTTCATGCCTCGGTGTGAGGATCCACAAAGGATTTTCTGCCACAGAGGTAATTTAGAATGCAGGTGAGAGGAGGAATGGGCCTTTCCCTCTGTCACTGCACAGAACATAGGGTGTTCATTTGGGAATGAGGGGCACTAGGATGAAGCAGTACCTGGCTCAGTAGGTGCATCTTCAAGATCAGTCATGTGATAGGCTGTCATTTGCACATTTCTCTGGTGTGGGATAATGGAGTTGAGAATGCCATTCTATGTTATTCAGCTTCAAGGATTCAGAACCTTGATTTCCTTGCAGTAAAGTCCATCAAAAACACATTAGCAAATCAGCCTCATTCCTGAAAACTCGATGCTGCACTTAGTTCCTAACAATCTGTATGATACATCACTCTTATTCCAGCTGTATTTTGTAAAACAGGAGCAATACATTAAAAGGATTCTCTGATGTGGTTCTTTATGCCTGTTGATACTTCACAGTATCTAATCTCTTTTGTTTATCTTTTCAGCTTTCACAGCTTATAGTAAATTCAGGTGGAGTTGCTGCTGTGATTGATTGTATTGGCAGCTGCAGAGGGAGTGTCAGACTGCCTGGCATCATGGCACTTGGTTATGTGGCTGCTCATTCGGAGGACCTGTCAATGGCAGTGATTGTCTCCAAGGTTAGCTATCACTTTGTTGTCTTCCAGAAGTTCTTCAGCAGTATTCTTTGGTGCAGATACAAATTGACATAGGCAGAGAATGTATTTTGTGGCAGGGTTATACACTTGCTCTCCATGAATGCACTTTCTCCTAGTATTGCTGCTTTCTATGACTGAAATTCTGTGGTGACCTGATAAAAGTGTTTCTTTGTGGTGTTGAAACAAAGGTGTTTTACAAAACATCCTGGATTAGTTGCTGTTACAGTGCATGATTTTTCTGTGTTGCAATTGCATGGGTACAGAAAATGAGTCACTGCATTTCTGTAGCCTGCTTCCTCTTAAAATGTATATTTGTGGCTGCATCGAAAGCTTCTTTGAAACAACTGTGTTTAATGGTGTGTTCTTCATTGTGCTAGTGTGACTCTGCTAGTTCTGCTAGAGTACCTTGCAACAGCAATCTTCAGACTTGAAAAGATCTCTGTTTCTATTGTAGTGTAGTTTCATTCAGTTGTGCAAGTGACATTTCAAGTGAGTAAGATTATACATTTTCAGGTTCAGATAAATTTTGCTGGGCAATGGTATAGAAGAGGAAGAATTTGCAGTGTTTGCAATAGGCGAAATTAGTGCCTGGCTTATTAGTCTGATGTGAGTAGTGTTTACTAACAGTAGTGTTTACTTACGGAAGGAAAAAAACAATTTCACTAGCATTTTGGACCCATTTTCACACTGTGTCAGTCATTCACATTTGTGTCAGTCATGTATGAGCATAGCAACAGAACAATATAAACAAAGGAACACAAATGATGTCTTCTAGTAGAAATGCAAGCTGAAAAATGAAAGTTGCTACAGCATAATATAGTATGCAGGGAAAGTAGGAGTGGTCAAAAAAAGAAGAAAACTAAAGAAATAAATGCTTTTTTCTTGCCATCTCTGGAGGCCCTTCTTCTCTGGATGTGTCTGTCTTTCCACTTTCAGGGATGCCTAGAGCAAAAATGCTCCTGCTGTTGAGTACTTGACATTAAATGGGATGAATCCAGGATTAAGTTCTGGAGGAGGCCCCTAAGTTAGATTTTGGAAGAATAATAATGATTCCTATCAAAACTGAATGGACCTGCTATGAGAGCTATTGTAGGGATCTGGGCAAACTTTGATGAAATTACATATGTTACTGAATGATCCACAAAAGAAATAATAATAAACCTGAATAAACCCAAAATCCATTTTATAAATACTGCTTCAGGGAAAATTAAACTTGTAGAGTGGTACATGGTGCTGAGGACAGGGCTTGGTAAACTGGGACCATTTGAAAGAAATGCACTATGGCATAATCATATGCACTTAGACACTGGTGATATTGTGGTGTAAAGTGATAGTTCATTCCATGGTACTCTAACCTGGAAAGGATGAATTTTGAACAATGAATTTTGGGATCATACTGGACAAACACTTCATTGTACTCTTCTGCTGTAATGCAGTGGCAAAACTCTCAACAATTTAGACCTTTGTGGTATGAAAGAGTAAAAGATGAAGCATTATTGGAAAAGACGAGTTAATCTATTTGTTGTAGTAATATATATAGTTCCACTGTCTGTATTTGAAAAGTATCTTGGGGAAAAAAACTGTAACAACAAAGCAGAAAACTGTGCAGAAAAGAGTAAAGAAGGATTTATGGGATGGAGAAAAAGGTTTTTGGAATAGAGGTTTAGTAGCCTTGCCTTTTCTAAAGTAGCATGAAATATTTCCTGTTGGAGTGTTTGGCATAAAATACCAACTACTAAGTAGTTGTGGAGAAAGTGTAAAGACACTGAACCAGAACAACTTTAGTAACAGCTAGATGTGAGATCTCCATCTCTTGATGTCGACAAATCAAGAGTTGAAACTGTTCTTGAAGTGATTGGGTGAGTCAAGCATGAACTACTCGACTTAAGAAGAGGTTGAGAAGTTGAAATTTAGTGCTCTAGATAGTAAAAAAGAAAGACTCAGTGATTGAGCCCTTCTGGTCTTAAACTGATTTCATAGAATCATAAGCACTCGAATTCTTTTATTTTCAGTCTGAGAAAAACTGCCAACTTTACCCAGTACAGCCTGGATTATGTTGTGTATTCTTTTTATACCTTGAATTTACATGTTTGTTCAAACTGCTTTCCAACTTAGAACATTGAATCTGGTTCTTTTAAACTATATCCGTTGAGATTTATTAAAAATTCTTGCTAATCATGATGCTGTAAAAATATGACACCACTAGCATGCATTCTCTTACAGCTTTTTTTTAGAAGACTGTAAATAGAGAAACATTTCCTAACTATCTGTATCTGTTTTGCGTTGTCATTCTCTGGTCTACATTTGTAAAGGTTGTGCTTTTGATTAATGCTACAGGGAATACCACCACTGTGTGTGTGCTTGCTAGAGGAACATGAAGATCATATTAAGGCAGCAGCTGCTTGGGCCTTGGGACAGATTGGAAGACACACTGCTGAGCATGCACGTCATGTTGCAGTGGCAAACGTGCTGCCCACACTGCTCGATATCTTTGTGGACACACGCAGCTCAGAAGATCTCAAAACAAAAGCAAGTAGATTTGTAGTCTTTGCAGTTTGGTATATTAATTGTTATCAAGAGGTTTAAGTGCTTAAAAACTACTAAATTATATGTGTTTTTATTGATGCTCACTGGGTCACAGCTTTCCTGGGTGCAGAGTGTCTGAAGGCTGTGTCATTTATTAGGAGACTGGCTGGTCCTAATGCCTGTGCATATAGTGTGTACCAAATCAGATGCTGCAGACACCACAGTCTAATCCCTTATTTTTTCCCAGTTTAAAACAGAGTTGCATAGACCCATAAGAGCTGTAATTTCTTGTGACTCGTTTCTAATTATCCAGTTATTTTTTTGCAAGTATAAGCTCTTGTAGAAAATATTACAGTCCTTGTAATAGCTTTGCCTGCATTTTTATTATTATAATAAAACTGTAACAGCTAATCAGGCTGTTACTGTTTTAGGCTCTGCTCTTTAAAACATGCAGCTGCCCATGTTCAGGGCCTTTCCTTGTGTGGGAGCTGGTAGAGTTGCAGTTTTGTAAGGTGTATTTCTGAGCAACAGTAAGTGTGTAATAGGACAGGATATGCTCTCCCATGTTGCTCTATGCTTCTGTAGGTTCCACTGAAATACAGCATTCCAGATCTATAAAGTAACTTTTACATAGTAATTTCCAGTGGTCCCAAAAATATTGAAGTCAAATTATCTGTACCTGTAATCCTGCCCAAGAAGGTCACTACTGCTTGTATGAGTCTACATTGAGGTTTTTTTCAGAAATATGCACCAATACACAATTGTTTCACTCTCTTTTCCCCCCTGCCTGGACAGTACTGCACTTTGCTATCCCAGACCAGCAGCCTTTCCTAGTAAGCCACTTCTAAAATACAATCTTTTAAAACGTGTTTTGGTTTAACTTTTTTGTTATATTAGAGTACTTCAGTTTACCTAAAGGGTCTACTCCAGCTTTCATTATAGTCAAAGGGAAATTGCCATTACTTTAACCATAGATAACATAATAATAATATGATGCACTGTAGGTTTTGAGGTTTAATAAATCTAAGTAGGGAATTGATTCTTCATTAAGTGACCTGATAGATATCATAGTTTCTATTCAGAAATTGATCAAAAAAGTGAATTGATCAGAATTTTCAATGAGCAGTCTTCAGTGAGATAGGTGAATTCTTGTTGTTTTCGTTGATATCTTACTAGAGAAAGTTTATTTTGCATTTTGATAGACTAAGAAAGCCTTAAAGAACATTCTTCAGAAATGCACGTATCTTCCAGCACTTGAACCACTGCTTCATGAGGCCCCTCCCAGTATTATGAAGCATATTATTGGGCAGTTTAGTAAGGTAAGAAAAGGCTCTGCTTGGTGAGTAATATGTTAATTGCTAATTGTTTCCCATTTAGCAAGGAAGCATTCTTTCCAAAGAAGAAGTCACTCTAAAGGTGTCATTGTTTCCTCAGGATCCTCCAAAAGCAGTTTGGATCCTGTTCTTTTGTCTGATACAGCTGGATACTGTTTCATTTGGAATCTGCCATAATTCATCCTAAGACTGGGAAAACAGTTTCTTATGAGCAAGGTGTTTTTTTCTTCCTTGCCTCTTGAGATTAAGTGGAATATTAACTCACGTGCAAATATTTTTGCTGAGCCAATGTATCACATAAATCCCAGTCACATCTGTTTTAGATAAACTACAAGCTGTCTGTACAGGAGTGACTTAAGTCAGATATTTTACAATAATATAAAGGCTTCACTCCTTTTATCCTGATTAATTTTCAGTCTCAAATAGGTGTAAAAATTCCAAATCTTTTTTCGTCCCTCTCAAAATTTTGGAAGTCAGTTTTTAAATACATTGTTAATTTGAATGCAGCATGTAAAAGTGATACAATTTATTCAAAATATTTAAAATTTTTAAGTAATTGCTAACTAATTGGACACTTGCAGTGTCTGTCATGTTCAGCTGGTGCTGGGAATCCTGTTCTACTATAGACTATGTTTGTGCAGTACTCTGCAGTGTAACCTGTTAGCAGGGTACGCTCTGTTGGTGAGATGTTCTTTCTAGAAATGGCCAAGTAAAACACTCTTGATATGATTCTGATCATGACAGATCTGGAAGCACTGCTGTTGGTAGTGCAGATTCCTGATTACATTGCCACAGTTTAATTTAGCCTGTCTTCTTGCTGAGGCTGTTCAAAGACTGGGGATTTGCACAGAATCCCTTTTGCTTCTCCATTCTGACTGGAGCTATTAATGAGCCAAGTGCGTAGCAATTGGTTGTCCAATGCATATTTGAACATTTCTTGATACTTAAATGATTTTGTACCCTTCATATCAGCTGATATTTTATTTTGTTTAATTTTTCTCCTTTGCCTGTATGTTATTAAACTATACTTGTGTGGCATTTGCTCTTCTGAAGTATTAAGTTCTCTGTAGTAACAGCATTTTTCTCTCCTGTACCATAGTTTGGGAATTTCCTATTCTTAGTGCTGTGGTCTGTTATTTCTTATTTATGGCACAGTAAAAGCCTTATTTCCAAGCTGTGCTTCAAAATGGGGTGCTATTTGGTTTTTGTGCTGGACTGTGCATTTGAGCATTGGTGTTTTCAGGGTTTGTACAATTCTGTGCTGTTTTAGGTTGGACTGGGGGAAGGGACTGTGTCTCAGAGGTGTTCTCTCTCTTTATGGCCCCTTCCAAGAGAGTTTTTTGCTGTCTTATCCAGCCTGGAAGTCACAGTGTGGAGGAGGAAGGCAGGGAAAGGGCCATATCCTGTCTCCTTGCTAGTTCCTCCTTGGCAGTTCTTGTTGTGGGAGATATGTGAAAGCAGGCGTCTGTTCAGTTCCCACAACGAAAAAATCACAGTTGTTCCTGACACTTCTGGGGAGCATATAATGGAGAGAATTCTCTGTGCTTTTCTGCTTTTTCTTTACCTGTCTGTTGATTTTGTATAACCTAGAGGAACCACAGATATGAAGGTTGTTTGCCTGTATGCATGGAAGGAATCTTGTTCTTTTTCTTCATCCTTTTAGGCATTCCTTCCTCATTTGAGGCTCTTGTTTTACACTGAAATACAGTCAAATTTATGGCTTAATGTCTGACCAGTGGGGAAGCTTAGAAAATGCTTTTGCCCTCATAATCTGTAACTCTCAGAGTTGGTTTTAAATGCATTTGGTTTTGCCATAGATGCAGCTGACATCTTGCATTATCTTTCTGTCTTTTTCTCTCTCTATTTTTTTTTTTTTAATAATATTGCAGCCCTGTGAGCCTATGGACTACAGGCTGTCATTCTCCCTCGCCTGGCCCAGCCCCCACCTCCCTCCCTTCATTCCTCCCTCCCCTCCCTCCCTCCCTCCCTGCTGTCCTCTGGACAGAGCTGCATATTGGCATCACTCATGGAGCACAGAATGTTATTGTCTGATCATTTCTGCTTCTCATCCCCTTTGGCTGCAGAAACTTCACGTTTTTGCTTTGTGTGTGTGTTTGTAAAAGGCTTCCATGGCTACACAGTGTGTTAAAGGATTTTAATATCTAGGAATTTAATAGTAGCATGTAATGCTTCAAGGCTGTATTGTTCACTTGCAACAATTCTCAGTATTGTTTTCATGCACTAATCTATACTAGATCATTATAATGATATAAAATTCAGCTCTACAATTAAACTGTGGGAATTGACATAAAAGACCTGAATAACTTGGTTTAAGTGGAACAGATGCTGTTGTTATTCCATGTTAGTGTTCTGTTTTTATTATCTATTTATTCTCCACAATCTTATTGTCTCAGTAAGAATAATTCAAGAAAAATTATTTATGTAAGGATAAATATTAAATTTATTATTTTATATATGTTATATATTAAAGTAAATTATAAACTATGTTGTAATCATAAAGGGATGGTTTATAGGTTTTTTCCCTATACAACTGAGTGTTATAATACAGTAGTCATTACAGATGTTGTTTCTCTGATATTCTCTGATTTATAAATTAATAAGCAATATCTGAGCCTAGTGGCACACAGATTAATTCAAAAGTATTTTTTCAATGTACTATTCTGTGTGTAGGTGTTACCACATGACAGTAAAGCACGTCGTCTCTTTGTAACAACTGGTGGACTTAAAAAGGTTCAGGAAATAAAAGCAGAGCCTGGGTCACTTCTTCAGGAATATATCAACACTATTAACAATTGCTATCCAGAGGAAATAGTAAGGTAGGGAAAATGAAATTTAAAGAACTCATACTTGTAACATTGTTAGATGTTTTTCACAGGAGCAACGAAAAGAATTTAAAATAGTAATTTCACTCCTATGTAGATTTTGGTTTTAATAAAATCAAAGCATAACATTTGGTTAATTGCACCAGCAGTAACACAACCTCTGGACACATACATTAGAATGCTTTCTCTTTTTGAATTTGGAATCAAATTTCTTTGTCTGTCAACAAAGCCCAAATAATCAGGCTCTGGCTGGAAAGTGTGATGAAAAGTCAGTCCTGTACTGCCCAGATGGACTCTGAGTCTTCAGTACAACCACTCATATTTATGGATATCTGTGTGAAAATTATTTTGGTAATTATTTGTGGATTACTTAGGCTCCAAAATACAGGTATGGTGAATCTTTGGTTGCATCCTTGACTTTCATAATAGTGTTTATGAACAAGTGTATTCAGAGGCTGCTTTGAAACTTCCTCTGATGTGCAGAGGGTCCAGAGGCTCTCCTGCACAGTTGGTCTGCCCACAGCTGCCCTTCTTCCCTGAGCCTCATCACGAGGCTTAAGTGTTATATAAAAGGACCATACACCAGCTGTCTGCACCAAGTTGAACTTTGCCCTTAATGAATACAGAAACACTATTAAATAGCTTATAGTCAAAATGTCACCATCCTAAATTGTAATAATGAGAGAAATGCCCTCCTAGATGCTAGATATCCATTTACCAGTCCTTCACTCCATCAACACATCAGAAGGATGTTGTACTCGTGTACTCCCTCTACAGGCTTTGAAAATCTGCGTCATCAATTTTAATTATAGCAGCAGAGTTCTTCAGCTAATAGTAGCTAGAAACTAAGTTTCACAAAATGAAGCCCTGTTTGTCTCCACAAAGAAAAGCTAGTGGCTGTCAAATGAGTAAAAGCAAAGTCATAAAGAAATTTTATTCTGAAGCTAGTACTTCAGAGGGGAAGAGGAATTTGTTTATGCTTTTCTGGATATTAATAATGTTTCTTTGTTATAGCTATTTTTCCCCCTCTAAATGAAAAAAGGTTACTCATCTAGCCTGGGATGTAATAAAGAAAAAGGCCCCTTCAAGGATCTCCTGCTTGCCTGTCTTTGCTACTGCCTGATGTTGGTTGTGCTGCCTGAGGCACAGCAGCTGTGGTAGAATCCAGCTCTGGGTTTGTCCTGGAGAACTGTTATTTTATGCTGTTTGCAGACTGAATACAGTAATGCATTGGAAAGTTAGCTTTACAGTCACAGAAATAATGTGAGGTTTAAAAAGAGTTAAATTATGCAGATATTATCCAGAAAATGAAAATAAACGAGGCAAATAGATTTTCCTTTAAGGGAAAGCATAGGGATTTTTTTGAGTGTATTTTAGGCCTACATTACGTGGAGATGTGTTCCTCTCTCTTTATAGGTGAAGCTTTCAGGGCTCAGAGGTGGCAATTCACATGCCTGCAAAACTAAAAATATACTGAGATATATGTTTTTAGAATAATAGAATATTAAATTTCAGATACTCTTAACCTGGAAAACAAGAACTAAATGCAGTTTTGTTGCTTGCATATTGGATGCATGTAGTTTGTCCATTGTGGAAAAGCAGTTGAATGACAGCAGGACAATTAATGGCACCATAGAGTCCTGCTCTAATGAAAACCTACTGGATAATGTCCATCCTTGAGTGGCATTAGAGAGAGGTCACTGTGACAATTTTTTTTGTTCCAGAACCAATGTCCCTCTCATAGGTGTAGACTTCATGTGGATTTTGGGGTGTGTGCTTATGTCTGACAAACTGCAGCAGACTATTGTCATTTGCAGCCTACAGTTCTGTGTAAACTCATGCTTTTTTATTAAAGGCCATAATTGCAGAAGAAGCCAGCACCTACATTTCTTAGTATAGACAAGGCTTGTGGCAGCTGAAACTGAACTTATCTAAAATGTAGTCACTTACCTACATGCCCTGAAAGAAGCTAAATATGTTTTTCAAAACCTGACTTCCGAGTATAAATGATAATGTAAGTTGAAAAGCAGGTTGTTAAAACATTGTAGGGGAGTAACTGCAGAATTCCTTGACCAGTGTTTAAGGCTAGGATTTTTCCCTGATTAGTAGAAATATGCATAGTGTTTCATTACTTTGCACATAACATGCCTTGTAGTCTAACACACAAAAATAATCTTTCTCTTTCAGGTATTATTCCCCTGGATATTCTGAGATACTTCTGGAAAGGGTGGAAAATTACCAACCAGTTTTATAAACTTCAGTGTTTTATTAGAGCTGCATTTCACATTTATACCTTTATGACTGTAATACAAATACAGCTGTTGAAAGCCTTGCTTGATTCTCAAATCTGCTTCTACTGTTTGAACTACTGAAAAAGCTCAGCAATTCTAGCAAGCTATATTTTGTTCTTTATAAACTTGTTTGTTGCTAAGTTTTTGTTCCTTTTTGTTTTTCTTTAACACTACTACCAGATATTGCTACATATATGAATGGAATTTCATGCAGGGGTGATGATTTATCACAGAAGCTTTTTTAGAATCAGTCATTTCCTTTTCCTTCCACAAGAAAGGTTTGTTATCTCATTCAAATTTTAGCCCTCTCAGTACTATTGCCATTTTCCCCTTTTGCCTTTGCATATTGTTTAAAGCTTCTCAAGCTTGATGAGGGATGGAAAATCTGGCTCCTGTGCTCTTTTTAATGATGGAATTCTTTCTGCACTGAGATATCTCCTGCTGCTATCTTTGAAGAAGTAAAGTGTTGTGATTTTACATCTCCAAACATGTTAGTAGCAGCTAAACAAAGAAATAATCAGATCTGAAGATGATACAAGGGCTGAATTCTGCATGACATGATATTGTGGTGATCTTGGCCTGGTAGGTAATACATCTTCAGCAAAAGTCCTCCTAATTAAGGCAGGATTCACTGTGGAGGAAAGGAGCAATACACTTTTTGGCCTGTGCATTGTTGTTCCTCTTGAGAAGGACAGAGGGAACTCAGAACTTCCATGGACACAAAGGGCAGGACCCTGGGAGCTTTGGTTCTGCAGGGGTCAGCAGCACATTTGTGTGGCTCAGAAGAGAAGAGATTTGCTTGGCTGCAGGGACACTCTTAGCAAAGTTCTGAGCACATTCAGAGGAAATCTGAGGACACTTAGATCACACTGATTGGACTGATGGGACTAAGTGGCTTAGGATTTATCCTTCAAGAGCTGAAATAGCTGAAGAGTTAAAACACATTTGGAACTAAAGTCTTCAAGCTGCAGATCACATCGATGTAGAGGTATGAGCTCTTTCCCATCTGTAGAACATCCTGAAACTATTTTTACCTTCTTTTGGAGAGAAGAAAGACTTCTACATTCTGCTTACTGCTCTGATGTATCACACAGCAAACAACCCTCTAGTCTTCCCTAATATGTAACTGTCTTACCATTTTTTGTTCTAACCATTTTTCTTTTTCTCATTTGCAGCAATTTAGAGGGGTGGGTTTTTTTAATTTTTAAAGTTTTGTTGCTTTTTTAAAAACATTTTCTCAAAGACTACTAAAGAGCGTTTTTGTAATGGGATATTGAAGTACTGGCAGCCACAAGCAAAGACAGTATTTGAAAACCTCCACTGGAGAGAAACTTACCTTCTTTATTAAATATATAACTGAATGGGTTTATAAAAGAAGGATACCCTCATCTATAACTTGTAAAGTGGGAGCAAAGACTGATTGCAGTTGGAAATTATTTAGAGTGGCTTTTCTTTGATAAATTCTAAATGACTTTTTTTTTATTCTTGTCAGCATATTTTTCAGCAGTTTGCAGAAACATTGGTGGGCTGTCCTGTGCTAAAATTTATTTCTATAGGGGGCTGTGCTCCTGCTGTGAGGGATTGGTGCTCTCAGACTTTTCAGGAGGAGCGGGGGATGCACAGTACCTTACTGTGTGGAGACTGAGACAGAAACTGTTGGTGTCATGAATGTTGGTATGGAATCCACACCAGATGGGTTCTTTCCTTAGCCCACAGCAAGTGAAAAGCTTTGGAACTGGCTAGCTTCTATCAAATGCCTTTTTGGTTTTAGTGTTTATATTCTGATATTAATGCTGGGATATTCTGGCACTTTTAATGCTAGTGGAAAACTTTGAGACTCTTAACAAGGTTGTTATTAAGAGTAATGCTCTAGAATTTTCTTATGTGCCTTATGGATATTTAAAAATAAAGTCTTGTACTATCTCTGAAACAAAATGCAATGGAAGGGCTTCAAGACTGTCTTGAAGGATGTGAAGCCTCTATTTTGCCTAACAGAGCAGAAGTGGTGCAGAGGGCTGTGTGCAGATGGGAGGCAGCAGAGGCTTGGAGCTGTGTGTCCCCATAGCTGCTCGTGTGCTCGGGAGCACCCCCACCCCACACAATGCTAATGTATATGTTTTGTGCAGAGAGAGCAAAGAGGCTTCAGTCCCCTGACAAATGTGCTCCTGCTGTGTCACACTGTGCTACACTGTAAGGATTCCACAGGGTTAAATTTCAATGCCTAAACAATTTGTTCACAGTCTTTTCACAGTCTTTTTCTGATTCCTGACAAAGGAAATGATTGCATGAGGCAAACCTTCAAAGCGATCTGATTGTGTAGAGCACAATCTAAATCAGACCTAGCATAAATATACCTTTACATGCACTGGGCAGCTCTGGCCTAGGCCAGTGGCTGTTTGGCTTCTTGTTGCAGGATTCCTGGACGATGCCACATGCCATTGGGCTGTGGCAGTGCAAAGTCCTCTCCCACATAGCTGGAGACTCCTGCAGTTGTTCCTTGCTGGCAGGCTGCTTCTCTACCTTGCACAAGCACCTTGTGGCTGGAGGCTTCCCTGGAGGTACATGTCAACACGAGATAGATCTAGCCCTTTACAGCAGAATTATTGTTAATTTCTATTTTACTAATGGAGCTATACTTTTTTTCTGTAATGTTTCACAAGGTGTTTCTATTCCATCCTCTCATTTTGCTTAAGTCATCATCTAAAACTGTATTAATGTTTGTAATAGCTACTCTGGCAGGCTTCAAGTGTGTATAATTTGTCTCAATTTCATATAATAAAACATAGATTTGCATTTTAATTCGTTCAAATGCTGTTTTCATGCAAGTGTGTGACTGTGGTGTTAGAGAAGATGAACAACAGGCTCATTTTGCAGCTTGGCCCTTACACTGCCTTTGGATGTTTGTCTCAGTTTACCACTCAATGGTGCCTACTTCTGAGCTTAGGACATACAGGCATTTCAAGTAAGAGTCCCTCTCACAGAGGTGGCTTATTAAGACACACAAAGAAAATTAAGCCAGTGCTTTGGCAGAAATAAATGTAAGCCCTTAAATTATTTTGCCTGTTCCTTTGACTGCAGCATTGGGACTTTTCAACTCAAGTCTCTAAAGATCTTCTCTGGGGGCCTGAGCCATGATTTTTGTCTGCATTACTACAGTTGTTATTACATCTACAGATGTAAACCAGAGCCTTGACAGAACATGTGGATGTGTAGAACTTTTACCATATTTCATTCAGTGGATGGATTAACTGGCCTACAAAAGCTCCTTTCTTAATCTGAATGACTGGAAACCTAGAGGATCTGAAAAGGGGAAATTCAAGGAGTTCAACTCTTGTGCATATAATATGTTCTTCATGTCCTGAGGGATTTACCAAGGGATTGCTTTGTCTCATCTGAAGTGATCAAGCTGCTGGAGATCTGCATCTTAACAAACAAATTAACAAAATGTTAAAGGAGTTGAGTGGAACTGCTGGAGGAAATGAATCTCATTTTGTGAAGTAAAGCATAAAGTTACTGTAATTAGGAAGTAGATGGAGTGGGAGTAGATCTTCAAGTGTTCTTGATTTGGTCTAGGGGGTTGTGAATTAGCCTGGCCAAAGGGGAGTTTTAAGCATGGAAAATGGCATGGGGTGCTTTCAACTTTATTGTAAATTGGAATCCTCTGATTTCTGAGTATGTAGGGGTGGCAGACAATTATCTAACCACGTAAGGAATCTGTGAAAGCACGCTTGCTTCAATTGCTTCCTTAATGGCTGCTGGGTTTCCAATATCTTGTCTGTTGGAATTTTAGATCTCCCTTTGTGACCAGTGGGGAAGGAAATACGGAGTAGGACTGAATTGCAAAGCCAGTGGTTCCGCTTCTCACACTGACATAGGATTGCTTTTATGGTCTTGGATAATTATTACAAATCCCTACAATTCATCATCTTCATCTGTGAAGTATCTGTTCTACTCCTTTGTTAACTTACAGAAGTGCTGGGAAAATTAAATTCATATGAGAGATTGATGCAGCAGAACTTAAGTTCTTTATAACTAATACCATATTCAGAAAGAAATATTGTTCAAGAACCTACAAAAATTTACCTTGGGAATCTTGGAGTTGTTGATTTATAGAATTGGAATTGGACTAAGAGTCAGTGGATTTTGTGAGTTTCCTCATTTGACACAATTTAAAGGGATCACAAAGAAAGGAAATTATTATATCTTGTGACTATACTAAAACTATTGATGTTATTTTTGTATAATATTTAACTGATAATATTGATGCTACTGTGCCTTATTCTGCAGCCAGCTCTGTAATTTAGCTAGTGAAAATACTAATTACATTATTACTGCTGTACTGTATTGCTAGATACGGCACAAAAGACTGAATTAGAAAATATGTATAAGCAATCCTAACGCGTGTTTTGATGATGAGAGTGCCTTTTAAACCAGGAAATGGTTTTGTGCTGCCTTTCACGAGGAGTTGCTCCTGCTTGGGTTAAACACGGTTCATGCTGTTCCCTCTCTCCCGGAGATGGGATCATGAGGCTCAGAGTGCTCTGCGAGGTGCTGGGGCACTGGGAGATGTGTCTGTAGCAGAAACTGTGTGTTCACTCTCATGCATCAGCAAGCCACGGAGAGGAACAGTGCAAGGCTGCTAATGTCATCCATTTAGCATATTTCCATGGAGATTTTGGAGGCTTGCTTTTTCTCCATAGATATATGCTTGTTCCGACTTCCAAACTGAGTTAAGTTATAGGTACTCAGAGTAACATTAGCTGTTCTCTGTTTTATTCCTTTTGTAACAAAAATTAAACTTCAAGAGGTGAGAAAAGTGTGTTAATGTATTTCTTTAAAACAAAGATTTTGATTACTTTTCTGTGTCAAATTTAGCAGCAAAACTTCATAATCTTATGACGAGATCTGTGTCCTTTGCTCTCAAGGAAAGTTTTGTCTTCACTAATGCAGACTAGTGATGTGTTTTATCCCTGTTGTCCTATTTATAATTAGGTCTGATGCCCTCTGAACACGTTCACCTTTCAATATTAGGTCAGTGTTAAAGCCATTATCAACCTAAAAGGTTGGATTACTATCAGAATCCAGCTTTTGTTGCCCCACAGTGCTATAAATTATATTACAATCTATTGTTAAAAATTAATAATATGCAACACAGAGGTCTGATGGAATCATGTTAATGAGAACACTGAAGCTTCATTGACATGCAATATCATTAGAGCTCTGAGACAGGTTTATAGCCTTGTGCAAACTATATTTGTGTTGGTTTAGACACAGTATTTATTTGGTCACACCCAGCCAAATGTTTCCTTATTAAATTAAAATAAATGCTGGTTAGTTCAATGAACTACAAAGATATATAGTGTAATTTCAGGTTCTCAAGTCACAGAAAATAACTCCTAACTATGGAAATCTGCAGAGAATCAAAAATGATGGATATACTAGAGTGAATATGAACAAAGAGGGAAGGGATTTCACTGGGTTGGGTGCAGTTAATATTTTGTGACTCAAGTAATGTGCAAAGTTTGGAAAGAACAGCTCCCATTTGTAGTCTGCCCTGGTCTTTATGTAACTCCTCCCTGTATGCACATATGTACACTCTTGCAAGCATAGTCAACCAAAATGTAATCAAAATTATTTCTGTCTGCTTTCTCAAGACTTACCTCTGTAAAGCATCTGTAGGGGCTGGGGAAGAGCATATCACAGGCAGCTCCTCTGCTCACTAATGCCAGCTTTATGGCACTAATTTCCATCAAGGCCAGCAGCACACATCTGATTTCCATTGCAGTGAGAATCGGGCGCTAGATCTGCATCACCTGTGCTCCAAACCGCTCTGCTTTTTACTGGAAGCAAAGAAGAAGCAAGAAAATTACTTCCCCGCTTTCTTCTACGGTGCTTCAAACGAGGGATTGGTAGGAAAATCTTTCTAGAATTGGGAAGTGGCTCATGCTGTGTTGGAAACATAACCTGCAGCCATGCAGAGCACGAGACAGAAAAGGAGGTTTGAATAATAGTAACATGCTGGGGTTGCAGCTCTTACCTGCTTTAAGAAATAGGTGTTAAGGAAGCTTCAAGTTTCCCATCTCCTTTCATGGGTGACACCTCCTTGCTATTAGATGTCCCCGAGTTTGGTCATGGGGCTCTGCCTCCTGCTCTGGGGACAGGTGATTGCATCAGTGACACCGTGGCAGTGCTGCTCATGCCAGCCGAGCCTCGGATCGTGATTCCTACAGACATTTTTATTCCATGGAAATGGAAAGGAGGATGACTTAAGCAATTTATGAGCAGTTTAACAATATGAAACTTTCTTGCTCTCAGTCACTCCAGAGCAAATCCTATACCAGCTTATCTATGAAGGCTGCAAGGTTTTGGAGCACACAAGAGACAGGGACGTTTGGCAGTGGGAGGCTGAAGAGGGAGTGCCAGGAGAGTGGGCCTTGTGCTGGTGCTGCTGTCACAGCTAGCAGGTGGAACTCAAATTGGTCTGTCCTTAATTGACCTTAATGGTCAAGACCCCACCCTACTTTGGACAGAGCATATGCCTACAGGGTTGAGAGATTACAGACTCCTCTCCCTGCCTCCATCCCATGCCCACTTGGCATCAGTGCACCAGCCTTACCTAGCTGGCTCTGGCACAGTGAGGGCTTCCACCTCCTCAGGATGTCCCAGGGGTGATGTTCATAATGCTTTGAAGTTGAAAACTGCTATGAGTGCTACATGCTGCTGCTCATCAGTGCCATCAATGTGTAGCTGACTATAACTCATTTCCCTGCGATAATTCCCTTGGTTAAACTGAGGAAAATAATCTGTTCTGATGACAATGTTTTAAGAAGCTGCCATTTCAGAAGCTATAGCTATACCTATGATGTATCACCCTGACCAACTGCAAGAGCAAGAACTTGGCTTTCCCTCTGAAGTATGGAGGTCCAGTTTGGACCACCTCCCCTTACTTTTGTATTTTTTTTCTAATATAAGACATGACCTACTATTAACAAAATCTGTTAAAATTTTTGCCATGGACTCGAATTATCTCAAGGCCATGAATCACTACTTTAGTCCTAGCCCTTCCCCTCCCAAGTGTTTTTTAAAATCCAGATTTGTGTATATTCTAATGTAGTGATGCAACACAAATGTTTGGTAAAATTGCCATTTAATTTACAATAGAAGACTGCTTTAGCAGCTGTTTTATAGCAATTTAACTACTCTGACCTAAATGACTGTTCTTAAGAGATTGAAAAGTAATTGAAAATGTAAAAAAGTCCAAGATCATCCTTTTTTTTTTTTAACATCTTTCAAATGGCTTATAAACAACTTGAATTCCTCTGCAGAATTCAGATTAGAGAGGAAAGAATGTCAGTTTACTGGGAATTGTTCTCTGACCACCTGAGAAAAATGAGTTTTTCATGCCCTTGAACATCATCTGGAGTTATAATAAAACATGCTCTCAGCTGGATTCCTTCTGTGTGAGAATAGACAGAGCTACATCATTGCACACCTAAAGGAAGCATACAGAACTATAAAAGCAATCTAAAATCTGGATTTTTCCTTCCTCTCCAATACCAGAAGTAATTTTCTGTAATCTCAATGAATATTATTTGAATCTTGAAAGGAGGATATACCTCTTCCTTCCCCTTAATGTGTGCAGTTGAAATGAACAGAGCTAGACATATTTTATACAGACTTAAGTCACCTGCCAGGATCACAGTGTGAAAACCCTTAAGCAATAGCTATTGAAGGAACTCCAAAAATCCACAAAACTAAAAGGTAATTCATGAAAATCCACAAGTAATTTAATAAAACTTCAGCTGAATGTTCATTCCAATCTGTAGCAGATGAATGAAATGTGGTGCTAGTGGTGTTGGAATCCTGTGGTGATAGACACGTGAAGAATAGATAAAAGATGGTTGTTAGTTAGCTGATGGTGCAGACAGGCCATCCTACTTGTCTGGGGAGCTGGTCCTGAAAACCCTCAGCCAGGCAAAAGCTTTTGTTGATCTGAGGGTGACTGTGCACTGAGGGAGCGTTCTGGGCTGGGGCATCTGGCAGTCAGATGATGATGGTGCAGCTCCCATGGTGTGCTCAGGACTGGAGGGATGGTTAGATGACAAAACTCTGCAACTTCACACAAGTGCGGTGTAATTTGAAGCTGTTCTGCAGGGAGAACGTAGGCAGCAAGTACGATTTCTAAGCCTGATATAAATTCCATCCTGTTTAACTGCCACCAGTTCTACTGCTGCAGATGAGCAAACCAAGTGAAAGAACAAAGCAATGGAGGGAATTGATCTGGCTTCATACTGCAATTGAAAATCTCTCCATTAGAAGAGCATTTGTCAGAGCCCCAAAGCACAGAACTCATGTCTTTGTTGTCATCTCTTGCCACGTTGCTGTGGCCTAACTGGGCAGTTGGTCCATTTGCTTCCTTCCCTTTCTCCTATTGAGCAAAATAGTGGCTCAGTCACTGTCTTCAGGATTTCCTTCACTTCTTCTCTGTCTCTATTTTTTCCTCCCTTCATTTCTTTAACTGAAATTCACTGATGCACATATCTCCCACATGATTTTTTTTTCTGTATGACAAATGCAGGAATCTCAACTTTAGCTTCCTCCAATGTTTTCCTAGTCCTCATGAACTCCCTCTGTTCCTTGATTCCAAGTCATGATGCACTTAAATAATTTGTCCCCTGTTTTTGTTTATTTGGCTAATTACTCTTCACATCTCCTTCAGCCCTTCTGAATTACCACTCCACACATTGCTTGTCACAGTTCACACTCCTTTTGTTTGACTTTGCTTTATCCAAAGCTAGTTACTGAGTGTTGGCAGAATTGTTACAGCATCTCACAAACAGATGTTTTTTGCTGTGACAATAGGCTGATGTATGCTCCAGAGCAAACACACAGCCTGCATATTAAATACTTACAGTGTCATGACAAGCACAACCACATTTTTAAATGCTTTAAAAAAATTAAGATGGAGATTCAAAATAGGAAATAATTGAAAAGAAACAATCCCAATCTGAGGAGCAAGCATGCTTGAGATGAGACAGACAGTATTAGCTGTCAGGTAAATCTCAAATAAGATCTCTTGCAGTAAAAGACTTTGAGAGAAAAACACCATGGGCTTCATGATGTCCTGTGCATAGGCAATGCAGCGTGTGGATGCTTGCACAGTTTCTGCTGGATTGTATCTGAGTGAAGGGATCACAGAGCAATGCAGCTCTACTTACCCAGCAAGAGAAGATGTTCCTATTTTACAGAATTGATTTATTTCTTCAAATAAACTTTTATCAGACAACTATGTCATGGTCACACTGAGAGGATATTTTAATGACTGCTTTGGTTTAAAGCTGTGGGGAGTACACTGCTGCTTTCATCCTTCTCTCTCCTCTCTGTATCTTTCCTCCACCTTTCCATTACTTTTCCCCATTAATGTTCGATGCACGCTCTAAGGTATGTCTGTCGGTGGGTATTACTTTCACCAGCCTTTCCCTGCAGTAGTGTGTCTATAAATGGCAGACAGCATCATTCCTAATTACATGTTGCCCCCAGATGCTCCAAGGGTGATGCTGATGGATTGCTGTGTGGGTGGTGTTGAAGGGGCTGGGGGAGGGGAGCTGGGATGCAGCTCCTCTAAGTGGTAGCAGAGATCTCTCTTCGAGCTGGGCTCATCAGTCCTCCCTCGTAAAGTGAGCTCGAGAATCTCCGAGGTCATGGAACTGGGCATTGGAAAAGGGAATGCAGTGCAGGGAAGGCTTCAGAGCCCAGCCCAAACAACCGGGCAAGGGGGAGGAACCGAGAGAGACGGAGAATTCACCCTTTATCCGTGCAGGAGGCACGCAGCACGGAGGGCTGGCAGAACACACAAGCTGCTACATCTTGCTTCCCTGATGTCGCTTGCCCAGCCCCGGCTTCCGCGGCGGGGCTCGGCTCCTTTCCTTGGAGGTGTTTCGGACCTGCTGCGTGGGGTCAGAGATCGCTGGCGTGGTAGAAGGCAGACTGGCCTTTGGAACCGAATCAGGCCGAGTTTGGCTGCCACCAGTGTGGCTGTGGAGTTGGCTGGGCCGCTGGCCCCTGCCGGCTCCCCGGACGGGCTGTGGGCAGCAGGCAGAGCCTCTGCCCTTCCCCGGCCCAGGGACCGGCACTCCCGCACGGGCAGGCTCAAGAGGAGAAACGGGGTGGTGAGTGAGCCTGGACCTTAAAAGTATGCTCACCAAACCCCAGAGAAATCCAGAGAACGGTGAGGAGGTGAAAGCTGGGATCTCCAGTCAGGTGTTTGTTGGTTTTGAACAAACCTTTACTCTGCAAGGGCTGATAATGGGGAAGGAGGAAGTGAGAGAATGCACGTGTGTGAAAGCACATCTGCAAGATGTGTTTCCTTCTCTCTTTAACCGTTCTGTGGTCCTTGAAGGGGTTTATATTTAGTGTGCCTGGCAGATCAGCCTACCAGCTGGGCAGCTACTGGGGAGACATGGATGGAATAGGCAGTACTGGCATTGGGGACTGCAGCAATTGGACTGCAGGGGTTTTTACATCTCAACCTTAGTGCCAGGATGGGAGTTTGCTCCATCACAGTAAACTGGGAGGTGTCTAGGAATGGTGTGCAGAAACACACTTAGGAGTGTGAGACATCAATTGCTGCACCAGATCAGCATCCAGCCCTGAGTCTGACGGTGCTGCCTACAGAGATCAGGCGAGCCTGTCCTCTCTGCACTCCCCCAGCACCCCCAGTGCTTGGGTTTGGATGTTAGAGGCTCACCACTGCCTAAGCCTTCCAGGGTCTGCTTATGGAGCCATTGCCGACTCCCTCAATTTTATTAAATCCTTCTAGAGTTACTTGCCTGAAAGAACTTTGTGATATACAAACTTAAAGACTTCACTGTACACTCCCTGTTCAGGTACTCACTGAAGATGTCAAGTAAAGCAAGTTCCACCATCAATCCCACAGTGTGGAGATCTTGTTGATGCCTGTTTTCCACCCTGAAAAGTAGCTTTTAAGCCTCATCTTTTGCTTCATGTCCTGCCTAAAATATTCTATCTGTAAAGAGTCTTCTCTTCATGTGGCGAGTTAGTTTCTCTGATAAGCTTTGGTATAGAACATAATCAAAAGTTTTTTCAGAATTGGACAGTTCTGTGTCTGCTGCACCCACTCTCTGTCTTTTTTGGTGCACTCTGAGGGTTGTGGTGGGTCGGCGAGTCAGGATTTCTCTCTGCAGAAGCCACACTGCCTTGTTCCCAAGAGACTATGTTTATCCTTGCCTACAGTGACTTTATTTTTTCAGACTACTGCCATTAGTAAGGATGGATGGCAAACTTCCTGGTCTGCAATTCCCAGGGCCCCTTCTGAAGTCCGTTTATTGGCTGTGAGTTGCAATGGCAGGTTGCCAGCCCCCTGACAGCCTGGGCTCCCCTCCCCATCCCGTGCAGCCTGAGACTGAGGGGTGTGGATGAATGGTAGTCAGGGACAAAGTGGAGCTCTACTCAGGAGTGGAAACCACCACCCAGAGAAGTGTCAGTAACTAATTTATTTTAACTTCAAAACACATTTACTGAACTTCTGAAAGGAGTACTTATGTGCCAGTTATTTCTCCCCCTTTTCCCTCCAGAGGGACAAGGCTTTTTACATGGCTCCTCGTACTATGGTCAGCAAAGTACAGAGATGTGTAGAGATTAGGTGGAATACAGCTTCTGCCATGGGTCTCATACCTGCTGTTGATATTTAACTGATACTTAGTGGGATATTCCCTGCAGTGTGATGGAAATATCTGTACTGCCAGAATACTGAAGTGAAGGGGGAGGGGAGAGACTATACTCTCAAATCATCTAGATCAGGATTTAATGGAAGGCATGAGAACAAAACTGAATAATCATAGCTAAATACAAACCCTTTGGGCTACAGAAACACCACAATTAAAATTTTTTGCTCAAATATTAAAGCAGGTGTCTTATATAACATCTAATGAGGGACAAATGCTCCTATGGAGCCTCTGAGAGGATCCAACTTGTGAAAGAGACTGTAAGGCAGCAATGCAGTTTTGCAGGTAATGCTCTTTACTGATCATTACTCAAAGAGGAAGAAATAAAAATACAAAAGTAAAAAAGAAATAGCAAACAGTAAATAAAAACACAGAAAGCAGAAGTAAAATGTCAATTTTTTGTTATCCTCGATGCAACTGCCAAGGAGCTTTGTTCTGGAAAGAAAAAGTGCCACAGCAGGATGGGAATGCTTGTATTGGATGGGTTGTCATATCTGTCATCATTATAAACATGGACAGATGATGATGATCTCTCCATTCTGTTTCTAGTTTTTCTTAGTCTCCAGAGATGCTCATCCAGCTGTTTTCACCAGGAAATTTATTCAGCTAATTTGTCCACTTTCCTTTCTTGTTTTCTTACAGTGCTTCTTTACTCCATCAAGCTGGTTACATCTTCTCTGTGTTCACTGCTGCTCTAATCCCTTCCTGTTCCTGTAGATGCTGACTACTCTCCAGTGCCTGGAGATGTGTTAGTCTTCCTCCTTCACTGATTTTTCTGCACAATGTGGAATCCCACGCTGCTTGAGGAGGGGGCAAGGTGGGAGAAGAGAAACAGGCAGTGACTGTGGCTCTTTAAGCGGGTCACTTCTCATGGATACAGGTTCCTTCCTCTCCTCTTACACACTCATCCCCCGGGTACTGACCCCACGTTTATTTTCTAGCCTGCAGCAGCAGTGAGTCTAAACCCAGGCAGCTGACAGCACAGCTTGACAGTTCAACTACTGATGTAAGATTTTGAAGACAAGCAGATTTCACGAGGCTGCAGCTTAAGGAAAAGTGTTTCTAGAAGCCAATACCTCTCCAGAGTTTTCAGAGAAGATGTATATGATCACTGATAGTTTTCAGTCTCAGTCTTTAGTAAGCAAGTTGTAGAAAGGTACTCTAGGTGTGTTTCTTTTTTTGCTCAAATGGTAACTAGGATATAACAATCCTTCCTAGTTCTGTAGCTCTCCACACCCTAAGCTTGTCACAGACTGTGTCTGAGGACGAGGACCACTTCGAATGAGATTTATGTGCATTTGGTATAATTTGAAACAGACTGAAAGTTAATGTCAGGGCATTTCATGACATGCAGAACCTTAAAACTGTGATGGAAATCATCTGGGCACCTGCATTGGCCCTTCACACTGTACAGCCCTCCTCTCTGGAGTTGTTCCTACCTGCTTGCCACAGCCTGCCAAACAAGCAGCCACCCCTGCAATCGCAGTGCGGAGAAAATGCCGCGGTGACGGACGGTGTCCAGGTGTGACCTTTCACCTGCTACAGTAGCCAAAAATCTTTGTGGGAAGAGTGCACGATGGAAGACTGGGGAATAATAAAGTAAAAAAAGATCAGTCAGGTGTAGAATTCTGTTGTTAAAAGAAGTATTAACCATTTTTGAAACACCCAAGCATCTGACAGGCCAGGCCACACCTGAAATGGCAACTGGTAAATCCCGGTCGGCTGAAGCGGTTCAGTCCAAAGGGCAACTACTGCTGGCAAGGGGAGAGCATTTCTTCAGTGAGCTGCTACAATGGATGCAAGAAACTGAGCACACAGTCTATTATCAAATGCATGGTGGAAACTTGACATTTCAGCATTGTAATGTGCTTGGTTTTCCAGTAGAATGAGACTAATATGCTCCTTTTCTGTGCTTGACGCAGCGTCATTCACATCTGAGAAAAATAAATGGGGAAGAAGACAATTTTGGTATCTATTCTAGGCATTGCTAATTTTAGTGCCACTAAGGATAGGGATTCTTCCCTTCTCTTTTTCATTTTCTTTTAAAGAAAATATAACAAAGCTCGTGAATCTTAGAATAAAAATAATTTTGAAGGGCAGCATCTCTGCTGGTTCTTTGATACTGGCACCTTGGAGCTGCAGTACATCACTTATATTTTCTGGAAAGAAAACCAGCCATCAAACTCTGACACAGTGGAGTTATGAAATCCTTCCAGCTTTTCTGAACACCCAAAGCAAACCAATGTTTGTGTAGCTGAAATGGAGAATCACCATGAATGAAAACTTCTGAATTTGATGCCATCAATACAAAAGATTACATATCTAGTCTGTGAGCTTTTGAATCCCAATTTTTGAATCAGTCACCTGTCCCGCTTTTGCAGCTCCTCCTTCCATTGTTGTGGTAGTTCATAAAACAGATCTGTGTTCTGAAGGAGAGTGGTGGAGAAAGGCTTGTGCTTGGCCTAGCTTCTTCGAAATGCCTGCAGACGTTTATTTCCCCTATGATACAGCTCCATTATTATGTGCTTTGCATCTTTAAATGAATGAAGCATCATGTCTGCCTGGCAGGACCCTGAGATTCAAGACAGAAGAGAGACAGGCTTTGTTTTCTCTCTCATGGAGATTTTGCTTTTGGTCTTTCTTTACCATTATGTTGTCTTATTGAGAGGGTTAGCAAAAAACCCTGTAATGTTTTCCCAGTTTCTTTACATTTTCTGTCCACAAAGAGCAAAATGCACATTTTCCCCCTGCACGGGGAAATGCCAGGAAAAGAAAATGTTCAAAACCTCATTGCAAGAAGTGGCGTCTCCTCTGCTGCAGAGCCTTCTCACAGCAGACAGGCAGGCTGCACTCTCACACTGGAAACTGCAAAACAAAGAAGAGAAACTCACAGGCACACATTCTGGAGTGCCTAAGGACTATTTCTGTTCCTGCCAACCTGCTCTCAGCTGGGACAATAACAGAAGCATGCTGCTGTGGGAGGCCCCACACATGCCACCACGTTTTGCAGATGAGGCATTTGCCATTGCAGTTTCAGATATTTTCATTTTTCTGCCTGGTTCATCCATATTCTAGAGTACAAGAAAGGAAGAATACTGTGGAAGTAAATCTTCCCCTGTGGTAGATTACTGGTTAAACTGGTTAAGCACTGGTCTGATTTCGTAAGTTCCACATGAGCAAGTAGAGGAGCTGCAGCCAACAGGGAGAGAGGCTTGACTGCATCCAGTGGGGGTGGTTTTCCTGCAGGGTGACAGGTTTGAGCCCTGAGTTTTTCAAGAATAAGTTTCCTTCTCCTCATTCCTCAATGGGCTTCAGTAGCTGTGTGGTGGCTGTTTTCTGAGAGGAGGTGAGTCTAAAGCAAGCCAAAGTGAGTGAAGCCACATTAGCATTAGGGTTTATTTGTATGGTCAGAGGTTTAACCATGCTGTCAGTCCTGATGAGTTCATGAAGAAGTTGTGGCAATTTGTGGGGAAGCCTCCAGGCTTTTGCATGAGGTGTGGACTGACTGTGGTTGGAGCTGCATTCTTTCTTCCCCCCGTAAAAGTGACCTCCTTGGAAAATAAACCCCAGGGCTTATGTCAGAGGAGTGTTCTGCACGCGTTGAGTAGTGACACAGCTGCGGTGTGTGTACAAGTGCGTGTACGTGGAATAGCAGTGCTCATGCCAACATCCTCCCTCAAGAATCCTGTTGAGGGAGGACAGTTATAAATAACTCTTTGGCCACTATAATTGTTCTGCCAGCACAGGCTGCCAGAGAAATACATTGACTCAGCACATGCCTGAACAAGGTCCTCTCCCAGGCAGCACCTCCCACCCTACAAACGTCCCTGTGTAGGTGCTTGGTGGGGCAGCCAGCCCCATCTGCTGCAAGCTGCCATGAGCCAGTGCTGAATCAAATTCATGTTTATAAAACATACTGAAAACAAAAAAAAGCACTGCTTAGGTGCTAGTTAATATTTCAGTGCCCCCAGTAAGAATTCTGTTGTTGCAAGGACTGCAGGCGCCTTTCCCTGCAGTGGTAACTCTGGATATTCCCTGTGGAGAAATGGACGTTCTGCCACTCTCACAGAGCTGCACTGGTCTTTACTGAGGCAAGTAAGGTGGCTCAGCATGTGTTCACTGACAGAAGGATCAAAATTGTCCCTTGTGCTGGCATTCTTAACATCTACTGCTGCAATGGCCTTTTATGCCTCTTCTGGCTGCCACAGTCTTACCAAAGAAAGCTCCCTGGCCCAAATTTTTTTTGCTGTTGTTCCTGAAACGATATGAATTGTTTTTGATAATTAAATGGGAGACTCTTTTTCTTATTTTAAAGATTGCTTTTAAAATAGTAATTAGGAAGCTGTCATTGTTCATTTTTTCAAAGCAGGTTCTACATGGAGTGAAAAACCTAGAGATGTGATTTACTTCTTATCACTTGGAGTACCAAAATGATTATAAATGAATCCAAATGTAATTTTCCTGGGAAAATAATTCCTATGTTATACAGTCCATTTTTGCTACACATTTCAGGGCCTGTTTTATCAGTGTAAATTGAAATTATTCAGAAAAAATCCCTGACTTTTTTGTTGGTACAAGTATCGATCCTTCATTTTTTTATTCTGCTAATCCTGTCTCTGAGACTGCTTTTTTATGAATGTCTACAAGTAATTACAAACTCTAACTTTCCAAAAACCTGTTTGAATGTACACAGTGTGTTCCCTTGGCTGCATGTCTCCATTTAATCCAGTACAATTACTTGGAGGTACGTAGCTCTACTAGCATGTTATTCTCACATTGCTGTATCTCTTTCCTGAAATGGTGATGCAACATACCTCTATGTGAGTAAAATTGCGTGTACAGTAAATGTTTTGCCAGTACAACTACTTAGTAAAATAAAATTATACTTAGTCTAATTATAATGAAAATACCCAGGGTGTTGACCAAGGCTCACCTGTTAATTCTTTATTACAGTACATCTCCAGCTGCAACAGAATTTAAATACCATCTTTTCTCTTGTGGGTTATTTTAATTTTTTCCCATAATGTCACGGATTTATTATTTCTGAATGCAATTACAACATCAGTTACAATGGGAACATTTTTATCTTTGCCCTGTGTCCCATAGAGACAAACCTTGAGAAGTCAAACAGTAAGCTTTCAAAAACGAGTTTATCTGTGAGGTTAAACAAGGTGTGGCAACCCTGACATGGGGCTCCTGCATGAAGAAAATGTGATTTTTCTAGCCTCTTGTAGTGATCCTCATTCTGTAATGTGAAAATAGTTTTAGAGATGTGTATTTACGTATTTTTAGCACCGTCATATACTGTGTTTTCAATGGAGATGTTATATTTAGAAATTTCTCAAAATGTGGAGCATGTGTTAAGTTTTTTTTGCGTAATCCATCAAGACTAATTTGATTTGAGACCGGTGCCTTTTTTTTCCCCCCATCTGTTTGGAAAAGTGCAGTTGTAGAGACATCAGTCATGTAACACTTTCTGTAAAACAGCTTTACTGACAGTTGGGAGTTGTCAGTAACCATGTGGATTTCAAGCTCTCAGTCTGGCTACGAAGAGAAAAACCCTCTGACACATAATTTCCACAGAGCCACAGAATATGAGGCTGGAAAGGCCCAGAGTGCTCATCTAGCTGACCTCCCATCTAGCCAACCCAGAGGTGAGTCATGTTTCAAGCCCAAAAACTGCAGAAAACACCAGCCTTTGGGACAAACATGCACTCAGTTTAATAGCATTTACTCAGCAATCATCACTGATTCAATAGTTAACTGCCATTATTTATTTCCTGTATATTTTGTGTACATAACTGTGACTTGTTTCCTGTTTCAGCTGATCTAGTTTCAACTTCTGACCTTTGGGGAAGCTTTAAGAGATGCTGATTCTGTGTACATTGTCTGAATATGTGGAGACCAAACTCTGTGTTGGGTGAGGGTAGAACAGGCAGATGCCCCAGGGAAGCAAATTCCTAGAAACAGGAGAAGAGTTCTGCAGAGGTAAAACCATGTCCTGCTGCTCGTGCCCGCAGTCCACTGAGTTTGCTGCCCAGTGCTGGGGCAGAGGCAGGAGCAGGGCCTTGCAGGGCTTGGCACAGGCTTGGTGGGCTTGACATGGGCGTGCAGGACTCTGCCTTTGTGTAGGAGATGGAGCAAAACACATCAAAGAGCCCATCAAAGCTCTTATCTTTTCAACCAAGAAGCAGCAAAACTCAGTTTTGCCCTTGTGTCATTGAGAAATGTGGGACTGTCTCTTCAGACCAGTGCATCAATCTCCACTGTATTCACCTTTGAGATGTGTCAGGGCTGAAATGTTTCCATCTCTCACTGTAAGAAGTTTTGCAGCCTCTAGGACTCTCTCCTGTTAATTTGTGTCCCACTCAGGAGGCAGCCTGAACAGACCAGCCCATGAAGGCTGATGGCAGAGGTGACATAACTTACTGCATCATACTTGGCCTGTATCCATGTCTTTTCCCTAACCTCTGCTCATCAGCATGGGCTCTTTCCTGCTGTGAGTCTTCCAGCCTTCTATGTGTCTGAGCTTGCTTTTGGCTGCATTGGAAAGCTTATGGTTTCACAGTGCCATGCAAATGATCAAGTTGACTCTTTGGGTTACAAACTTTCCTCCTTGTTGCATACTGTTGCACTGATTTTGGAGTTTTTTTAAAATATTACTCAGGAATCGCTGTACCACGTATTTTGTGAAGTGCTTAAAATATGAAATCATGCATATTCAGCTACCTTCTTGCAAACTGGAAATTAATTCACCTGATCTTGTTTATAACATTAATTTTCTATCATTTCATACAATTATAATTTTATTTAGTTACTTCTAGAAACAAGGAGTTCATCTAGGCCAACACCCTGCTTGAAATGGGGCTGTGACCAGTGGTGGATGTGATCAGCCACACTACAGGTAAATCTTAAAACACCTTCAGGAGCAGAAGTTCCACAGCCTCTCTGGGCAGCCTGTGTCAGGGTTACCCAGCCCTCCCAGTGGACATGTCCCGTCCAGACCTCTGCACTCCTACAGCCTTTAGCACTAAGAAGAGAAGTTTGACTCTCTTCTGTATAGCCACCCTATTCCAGCAGCCCTTTGCCTTCCCTAAGCAGGCTCAGCCCCCTCAGCACCTCTCATGTTGCTCCAGGCCTCTGATGATCTCAGCAGAGCTTCACTGGACCCTTTCCAAATTGACACATTTGGCCTTCTGCCCTCTGTAATCCCCAGCTCCTTTTAACCAGGATGGCTCCACAGTGAGGTGCTTCCCAGCCTGGAACAGATCATGTTTCCTTGTTGAACATCATGAGGTGTCTCTTGGCCCAGATCTCAAGTAGTCAAGGAGACTCTGCATGGAAGCTTTGCTGTTTGTCAGTGCAGACAGCTTAAGTCATCAACAAATCTGACTGTGTCACCATCAAGGTGTCTGATGAGGATACTGAACAGTGTGGATTTTGGTACTGACCCCTTGGGTGCACCTCTGGTTGTAGGTTACCTGTCAGGCATGACCAGACGGTTTTCAGTCCCTCTTTCAAACTGTTTTTTTAGCCCACACCCTCAAAGCTTCCAAATGATGATATTATGTGGAATGATGCCAAAACTTTACAGGGCACATTATAACCAGCACTTTCATTTTCACACATTCAGTAATTTCATCTTAGAAAGCAGGCTAGACAGTCACATTTGGTTTGCCATCAGTAAGTCCATACTACTTGCTCCCAAATAAGTTTTTGTCCTTTATGGCCTTAGAAGTGGACCCCCAGAGAGACACATTCCCCAATCTAGTGACTGAGATGATAGTGATCAGCAGATAGTTCTCCAGTTTCCTTTCTTGCCTTTCTAACTATAGATGAGGTGTTAAACTTTTTCCAGACATTGGGGACTTCCTCAGTCTAGACAGCTGTCACAGACAGCAGTGTTCCAATCCCACTGGCCAGTTCTTTCAGGAAATGGGTACTGTGCCTCATGTCCATCTCTTGTATGTTCCCTTTTTGCATTTGGTTTCATCAGGAAGATGCTTCTGTAGCCAGTTAAATATCTTGCTGAAATTCCTTCTTCCTGCACAACAGGATCAATTTTTGCTGAACTACTCAGTTAGTTGTCTTTAAAAATCATTCAGAACTTCTGGGCACATTTTCACTCCATGGTTGCATCTCAAGGGATTTTATTTAGCAACTCTGTGAGTAAACTGAAGTTTCTTCTTCTGAAATCCAGAGTAATTATTCTGCATCTTACCTTCCCAGCCTTGTTCTGGATCCTGAAATTAATAATGGTGAAGATAAGTCCAGGCTGATACTGTGACCATGTTCACCACTGGAAGTCGAGTGTAATCCCCAGCTGTCCCCTCCAGCATTCACATGATGGAATTATCACTTGTGCTGTATAAGGAGCTCCTGGATTGTCTGGTCATTGCTGTGTTACCCTTCCAGCAGATGCCTGTGAAATGCTCTGTGAGAATCAGAGACTAGAGGGATTCTTCTGCCAGTTTTCTGTAGGAAGCCCTGTCCAGGGGCTCCTCCTGGCTGGACACGCTATGAGAGGCTGCCCTGTTTCCAGCAGATCTGTCCCCTCTGCTCCTCACCCAGAGATTCCTTCCAGTCTCAGTTTTCCTGCTGGAGCTTGGTACAGTTGGGGAACTCTTTAACACAGAGCACAACTCATATTGTTCATGTTTGATTCACTGTGATTCACCTCTTCTTGATTAATTTGGAATCTCTTGATTCAAATAATTATTGTTTCCTGATCAAGATGTTGCTGATCTCTAACCTTACAGTCAAATGCAGTCAATGATAAGAAGTCTAATTCCTTTTCTTATTATCTGGGCTTGGTATAGAACTGTAATAATAATAATAATAATAATAATAATAATAATAACAACATGTATTTCTTTATCCTCTTTGAACCTGACCTGCACAGAATTTAGTGTTCTCCAAGTCAAGCCATCTGCACATGATGACATCAGAAGATGAAGTTCTGTTTGCCATCGAGAACTGCATTTGCACCCTAGAATGTTACAGCTGTGAAGGTGGAAGGTATTAGAGGGGCATGTGAGCAAATCTTTGTGCTAATGAAAGTACTGCACCAACATTAGCATCAGGCTGAACAAGCAGAATTTTTTACTTTATTGGTTAATACCCTAAAGCCCCAAACAATCATGAAAAGAATAGACTCTTTTGAATGGAAGTCACACATTAACTTTATGTTTTATATTTTCTCCCACACCCGTTGAGGTTGTTTTTTTTTTTCTTTTCCCATTCATTCATTTGACCAGGTTTTTGTGTAAAAAAACTGAAGTAAAGTTGATGGGGTTTTTTTTATGGGGTTTTTTTGTGGGGTTTTTTGTGTGGTTTTGTTTGGTTTTGGTTTTTTTGTTTTGTTGTTTGTGTTTTGTTTTGTTGGTTTTTTTTCTGTAAGCAGAAAGCTTGATGCAGATCTTGGGCTGTTCCTGTAGCCAGAAGGTGCAGCAGCCTGGCTGCACGGTGACTCATGGCCCTGTGCCACATCGCAAATAATGCTCTTATTAATCTCTCCAGGCTTTGTTCTGGCCCCCCTCCTGGCGGTGTCTGATTTCATGGTGTGGCGTAGCCAAAGGTCAGATAAACTACATGATGGCCAGAGTTGCTACTGCAGAACGAAATCGGAAATGCCTCTCCCAGCAGTTTCAGCAATGAGAATGGAGAGAAAAAGAATTTCTTTTAGTACTAACCTGCCTGATGCGTCATCTTGTGTTGCTGTTTCAGTAGAGGAAAGCTGTGGTGTAGCAGTAACCCAGGGAAGCAGCCAAGCCCAGCTGTGTTGCAAATGCTTCTGGATCTGCCTGGCTCAGTACATTTCTCAGCAAATATGTTCTTTCTTTAGGTGTTTGATCATCTGCAACAAATGACAGTCCCAAGCTAGAAGAGATACTGAGCTTTGTCCCTAACTGAGCTGGTGTCATTGACTGATTCATTAATTACCCACTTTTCCCCAGATTAGATTCAACATACTGTTCACAAAGAGATAACCAGTCACAAATTAGTCAAGCTGAAGTTTGATGTGCCTGGCTACAGGGCCATTTTTTTGTTACCAGTTTCAGATGAGTGATTACTCTTGTGAAACTAGCAAGTGCTTCTTGCAAGTTGTTTCTTTTCCTCCATGGCTACCCAAAGTGTTTTTACTCAAATGAAATGGAGCCCATACGCACTGGGCTGGGCGCTTTGTGAGCAGCCAGCACAGCCAGATCAAACGCGTATGCTTGCTGTAAACTGGTGCGTGGTTTCCCTTGCTCTCCTTTGAACCAAGCTGTCTGTGGTTTCTGGTGCTGCTGTCTCCGTGCTGTAGGCTCTGGCTAATGCTGACACATAGAAGACTTATCTGGAAAAAGAGGGGGGAGAACAAGACTGCATCATTTCCTGCACACACAGTCCTGGCCGTTTCTATCAAAGGTTGAGATCTTGCTGAAGCTCTTACCAGGAGAAGCTTCCTGGGTCACATTTAAATGATTTTGGAAGCAACAGAACCTGCTGTTGGCTAGACAAATGCAGGAGAGCAATAAGACGGTTCTTCTAAAACCCCATAATTTCGTGGACAGGCATTGCAATACCAGCCTCATATTATGACTTTCAAAATCGCATTAGTGCGAGTCTGCAGTGTGTGGGGCCGTTTTCCTGTCACACAGAGACACACCAGCCCTGCTCTCCATCGCTGGCCTTGGGCTGTCCCTTGCAGCAGGACTCTGCTGGCCAGAGCCAACAGCCTTGTATTCCCATCTGGAGCAAATGCCAGTGACTGTATAAAGCACAGAAAAGGAGGGAGACTGATCCGAGTGGTCTGTGTTAAACTTGGCTCCCAAGACCTTGACGGCCAGGTGGGCTTTTGCACTTTTTCAGGTGGGGCTCTGCACTGGGCAGATTTGGGGTTCTTCAGCCTGTTGGCTGCTTCCAAGGGGAACAGCCCCAGCTCATCGCCAGCAGCCAGCCCTGGCCCGAGGCCCTGTGGGCCCCTCACCCCAGAGCTCGCCCTGCTCCTGCACCTCAGCTCACCTGCTGCTCCATGGACCGTGGCAGGGACCGAGGGCGGTGACAGCCAGGGCCAGCCCTCCTGCCTCAGCCTCCAACGTCCCCTTTGTCACTGCCAGCCCCTGCCTGCTCTCAGATTAACCTGATGGCTGGCTGGTGGCAAATTGTGCGGGAGCCCTGCCCTCTTTGGCTCGCTTAGCCAGGGGCGTTTGTTTTGCGGAGCGTGGTTATTGCTGCTCTGCTTTTGTCCTTTGTCGCCAGTCCTGCCTTATTTTTATGTGCATTAACTGTTAATAATAACGTGAAGCGTTAAGCTTTGGCAGCCAGCTGAGCTCTGCACAAATCCGAGGGCAGCACGGCTGCTGGCACAAGGCTGCTCGCTGTCCTGGCGGGCGGCCGGGCTCTCGGAGCGCTCGGTTTGGCGACCGGCAGCACCGGACGCTTCCTGCGGTCCGGACAAGGCAGCAGGGAAGGCGGGGAGGGCAGCCTGGCACACGACTCAGCGCTGGCCTGGCTCCTCTTCAGCCCGGGCTTCTCCCAGCGCTGCCTCTTGTGCTCTTTCCCACTCTCCCGGGCTCCTCATCATCCCTCGGGAAGGCGGCGAGAGGAGGGAGGAGCAGTGGGATGGATGAGAGCTGGCTTTACTCACAGATGCTGCTGCTGCAGAGGGAGGCACCACCACGGGAATGTAGATGGACAGGCAGAGGTGATTAATAGTGATACATATTATTTTAATTGAGTCATGTTTGGCCTCTTGCTTTGCCAGTACTCAATTTTTTTGCTATTGTTGTGGTGTGAATTTGGAATTAATTTAAAGTATAATAAGAATCCCTCAGCTGGCAAATGCAGGCAAGACTGAAAATTAAAATGCTATGTAAATCTCACAAGATTAGGGCATAAACTGCAGCAGGCAGTGAAATAGCTGAAGCTTCAAGAAGCTGGAAAAGCCTCTCTCCACATTATTCCTGATAATACAGAATCAATTTACATTGAATGCATTTTTTCCAAATAGCCATCCACCACATTCTGGTTGATATTACTAATGAACGCAGAAATTGGATTCTAATACATTCCATGGAAATATTCTGCAGAAGGTTTATTAGTTCTAAAAATACTTGGCGGCATCGCAGTACTTTGTCATTAAAATTGCCAGGTTTTGTGACACAGATATTGTGGAATGGTAATGAGAATGCTGGGGCTCTGGCAGTGGTAGCATCTTGTTTTGGAACCCCAGGGTTTTTGGAGCACGGTGCAGGAGGCGCTGCCATCCGCTGCTTTCAGCCCTGCCGCAGCCGGGAGCACGGCAGCGGTGCGGCAGGGTGGCGATGGCCCGGGGGACAAGGGAGGTGCCAGCCGGACTCACGGACAGCGCTGAGCTCACACACAGGGCTCTGCCTCGGAGCTACCCTGCCTCCCCTGCAGAAAAGGCAACAACAAACAACTTCGAGAGTTTCTCCCAGCTGGGATGCGGCGGAGGCTCAGGGCTGCAAGGTCCGACCGTGGCAGAGCCCGCTCGCTTCGTGCTCTGGGGGTTGCAGGGGCGCTTGTTGAGGCTGCTTCTCCCGAGAATCCCAGCAAACCCCATCCAAAGGAAGGCATCCGGCATGTGGAGGGCGGGAAATCCCAAAGAGCCTGACAAGAGCTGCAGCACAGCCCGGGCTCGCCATCCCTGCCAGCACCTGGATGGCTGCCGGGAGCGGCTGGATGGCACACGGAGGCTCGGGAAATCGCTGCCCAGCCCTCTGCGCGCAGGGCACCCGCTCCCATCCGCCTCCGGCTGGGAGGAGGTGGAAGTCCCCTGCCTTGGCTGCTGCTTGGAGCTCCATCTGCAGCACTGATGAGGAAAGTATCATTCCTCCTGCGCGGAAGCCATTAATTCCCAGCTGCGGGAGTGATCCGGCGTGGGGCAGAGTCCAACCCTTTGCCTGGGAGAAGGTGCTGCGGAGAGCGAGCCGGGGGCTCCCGGCTGGTCTGTGTCACCCCTCGCTATTTCTGGCGTTCCCAAAAGTGCTGCTTTATCTCTGCAGATCCAGGGCAGCCCGAGCGCGGGGCTCCTCCGCAGCCTCTCCGCGGGGCTGGGGCGGCCAGGCAGCCCCTCCCCTCCCCCGGCTCAGCTTCCTCACCTCGGGAATCTGGATAATAATATCTGCCCGGGGGAGCTTCATCGCTTACAGCCAGTGGCTAAAATTGTCAAACCAAGTGAGAGAAAAGGGCCGTGCCTTGTTGGGTTTCCCATCGAGATTTCCCCCCCAGCCCTACCTTCTATTGATAAAAAAACAATGTGAATTGAAAATGAGACACCTGGAAAAGAAAAAGAACCCCACAGAATCTAAATAAGACTCCGTTTGTGTGAGGCTTCCTACTATCTTTAACTATTCTGTGTGCATGCCAACAACAATGCAGCTCTGGCCCAGAGGAAGGTGAAGATCCACAAAATGAGGGCTGTCGGAGGCAAAGTGGAGAGATGAGTGACAACAGCAGCACTGATACTTTTTTTTGACAACCTTTTCAGACGTGGTTGCAGCTCCCATTTATACTGCTACTGATTAATTTGATCAAACATTGTGAAGAAATAATTTGTATTAAAAATCGTGCGAGTTCCACCCTTCCTGTAGTTGGCTTCAGGCAGGTATTTATTGGATAACATAGTCTCAGACTAGTGAATGTTGACATTTAATTAATATGGAAGCTTAGCATTGTGAATATGAAGAACAGAAAAAAAGGCCCAGGAAAATCCTGTGATAATGAAAGGAGATGACAACCAGGTTCTGGTAGTCAGACATTTCTGTTGACATTGAAGGGTCAAATGTAGATATCTGGTGGAGGGCTGCAAATAACACTGCGGGTCAGGGTTTGCATGTACAAATAGTTCCACACAATGCCTGACTTATACTCGAGCTGCTTACACTTGCACTGGCAGTGCTAGGGTGGATATTTTTGTCATGACTATTCTAGGCAGATGCTACCAAAATAGGGAGAGGGGTGTGACGTACCCGTACAGTCCTACAGCTGTGAATGCCCACCATACAACCACAGGATTGCTTTCCACGCAATTTAGAGGTTAAAAACCTCCAAAATGAGGCTAGTAAAATTGAATCTATGTTAGGGGATTAGGTACTGTGACCAAAAAAAAGCAAAATTAGGCTAGTAAAACTGCATTTATGTTAGGGGATTAGCCACCGTGACCTACATGCCTATGCCAGCAGAACTCTGGAGTATCTCAAAAGTACTTGTGTCCTGTCTAACTTGTGACGGGTAACATCCGTGCCCATGAAAAGCAAACAGACTGCAAAGAACTTGATCGTAATAAAAAGAGAGTGTTTTATCATAGAAATGTACAGGAAATGTTTCTCTTGTCATGCATAAATCAGGAGTGTGGGGTTGCCTGAATTTTCCATTCCATTAACTCCACACTTTTTGAGTTGAGATGAAAATAGAGGGAGAAAGGAAATATTCAACACTGAGGATATCACAAGACATATTAAATTGCCCTGTTACTTTGTTGGGCATTAGCCTGCTCCTAGCTTCTGTTTATTACATGGTTTACCTTACAAAGTAATTGTGTTCAGAAACCCCTTTATTGCATGTGCAAGAAGGGCATTATTTTTTCCTTACATTATTGGGATTTATCCCCTATACTTTGTTCTACTTCATGCTGAAATTTGACAAAAAATAATTTAAAAAGAGGTGAGAGTGAGTCTTTTTCTCTTTCGTGTTTAGATTCAGCAGAGAGGTTTCTACTTAGTGGAAACAGATATTCCATTAAAAGTCCACTGCTGCTGTATAATTTAAATGCTTTTTCAACACCACAAACTACCTCAAGCCAAACAGCTGGTGTTGACTAAGAATGGTATTTCAGCCTGTTACATGCTGTGATTATTACTTCCCAAACAAGAGTTTATTCTTCATTTTCAGTGAAGATTAAATTAATTAGGATGGCAGTGTGATACGAGAGAAACTAGGTGAGTGAAATTAGCAGTTTTTACCCACTCTGAGAATAATTTAATTAACTATTTTCATTTGGAAATGGTGGTCTGGGACTATATTTCAGCAGTAATGCATCTTTTTGGGCAAATAGTACACTTCCCAGGTCGTGCAGGAAAACAAGCTCATCAGAAAGCTGATCAGTACTTCCATTTTGACTATGCATGACATCCTAAAATAAAAAAAATCCTATTGAACAGATTTTAAAATCTACGTTTTTGTAGCATGTATTGAAAATGAGTAGTATCCTCCCAGTAAGTATAAAGAAATTGTATTCTACTCCTTTATTACATTTGAAGAAATTCCTTCCTCATGTTACTGGAAAATTGTCACACTAGAGAAAGCTACTAATTCCTTTTCTCTCCATCAAAATGTAGTGAGCATTCTCCTAAACCATCAATATTATTGCAATGCTTCTCTCTCCACAGATCAGGGACTATTTCTGTCTCATCAATAATATTTCATGTTTAAAATCTTATTTCTGCATTTATAATGAATTGTTGATAGAAAAAAAATCTTCACTGTCCTTACAATTGTCTTAAGATTTCATAAGTCATTTGAAAAAGAAATAAAAATGAAAAACATCTGCTTTAGAAACCAGCCCCTAAGAATGTGATTCTACAACACCGCTGGTTGCCCTCACATGCCCTTAATGACCACTTATTGGCAGTAACATAACTTAAGGTTTTAATTGATGTTTTAGCCAGGCTTTTGACTTCAGAGTAGTATTTGTAAGGATTCTAATTATCATGATATAGTAGAAATTAGAAGGCAATTTGTAAATGTTTAGATCAACGTGATTAATACAGTAAAACTAGAGCAGCTTGGACATGTATATAGCTTTACTTAGGGGAGCAGTCTGTGCTTAAAAAAATACAGCAAATAACTGCAGATTCAAGTCTTGAGAGATAAAACACCATCAGTCTGACCAGATTTTCATTTCCACAGAAATCTGGTGTGTAGTATGACTTGTATTCCACCAATCCCACAAATATGATTTGTATTCCATAATTTATATAAACAAAATTTCTCTCTTCTCCTGTTTGAATTTCAACCACAAATGTATATTGAGACATCTGAACATATTTGTTATTTTAAAATATATAAGCAAGTAAATATTAGTGTAAATCTTCATGAATTTTTGAGAAGCATGTAGACATCTGAGGTATTTTGACTGAACCTTGAGGAATGTTTCTTGCCATGAAACACAGCCCTGGAAATCTGTATTTTCACTATGTGCTGTAGTAAATTGCATATTCCCTTTCTGTGAATTTCCCTTTCTTTTTTCTTTTTCTCACTTTTGGTTAAAAATGACTGTATCAGCTACAGCCTCACCAAAGCTGGACAGTATTTTGTCCTTCTGAAGCACATTTGAAAACACTGGATACTAAAGGAATGTAAACAATCTGAAAACAAATTAATTAAACAGGAGAACTGCTTTGTAGTAACATTCTAATGCATTCTGCCTTAACACTCACCATTTAAGGAAAGACCATTTTAGAGGTTGCATTTGCTGTTCCAAACAAGTGAGAAAAGCTTTAACTGTGCATTACTTACAGTTGTACAATTCATTTAAAAATATAGTCATGTAACATTTCCTGAACACAGCGTTTTTACTCATCTCCTAAACGGTGCCCTTTGCATGCAGAAGCCAGCCATCAGAGTTTAAATAGGCTTCCCCCTACAATTCTTCTAAAAATTACTTTTCTTTCATAATTTGGTACAACCTGAGGCACCTTTATTTCATAGAGGCAGAGAGGACAGAAGCAGTTTGTTTCTGGGCAGCACGGAGTACCTGTTTTGAGTTAGCTCTTGCTTGTCTGACTCCCCTGAATGATTCTATTGATTTCAAGGGGTCCACTTGCATGAGAAAAGTGAGCAGCAGGGACTGGATGCTCCTTTTATTGTTTCGTCCAACACAGATTCATTTTATAGGATCAGTTATTCTGTGTGATGAATGGGAAGTGCAACTAAAAAATTGAGCCTAGAAATCTAATGTTAGCTGTGAGCGCATGAAAGTCTGATTGTGAAATATGATCCAGAACACATTTACTAACAGACAAAACTCAAGACTCATTTCTCACACAGGCAGGACTGTTAAAGTCAGTAATACTTTGCTTTTCCATTACAGCCAACAGGATTTCTGCTGCACAAAGGCTAAGCAAAGCAAAGACAGAAAGATCTGGTGCTTGGAGCAATAATGCTTTCATTTACTAAAACCTCGTGTGTGCAGAAGGTAGAATTAATTTAATTGCAAATAAATGTCAAGAAATAAATTAATGAAATAATACTAGATTTTGCTAAGAAAATATGTTATGGGTAAGCTATTCTTTTGTGTCAGTCTTCCTAAAGAGAGGGAAACAAAGGAAAATGGGTAGGGGAAAAAAAGGCTGTACTGAAAGCACATACAAAAATCAAACACAGGAAAACTGTTGGGGACTTAATAGTGCTAGAGGTAAATTGGCCACTATTCTTTCTATCAGAAAGAGACCAGAGTATTTGATTAAGTTAAACAGAAGCCATTTCTTTGTTCCTGAGAACAGAGAAAGCGGCATTTCAACCAGACAACTGAGACAGAGAACTCAGGAAAAAAATCTATTAAAGAGATAACAAAGGAGAAAAGCACTTACACTAATTCTGTCAAAACTCATGAAGCATCCTGAGAGGTTGATAAAGGTGATATTCTTCTAAGGCATGTAGAGACAGCTATAGTAGAATATTTGTGGTAGGTCCAAAGGATTGGTGATTTTTTTTACCAGTTAAAGGCCCAGTAATCCCTATGAAATAAGCTAAAATGATACATTTGTGAGGGCCAACAAAACAGCACAGCGGTGTGGCTTAGAAATTAAATGTCATAAAGACAAAAGCACCCAACCTCTGTAATACCAAAGTTATTTCAAGAGGTTCTGTAGAAAGGCAGGCCAGAAGATTTGATGAATATTTTAGTTGTTTTACCTAGAACAGGCAACTTTCACATCCTAAATAAGGGGCTGACACTAGTATTGATATAAATAAGATAAAAAACCGTGGTTTCTTGAAGTTGGTCATGTCAAATCAGTTTCCTTTTATCTCAATGACAATTTATTATATTTACCAGAGTGTAAAATAAAAACAAAACCCTTGCCTGATCCCATATTCTCTTAAATCAATGTTCACCCTCAAGCAAAAAATAATTCTAGTTGTCTATTGTTAGGTATTTGTCAGATTTCAGAGGTGAAGAAATCGTTATCCTGTAAAAAAAGCCTAATTCTCCTATTTCTGGCAAATTCACACTGAATGTATTTTACAACAGTTTGTAAACTAAACACATATTGTGCAAACACAGAGGCACCTTAGTAGGGCTAATTTAGGGTAGATACTCATTTGAGAGCAAAATATGGCCCATCAGCTTCCATATTTAAGTTAGTGCAAAGATTTATTAGTCCTCTAGGTAAACATTGACCTTGGCTTCACCTTGGTCAATATTTACTTCTCAAGTTAATAAATCTTTATATTAACTGCAATTGAAGTCACTCTCTGCTTAAAAGATAAAGACCAAACAGGTCCTTATATGAAGATAGCATTCATCAGATAAATGCTGCAGTTTGATTTATCTTTTTGCCCACTTGTCTTAGAAAAAGAGTAATCCATAGATGGTGAAAGATGTTCATCTCTGGAGGGAAAGAAGTTCGGGGTGGTTGTTTTTTGGGGTTTATTTTACCTGTAGATTTGTGCATTTCACTTATGTTTTAAGGTAATGGCACCAGCTTTTTGTCTCTTGGACTTAGGGAACTTCAGATTTTCCAGGATGTTATTCCAAAGGATGTTACATCCCTACACAATCTATTTACCTATGGGCAAGTCTGGAGACTGTTTTACTCAGTGGACAGCCCTGACTTGGCTGCTATTTGGTTTCAACAAGGTGACAGGTTTAACTTTTTGAAATTCATAGCTATTTTGGAAAAAGGTGCTGACTGAGGGTGATGAGAATGACACTACAATGAAACACCAAAAATAAACAAATCAACTAACATGTGAGGACCTTGGAAAAACAGGAAACTTTGAACTTATCAGAAGAGAAAAGACATCAAAGACTTGACTTAATCCAGCTACTATGAGTGGGAATCTGAGTTACTGTAAAAGAAATTTTCTCAAGGAGCATTTGGATAAGTTGAGGATGAAGTTAGAATTAGAGATTTCCCTGTAATTATAAGTGAAAAGGAAAACCAGACAAGAACAGATTTACACATCTTCTTTTCCCATGATTTCAAACATTATTGCACTGATTAAAACCTCACCATGCTATTTTCCCCACATTTAACTTGTGCTTTTAAAAGCCAAAACAAACAACATATGTTTTGTTCATGGGTCTCTCTGATTGAGTTCGAATTGGATTAGATTATATCATATAACACTTTTTACTGGGCTCTGAACAATATCCTGCCTTTCTCCTTGCACAAAAAATTTAGGGCTTGCTGAGAAATTCTCAATTACAGAGAAATTAAAAACTGAGCTTTCTGAAAAAATCAAAGCAGCAGTAACTTCAGAAACTAAATGGCAAAGTTGTTTCATTTTAAAAAAACATATTTAAGATCTCACTTAAATAAACATCAACACTTCACTTATGCAGGCATTCTCTTTGAAGTCAATGGGATTAGCCATGGATAAAATTCATCCTAAATTCTGTGTAGAAAGACAGGTACAAAGTCACTGAATCACTTAAATTCCACAGAGTCTCTGGCTTAAAAGCTGCAAAGGTTTTTTGTCAGTCCTTTGGACCGGAGTGCTTAAAAATGTGGAAATCTGAGGGGAGGGATCCGTCCAAGTCTTTCCAGCCACATTCCTCTCTTCCATCGAGCTGCAGTTTCAGCATCCTCTTGTTTTCTGCATGCAGCGCTGATGAGTTTACAATGATGCTGTGTTGCCTTCCTGCAGGCAGTGCAGGGAAATGTCATGCAAACTCCATTAATAAATCATCCTATTGCCATAAACAGTTTGAATGGCACAGCCAGCTCTGCTAGCAAGACAGTGTATTTGCATGGTTGTGTGTGTATACAGAAGTACATCTACTCATCTTTCAACCCCAAAAACCTGATCCAAGGTTTTATTTCTCTTTTTCCTCCTCGTTGAAGACAGCAGCTTAGTCAGTAAATGACGAGGCGTACAAAGAGATACAAGCTGTATAAAGTCAATGGTGGCTGGTATAAGACACCTCTGACTTTGATTGCAGATGGTGTAACTATTCAGAGCTGTACTTCCCTCTACGCTTTCTTATTTCTAGTTCATGAAAATAAAACACAGATAGAATTCCACATAGTTATAAAATCTGCCAGGATTTAAAGAGAATTTTAAAAAGAATAAACATGAATAAAGGTGGTTTAATTTACTGGCATGAGAACTGAGGGCTGGGAATGTAGCTGTTTGAAGGCTGTACTGCGAGCAAGTGGCAGTCCTCAGAGACGGAAAACCAAACAAATTATGGCTGCTGACTCCCAATATTCCACTTTAATTGGTGGGGGTTGTCCTGGAGAAAGATACATGAGCCTTTCCCGGCGGCAACAGGAATTTGACATGTACAAATACAGGGGCCCGTTTGCGTTTGAGTGGTTCACGCACCCGCAGGAGCCGTTCGCGCAGGGAGGCGGCCCGGGTGCCCCCGGTGCCGCTCCCGGTGCCGCTGCCGGTGCCGCTCCCGGTGCCGCTCCCGGTGCCGCTCCCGCCGCAGCGGACGNNCGGCCGCCCCGGGGCCGCCGCTCCGCCGCCGCGGCTCCGCTCCGCACCCGCGGGTCTCTCCCGGAGCCGCCGGCTTGCGGGAAGGGGGAGGGGGCTCCAGGGCGCTCCCGCTAATTTTAACAGCTTTCTCTCCCCGAAATCAGACGGCCGAAATTCCCGGAGAAGCGCCCCCGCCCCCGCGCCGGGGCTCTCGCCTTTGTTGTGCTGAGCCCGGCACCGGCGAAGGCGCCGCTAAATGAATGGTAAAGTGTCTTTAAAAGGAGCTGGCGGGCGATGGCCGGGCCCTGGCAAGCCGGCGGCGGGGGCGGGGGGGCGGCCAGTGGTACACAAGAGGCGCTTTGGGGAGGTTTCAGACACCTTTCTTTCCCCATTTAATCCCCTCTCACCCTGGCGTGACCGGTTCCCCGACACATTGAGTGCCGAGTGAGCCGGACACACAGGGTAGGCAAGGGCGCATGTGTGTAATTAATAAAGTAAATTAAAGGGTTTTAAAAATTAATTCTACTCATTTAGTCACCAATCTGTTAATGAGGCATGGAAAGCCCTCGGGATCGATAGTCGGGAGTAAAACCGAAGTAGGTGAAGGAGGTGCCTGCTGAAAGATAAAAGCTTTATAGAGGAAGTATCCGTATCTCAGGCGATATAAATATATATAAAAGGATGCCTATAAATCTTTGCCTGCCCTGGCGGGGTCTGGATTCCATCGGCGCGGTGGAGGCAGCCGCCGTCTCTTTAGTTTATGGGGCTCCGAACTTTCCCTTCGCCGGTACCGCGGGGTTCCAACCTTTGCTCCACCGCATCCTCTCAGCCACAGGAGCCTCTGGCTCCTACCATAAATATTAATACTCTGCGCTAGTGCGAGGCATAATTATCTCCCCTTAATTGCAAATTCAACCAAAAATTGAGCCTGCTGTCATTCAGGCACCTCTAAATTATTGTAATTAGGGCTTTTTTTTAATGTCGAGTGAATCCCTGGGCTGAATGTTAGTCCTTGTATGCAGTAGTGCAACATGTAAACCATATGCTGTGCCGCTGCTCGGGAGCCCCCATCGCCGGGAGAAGCCACCCGGTCCCCGCTCCCGGGGAGCCTCTCGGCTCCAGGCAGGGTCCGGGCGGAGCGGAGCAGCCCCCGGGGATCCCCGCGGGGTCTGCCGGCCTCGGCAGCGCCGTCCAGCCCCGCAGACGATGCGGGGGAGGTGCTCCGCACCGGCACCCGCCGTTCCCTCCTCATTTCGGCACCGTCGTCGCGTCCCCCGCGGCCGCGCCAAATCCCCCTTCGGAGAACAGACCTGCTCCCCCTGCTCGCCCCGGCCCTTTGTTCGGGGGCCGGAGGGGCCTGGGGTGGGGTCTCCGAGCCAGGCAGGACGGCCGGGGGAGCGCCAGTTCCTCGGCTGGGTGTTGAACCAGCTTCCAGCACCGCTTTGGGGGCTGCCGTCTGCAGGTGCTGCCCAGAGCCCTGTCTGTTCCCGTCGTCTTTTGGATGTGAGAGAACGAGTCGGTCTCCAGCACAGATCCTTTGGTGGCCTGGCGCCGTGACGTTGAGCCAGAGGTGAGGCTGCCAGAGGGCACAGGGCAGCGCCAGGGTGTGTGGATACAGTTCCAGCCATCCAGCGTTCCAGCCGTGCCTCTTGCCCAAGCAGCCCTCTGAGCAGTGGGCAGCCCTTCCCAGAGCACCGGGGTCTGGGGCCTTCTTCAGGCTCATGAAATAAGCTTTGTCCTTCTCCCGAGCATGGTGGGAGCTGAGGACATTATTCCTGTCCAAGGACATGCATCATTCTGTGTGAAGCTGGGGTGCTGTGCTGAAAGGAATACCAGGCTTGTTGGGCCAGCAAGGCAGACAACAAGAAGGGAGCCTAAAGTCCACATTGAGTACTCTCTGCTAGGATGAAGGGAGCCTGAATCTCTGTCCCTTGTGAGATTTATGTACTTTATGAGTAATTCTCATACAAAATACATAAGCAGCCTTTATGTCAGATGCTGGAGCTGTCCTCTTGCACATGGTCTGCTAGTGCAAATGTTTGTGAGTCTTAAATCCTGCCTTCCAAGCTGAAAAGGTGAGAACTAATAATTTGTATGGAAACATGGCATCAAGCTTTCAGAAAACTGCTTAAAACTACCAGTTTTTAAATTGGTGCCCAGGAAATGATCTAGCACTGCACTAGGTACAAGAGGTGTGTTATGCAGACAGGAGATGCTGCTGGCTCTGGTTGTGATCTCACGTTTGGTGGCAAGGCTGTGCAAGGAGCTGTTCCCCTCTTATCTCCAGTTTATTCATTCCTGTCCTTGTGCTGCCCGCTGTGCTGGACTTGTAGAGCTGTTTGTGTGGTTGTGAGTGCTGAAGACTGAAGAATTGTTACAGCTATTTTTTATTTCCCACCCAGTTCTAATAACTCAGAATTCTACTGGGAAATCGTGCACTTCTCCTTCCTAGGCACATCCCTGCACTGGGCCTTCATTAGCACAGGTCACACAGGACTCACCTGCACCTTCTGATTTCCCAAGCCATGTGATGGAGTGCAGGATAGATGGAATTATATACAGCGAAAACTTTACTTTTTGTGATGTGTACTATTCTCAGCAGAAGGTTTTTTTCTGAGTAAGAAATTCACAGCATAGAATACCATCAAAAGTGCATAGAATGGACCACTCAAAAGTAGGAAATGACAGGATGAAACTTTTCTTTGCAAGTTAATGTTGCCTTAGAATAAAGGGCTTTTAATCCATTTAGATTTTGAGATTTTATCTTATCTTTGCAACAAAACTTTCTCATTTATTGCAGAGGATGCCTGCTGCCCTGCAAGTGAATCCAGATTGTGTTTTTGTCCTTCCCTGGCACAGGCTGCTGTGTTGGGTGGGCAGCAGGAGCAGGCAATGCTATTCCTGAGGGGAAACCCCACAGGGAGCAGCTTTGCCTCAGATGTGACAGCTCATCCGTCACCTGGGCGGGCCCCTGTCACAAACTTTTCTGACCTGATTGTTCTGTGCTGTGCTTAGTTCTGGTCCTCAAAGAGCAGTTGAGACCTGAGCTGAAGATTTGGGAAAGAGACTTGATTTGGGAAAAGCTTCTGTTCAAGTCGTTGGGATCTATGGCGTGAATCTATGAAGTGCTACAAAACATGAAGGTACCACAAGACTCAGCTCTGAGGGTTTCCAATTTGGAGATCCAAAACTCAAGGCACTGACACGTCTCACTGTGCCTGCCCAGCCTCACCTGGGGCCCCCCAGACCCTGCCCATGGCCCAGGGCCCTGTGCCAGCCCAGGCCGTGGCTGTCAGTCCCTGTCCCAGCCCTGCTGGCCCTTATTGCTCCCTAAAGAAAACCCTTCTAAAGATCTGATGTTTCAGCTTTAATTTTTTTTCTTTCATTTTATGTCTTGCATATACAACTAAGAGAATAATGCCACCTTGCCTCACAGTGATGTAGTGCAAATACATTAGTATTTCTAAGAAAATGAGCTGGCATGGTGGGAAGGCCAGAGAAAGCCCCACAGAGAAACTGGTGGCAAAGTGAGAGGCTGGAGAGTCCCCACTGGAACACAGCTACAGCAGCTCCCATCCTAAGGCAACCACATGGGAGCGAAGGACTCATTTCACTCTTCATTTTTGTCTTGAGCAGCTAAATTGTTTAAAAACGAAAAAGTCCTTTGAAAGTCACCAGACATGTTAGCTGCTCCGTAAATCTGAAAATAACGTTACACTGTGATATTTTTCAGTCTGTGACCCGTTACTTGCATTCTCCCAAAATTTTGCTTACTGAGGTGGTGTACAGTGGCAGAAGTGACCCTGTTCTGGCCCTGTTGAAGTCAATGGGAATTTCCCCATGACTCATGAGTGCTAGTATTTCCCATGAGGCAAAAAAATTTGCTTTCCTTTGCCTTCTTAAATTTAGCCCAGGTCACTGCAGACTTGAGTCCTAATTGTTGCAGAAAGCTCTTTCCTTGAGCCTGCAGATACTGCCCCTGTTTGAGGTAAACTGAGTTGTGTTTTAAGTTCCAATTTTAGAAACAAACACAGATGTGATAATTACCACCTATGAGCAGGAAACCAAGATGGTGTAAATGGGTCAACATGCTGCCTGGGCTTGAGCCAGAGAAGTGCTTTATTTGTGTAACAGAAAGCATAGTTTGTTTAGAAGGGAAGTTTTGGATTAAATCATAGGCCTTTAGAAACAGGGATAGTCAGTGAAGCTTGTTATTATTAGTTCTCGGTAATTCTGCAGAGTTAACATCTACAGTATATTGCATTTGTTTTGTGTATTATTTGCAACAGTGTTAATAACATAGTTTGCAATATTAATAACAGGATTTCTGTGAACTTGTGCTGAACTGTGTGCAAGAAAATGACTTGGGATGGTGCTCATGGGGCCAGTAACACACCACCTGTGAATTTGCAGTTATTAATTAGCAGCTTTGGCTGGAAAGGCCACCATGCAGGACTAGCTGCCCTTGCCCTCAGTCTGAGCTTTGCCCGGGGCAGCACCCACCCCGAGGGGCACGCAGAGCAGCAGGAGGGATCCCGGAGGAGCGGTGCTCAGTCGGTCTGACAGCATGGAAATGGCACTCACACGTCTCTGGCCTGCTTGGCTATAGAGGAGGATGGGAGGGTGGGCTTCCAGAGGAAAGAAGACGCTTTTCCAGAAAATATATTTTTGTGCTGATTAAGAATTTCCGCTGAGTACCTTCGCAGCAAAGAGAAGCGGCTAATGAGGTGCAGAGCTCCTCTTTGCCTTTGCCCAAGCTCTCACAGTGCGCTCCTTGCCAGGATCCAGCCTTTGCTAGCTGTGCTAACGTAGTCTCAACCCAGATTTTCTTTGTGCCGAAAAAAAGCAGTTTTGGGAAGCAAGCCTTGCGCCCCGCAGCTCAGGCGAGGAAGGCGGGAGAGGAACCGTATCCCATGGAAACTGCAGGGGGCACAGTGTCATTACGGGAGGGCCGGGATAATTAGATGCTGTTAACTTGCCTTCCCAACCACGAGCCGAGACTGGGGCTGGGAGCGGCAGCAAACCGAGCCCCGGCTCTGGTGCCCCGGCCCTGCACAGGGGCTGCGGTGCGATGCGGTGCCTTGGCACGGCTGCCCCGCTCCTTGGCACGGCTGCCTCTCTCCTGGGCACGGCTGCCCCTCTCCTGGGCACGGCTGCCTCTCTCCTGGGCACGGCTGTCCGCTCCTGGGCACGGCTGCCTCTCTCCTGGGCACGGCTGCCCGGAGGCTGCGAGGCCCGACAAGAAGCCCCAGGTCACACCGGGGACACGGCCCGGGTCCCCCTGTAACGCAGAGCTCGCTCCAGCCTCAGCAAAAGGGACCCGGTCCAGGAGGATGTGCTGAACACCCAGCACTGACAATTTAAGGGAACAGGTTTGCCTCATCTTTTCAAAAATTTCAGAAAGCACTGAATAAAAAAGAATTCTTGTTAGCAGCATGCTTTCGGTCAAGACATAAATGGTTTTATCTTCGAAATAGGTTAGTTTGGAAGCGAATACATTCACTGTTACTTTTGGTGTATTTTTCTCACATGCAGCCGCGAGGCACAGATCCCTCTCACCTGTTCTGGGTCAGCAGGATGAGGCATTTCAACGAAGAGACATAGATAGGGCCATTCAAACGGTGTCTTGTGGCTTTTTTTTTCCCCAGCAGAAATGCTTTGTATAGCTGACATCACTGGTTCAACAATCTACAGTGCTGAATAATCATAAACATGTTTGTCCTAGTTATTTCCCTGGAGGATTTTTCCACCTAAGATATTTAAAGGAATATATTCTTGCTGTGACATAGGTCTATTTTAGAAATGCTGTCAGATTATAGTACTGCTAAAGTTCATAGATTTATAATTGTTTTCCCACAATTCAAACCCAAAAGGTTTTGCCTGTAGATACAGAGCTCTTTACCAGCCAAAAATGTCATCGCTGTCTAAGCAAAACCATTTATTTTATTTATATAAAAACGTCCTCTCATATTAAACACATATATGTGAAGTGACTGTTTTGTGGTCTTAGAACTGATAAAGTAGCTCTGGAAACAATTTTTTCTCTGTGTGTCATCTCTGTGAAATATAGCTGGGTACATAAGGACTTTGATATTGCTTAAGCACTTGCTCTTTCGATACACTTTGGATAGTGTTAGATTTTGTAAACTTTCCCCCTCTAATATTTGTCTCAAGGGATCAGAACAAAAAATACAGCCTCTTTTTTTGCCCAAATTATGTCCAGAAAAAATGACGGTTAAACAAGAGAAAACTACCAGCAAATTTAAAAACTATATAAGTATTGCTTACTCTTATGTAAACTCAATCTTAGTGAAAACAGAGGAAAAGAGAAAATTATTGGGGAATGGCGTTTCCTGAGCTTTCAGGAAGCACTGTTAACAGTTTATTAGAATTTGTTGTAGTAATTAATAGAATTTCAACTAAAGTATTAATATTATTTAAAAATAATTATAGACTAATCGGTAATTATTGATTTTAGTAATTTCCTTGTTTTGTTTTTATCTGATACCAGTGTTATTTGCAGATCACCAGTCGAATAGAGCATTAGGATTTATTCAGATATTTTACTACAGTTAAGCTAGCTAATTAAGGAACTTTATTAAACATTATCCAAAATACACTGTTCATAATAGTACAGAGAGTTGGACCACATATTCTCCTAATAAAAAGAAATGTATGTAGTAATTCTGCATATATTTAACAGCAGAAGGATTCATTTAAGTTGGTAGAGGTTTCACCTATATTTAGGTGACTGCATTTTTAGCTAGTAAATAAATCAAGCAGAGAAGAATCTGCCAGCTACTTTCACAGATGGAATTAGGAAAGGAGTCCAATGGAGAAGAATCTGCTGAGTACTTCTCATACATGGAGTTACTCATGAGCCATTTTTCAGCTCAGCAGGTTCCTGTGATGAAAGGGAGCTGAGCAGGGGCGATAGGGGTGGGGGATTCCTGCAGGTGAAGAGTGGCTCAGCTGCAGGGAAGGTGAACCTTCCCCATGGCTTCTCCTCTCCAACGTGGCAGCACCACCTTGCCCTGCCCTGGCCTGCCCTGCCCTGGCTGTCCTGGAGCAGTTGTGCCAGGCACCTCCGAGGGGCACCTTTCTTCCCCTCCCTTGACTTCTGGTCTGTCAGAACCTTTCAGCATCTGGGGCTAAGCTCTGCTATTTCTGAGGGGAACCAGAGCAAATAATTCTGCCCATTTGCCTTTACCCCTTTCAGCACTTCCTACGGATTTGTCTTTTGTGATTGATCCAGAGCTCCTAATGGAACTTTGCTGTGAGTAAATATTCACATGGTGTCTCAGTGACTGTTACCTTGGGGGACTGTACTTTCACTTTTGCTTGTGCAAGGTTCTTAGTCCCCCTTTGCTACCAAACTTCTGTTCCTCTGAAGATGTATAGGAACTTGGTAGCTCAAAGCAATCTGTACCCCCCAGTTATATTTGGTTAAAGCTGGCCAGGGAATCTGGATGAGAACTGGATCAGACAGATACAGAGACACATGGTGCCTGTGCGTCTCGGTTTCCTTAGGAAACGAAGTTAAAAAGACATCTGTATTTTTCCTAAGATCAGAAGCCAAATTAATACATCTGTGTCCATGGGGAAATCCTTCCTTTGTGACTCCTGTACTTAATAACATAAAGCTTAAATGTGATATTTGAAGAAAATAATAGCTGGCTTCACAGGAGGCTACAAAACTTACAGGTCTGGCTAGTGTCCATGAAAGAGCTGGGTGGAAAACTAGTTCCAGGGTCAGGCAGGACAACAGCTGTCCAGCCCAACTTAGGCATGCAGTTGTTCCTTGGCTCACACTTTTATTACTTGTTTTCCAAATTTTTGTCACTTTTGTATAGCTGTCTATAAGAAAGCTGAGAGATTTAGAAAAGTGGGCATCAGGATTGCACATAGTAGTGGTCTTGGGAGTGAATTGTACTGTAGCAAAATCAATTCCTTTCACTCAATATTTCCATTTGCACCTTATGCCACAGGCTTGTGTTCTGGATGGCCTTTTCAGCTTCCCTCTGAGAAACTGATTTTCAAAGTAGTTTTTTGTCCTTCCAGCATCCCTTGCATTTCTGATTTCCATTAGACATTCCTGAAACGCCCCGTGAGGCTGTGTGCATTTGTCAGAGCACATAAGAAAAACGTGTTCAGTTCTTTCTGCAGACCTTGGTTTTAGTGCCTTGCACAAGCTCTACTGACCAGGCTCTTATGAGATTGAGAAGATCATCGATGAATAGATAAAAAGACTGAGAACTACACTCAGGAAATTCTCCTAGGAGAGACCCTTTCAGGTATTTTCTCATTAAATGACATCTTACATTTTGATATTCTTTATTAAGATAGTTTTTAATCTATATGTACCTTATTATCTTCATATGAAGTATCTCTCACCTGTTGTGTGATTCCAAGTCAGATATCTGGAAGAGATCCAGCTGTACTGGCACGTCCTCCTTCTGCTTTATACTCAGCTGTCCACTGATGTCAGGCAAAATGGCCCATAACTTCTGAGCCTTTTTTCTGTGTTTTAAAATAAGGAAGAATTATTTGGCATTTTCTGTACTTTTAAAGGAACCAGGGCTGTCCAGGCAGAGTTTGAGCTGAGAAGCTTGGCGTAGGTACAGGGGCTGTGGGTGGGCCTGAAATGCAGAGTGGAGGATGGGACAGAAAAGGGTCAATCCCAAGGAGAAAGACCAGAAGCCTGTGTTGGTTATTAAAGCAGGCTTGGGATCTATGGTTTCTAAATCTTGCCTTTCTTTTGCAATCACAAAATAGCAGAGAAGTTTTCTAGTGAGTTGTGCCTTGTGTTCCCTTCCAGTGCTGGTCCATGCTGATGTAACAACCTGCTCCTGCTTTCTTACCTCGAGGGGCAGGTGTGTTTGTGGTGAACCCAAGGGTGTCAGCCCAAGTGCTGAGCTGTGTGCTTCATCATCCATCCATAGGATACAATTGCTGCTTCTCGGGGGGCTTGCCTTCAGTCAAATGTCTTCATTTGCCATATGAGGTGGGATAACCAGTGATTAATGATTAAGGAGCCAAATGATGGTCTGGTGAACTGCAGCCTATCCTTGCCACTGCTGAAGGGCTCTACATTTTCCTGGCCAAATTATTACTTGTGCCAAATATTTTCCTGGAAATCAGTGTTTTCATGTTTGTGAAATAAGACCTGTGGGAATGCAAGACACCCAGAGGGGGAGTAGGCATGATGAGAGCTGTGCTTTGAATCTGTGAAGTCCTATATAATGTCCAATGCTTTGAAAACAGGTTACAGGCATCACAGTTTTTTTCCCCTTAATCTATCTTCAGTTCCTGGTCTGTAAAATGGGAGTAATAATGATGTCTCACATCTTACATTGTAGAAAAATAATATGAAACTAGAGAAATAATGCGATGATTAATGTCGATAAGGAAATGAGTAATTACGTTAGGATAGCAGAGTTTTAAATGCTATAAATGAGCTATAGCATTTGTACATGCTATATTTCAATAGCATGTACAAATAAAGTCTTGGATTATACCTTGAAGAAAGCAGAATTCCAGGCTTCTGTTTGTTAAATTAACACTGTCTTCTCTGCATGGAATAACATAAGGACCTTGTAGCTGAACAGTGTGCAATCATGTAATCAAAGATCATATATTAAAATCTGATAAACAGATACACATCTGGAAGCAAATCAAAGTCGCACAGATCTTTAGTTCTATTATTTTACCAAACCAGTGTCAGAAATCCATTAAATTGTTAAGTATTTTATTTCAATAGACTGCCTGAACGATTATTTATCAGAAAACCAATTTAAAGAACATCGGGAGTGCTTTTGTGTGTCCGTCTCCCCACACTCCCTCCCTGCCTGTTGCCTTGTACATGTCGTAAATCCTCCACATTGTTGCTCTCTAAGGAACTGTGCAACTGGTTCATTGTTCGTTTGTCAGTTTGCATATGCAAATGGCACAGCGCCATACATTTCAGCAGCAGAAAAAGCTGTTTCTATAATCAGGAAAACTAGCAATTAATGAGGTGGGAGTAGGAGCAGATATTGCTATAGGCAGGAACAGCAGGCTTTTGTGCCCGTCCTCCATGACTTTTTGTGTCTCCACCTGGGTTTTAAAACTGTTTTCGTGGTTGAGACAGCTCCTGGTCGTTGTCCTTCCAGTCAGTTCTGCCTTCCAAGGGCTCAGCACTATGTAAACATGCAGTTGAAAACTCGTTTGCTCTGAGAATGAATTTGAAGGTGAGGAGACTTGATTTGAAAAAAACGGCCTAAGTGAGTGGCTTTTAGAAATGTCGTTTCCTCAGCACGTGTGTTGGTCTCTGGGCTGCCTTACTGCTGAGGGTGAAAAACAAGAAACTGCAGCAATCGAGGCAGACAGTGAGTAGAGATCACTGTGTATGTGTATGAGAGCTGCCTGGAGACCCTGCCTGGAGGGATCATGGACAGGACATGCTTCATTCTGTACATTTCTCACTGTATTTTCTGTGTATACTTCCACATAACCCCTGTATTTATCTAGTAGCACTCTACTCTGGTATAAACTGACATATTTTACAAATGGTTTGGATTGTAGCATGGTATTTAAAAGGAAACACAGATGTTACAGAGCAATTCAGAGAGGAAATGAAAAGAGGAAGAGCATCTGGAGACTTGAGTCTGGGCTGGGGCTCTGGTTGTTGGTTGATTTAGTACTCTGGGGTCTTTGCAATCAGATCTGGCCTTTCTGCTTTTAAGTAGGTGCTCTGAAGAATTCCCCAGCATACCTGGCTTTGTTCTGGGTATGGGACTATGCACCATGCAGCTCTGAGGCTCTGGAGAAAGGACAGACAGAGGAATTACTTTGATGCCAACTCCAGTTGCAATATTCACAGCCACAAGTTTCAGATCCCTTTCAGATCTTATCAACCTTCTAGTAACACTGGTGTCCACAAACAGTTGTCTGCTTTACAAAAACCTTGGCAAAGGACAATCACCCAAAGGGAAGAGATTCTGGGGACTCTACCCAAGGGTTTTGTGTTTCAGTCACTGCTCTGAGTCCAGGTAAAGCTGTCAAACCTGCTCCTTTCATAGGTTTAATAGACAGGCATGTGAGCATGTGCACAACAAACTGTTACACCACCTGTGGCGATGATAAATATTTTATACTGTGCGGAATTTGTGTCTTGGTTACAATTACTTGCCTGTTTCTGTTGTGCTTGTGTCTGTTTGCTGAGTTTGTGCAGATGGTATCTGTGCATCTGAACAGGCTTGACAGAATATTCTTGTGCTATTCATCTTCTCTCAAGCTAGGAATAGAGAGTTCAGGAGCAGTTTTATGTCAGAAATGAAGCGGTGCAATGTTATTTTCATTCCCTGGTATTTGTTGGGAGAGGTGTTTCTTTAACATCCCCACAGCCCGGTACATCCTCTCCCTGAACCTCTCTTTGTCCTCAGTGAAATGTGAGATTTAATGAATTCTAAGGCTTATACATAGCCAGCCTCTTTTCTCAGCTGATTTTATTTTTTTCCCAAACATTTTTGTATTTTGTACCCTTCCACTGACTTTATTCCATACAAATACTGAGCGATTTATCTTTTACTATCAGGGAAGTAGTTCATGTCTCCTAATAAGTAATAGAGCAATTATCTGTGTTTAATGTAAACATTTCTTTCTTTCCTTAAGGTTTGGTGCTGTATATTATATGCTTTCTAAATCTAGTCAAACTTAAAAGCATCATAGAAGACATTTGATGGAAACCAACCTTAGGGTCGGTTCTTTGTTGACTTTAGAGTTTTTTGGGAACAGTGAGAAGGAAAAAGTAGAATCAGTGAGATGAGAAGATGCAGGTTTTTTTCCAATTTATATTTAAACTTATCAAAGAGTAAATTCAAAAGACAGAAATCCTTTTTTTTCCTTTTAATTTTTTTTCCTTTCTTTTTTGAGGTAGTTCTTCCTCTTTTTTTTTTTTTTTTTTAAATTTTGTTGGAGGAATATTTTACTCTGCTCTGGGGTATTGACCACTTTAATCCTCTAAACACAATATTCAAGCCTCCTGGATGTTTCTGCCAGTGCAGCTAATTCAGGGCTGCAGTGAGAGGAATTGTGAGGCTGCAAGCAGCACTTGTGGAGGCCAAAGGTATTAAAGGGCTCAGGGAGGGGTGGGCCCACTGAGGGCTGTTAAATATAATGGCCCAGATGCAACTGTGGTGTTAGTGGAGATGTGGACTCTAAATGCAAACTCTTTGGTCAGATCAGAAAATTTTGTAGTATTATATACGGAGATATTTTTATTTAGTGTGTGTCTGTCTTCTAAATAACTAAATCATGTATGAGTGTTGCAAGTGTATTAGGGTTTTTATTTCTCAAAGATAGAAAAGAAAATGCATTCTTTATGTAGCTTCCTTTAAATAATATAACATGTATGAGAGTATTCAGCTCTAGGCAGGCTGCACAATACTTGTTTTTGAGGGATTTGTTCTGTTCTTTTTGGAAATCCAGTAGAATATTATCAACATGAATAGGATTGAATGGTAAATGCTTAAAATTATCAAAGCTAAATACATGCAATTTAGCTAGACACAAAATTACATGCAGTAAAGAAAATATCACTAGCAGAACTTGTAAAGGAGTGTACATATGGGTTAGGGTGAGCTTCAGCATTTAGAGGAAAAATGATGAAAAGAAAGAAGAAAAGCAAGCTGCTTATGGAAATAATTTTCTGTCTATCCTGAGTCATAAATAATCTGTGCCAAAATGCACAAAAAGCACTAAAAATGTTTCTTCAATGCAAGTTTGACTGTTCCAGCATCAGACAAAGCAGCTAAGTTTGCACAACAGCATAACTGCTCTGTGCATAGGCTGCCTAATATTTTTTAAATTGCTGTTATTCCTACTGGTATAATGAGGTCTCTATCACTAGGACACAGTAAAGTTTGCAGCCTTTCACATTTTACAGAGTTAAAAATAAACGGCGTACATAAAAGAAAAATATTAATTTCTTTATAAAATCAAATGACACCATTGTTGACTCTATGTGAACAGGAGCACATAGGTTGTTTTTACCTCACATCCATTGTCTTGTAATGACAATGCAAGTTTTGATGGTGCCTTTATGTGCCACGATTCTCCTCATATTGTGAAAAATGCTTTCATGTTTCTGATAGGGAAATGATAATTTGCAATCTTGAAGAGATTGTCACATAAAGGAGACTGCATGTACTGAGCTGCATGTGCTGCACAGATGAGGTAATGTCTGTGGTGCACACTTGAGATTAACCTGTTTGAGGCACAGAATACCATTTTAATGATGAATTAAAAACCAAAGGAGTGTGTGTGTGTGAACATATTACTTTGGGCAAAAAGGTGAAATCCTTCTCTAAAAAGGTTAAGCGTGAAAGAAACACACTGTGCTGCAGAAATGAGCTGGAGAATTAATGCATTGTCAGAGGGAGTTTGGAGGGAAAGAGTGTCTTCCCCAGATGACATATGACTTAATGAGGGGCTGAAGAAATGTAGTGGAGGTGTAGAGGGGAAATAGATAAAAATAATTCCTGTTTCCTCTTACCATCAGACTTCCAGGTGTTACATGTTCCCGTTTCCTCTTGAGTCTAATAAAAGACTCGTGGGAGTCAATGAAAACATTTTTGCCTCTGTATTCTATTTTTTCCCAATAACAGAAATTTTGAGAAAAAAAATGAAACACCATGGTAGTCTGAAAGGCATTTCTTTAGATGATGTAAGTTGCAAATTATTTTCTTATAGGACAAGCAGTGCAATCTTGGGTCATAGTTCAGCTTTTACACCAGTTTTGATCAATTTTCACAAAACCAAGGCTTTAAGAAAAGTAATTGCCAGACAGCTTCAAAATCTACTTACTGTTGCAAGTGATATATTGAAACATACCTTTTTCAAAACAATTCCAAAAGATTTCATCAGTCCATATACTACCTGAAATAAACTGTTTTATATACAAAGAGGAGAAAGAGCACGTTTCATAAACTACTACACTGGAGCTTTAGAAATGCAGCACAGTATTGAATATCTAGATAGACTTAGTAATTCCTGAGACTTTGTAGCCTAATAATTGAGTCTTTTCATTTTCCAGATGTTAGGAATTTCAGCCTCTGTTCAGCAAAGAAACTCCTTGCTATGTTTGTATTTCTTTTACACTGAAATTCTAAGCTGCTTCACTAATATTCTGTATTTATCATGACACTCTTAAGAGTAAACCTTAAAAATGGATTTTGTGTAACTGCAGAAGTGGAAAGCTGAGAGGTAGTTTCAGTAATTTAAGAAGGTTAATCTTGTTTGGTGAACTTCTTGTGTGGATAATAAATGTCAGCAAAACTTCAATTGTTTGCTGATGTCCCATTGCCACTAGTTACAATAATACAGGTTATATGAACAGGACAATTACATCAATATAGAAAACCTTAGATAATTGTTTTTATAATGGTAAGATATAATTCTTGATAAACAGGTGGAAGAAACACCTATAATTAAAAAAACTGTACATCCTTTGATGGTTCTATGCCAGCCAGCAAGAATCTTTCCCCTGGAAAGGCAGTCAGAATACCAAGAGAAGGATGAGGCAGGTCAGTGGACTTCAGCTCACAGATTAATGACATCAAAGTGTACCAGGGGAAGTTTAGGCTGGATAGGAGGAAAAGGTTCTTCCACTGGAGGGTGGTTGGGAAGTGGTCACAGCACCAAGCCTGGCAGAGCTGAAGAAGCATTTGGACAATACTCTCAGGCACAAGGTGTAACTTTTGGGATGGTTCTGTGGAAAGCCAGGAGTTGGACTCCGGGATCCTGGTGGGTCCCTTCAATTCAGCAGATTCTGTGATTCTTTGCTGCTTGAAGCCAAACTGCAGCTGCAAGTGGCAAGTGATTTCAGTCGAAGCACCTTCCTGTACAGCATCTAGAGGAGTGGAGGGAGGAGTTCCTCCTGGTTTTGCCTCATATTACACTGTGGAGCAGGGCTTTTTTTTCATTATTGTCCTTGTGTCTCTGAGGCCCAGCACCATCAGTGATGCAGTGGCCGTGCCACGTTCATTTAAACCTTGGGGTGAAGGCTGTGCCAGCTCAGTCCCCTGTGCTGGGGTGCTCCAGACAGAAACTTCTGCACCTCTACTGTGCTCAGCCTGTGCACTGAGAAGCTTCTGGGAAGTGTTGGATTCACTGTAAACATGCAATAAATTTAGCACTCGGGAAGTATTTTGGGCTGTGAATGTGTGAATCAGTTGTGCAGGCTGTTGCTGGCAGATCTGAAGCTTCCAGGCAGTGTCAGACCTATGGTGTGTGGATGTGCAGTCAGAATCACAGGTGGGTTGGCTTGGGAGGGACCTTTGAAGAGCAGCCAGTCCAACCCTGCTGTCACGGGCAGGGTCACCTCTCACTAGCCCAGGCTGCTCGGAGTCCCCTCTGGCCTGGCTTTGAACATTTCCAGGGATGGGGCACCCTCAGCCTCTAGAGATGGCATGTTCACCTCCCTCACTGTAAAAAATTTATTCTTTATTCCTAATCTAAACATCCCCTCTTTAGATAAAAGCCATCACCCCCAGCCCTATCACAGCTGATCTGGACAAATCTTCAGGAAATTTCACTTCCAAATGACAAGTAGCCTTGTTTGGGAAAACCTGGGCTAAGGCAGTCCAGTGCAGATTGCTGCAGAGCTGGTCAGTGCCTTCTGACAATCAGGGAGACTTCAGCCTTGTCTTAGGTTTGTTGTTCCTTTCATAGGGCTGTGCAAGGCCAGAAAAAAATTGAAAGGTGTTTTTTATTTCATTATGGCTTTACATTGTCCTCCCATAAGCTGTGTATGAGGCAGTGATGGAGTGGAGAATGTGGAGCTCCTGGAGATGAAGCATTTCAGGGAAACAAGTATAGGTATGCACCCAAGAAAGCAAAGCGTGCTTTGCCTCTTTCAGTGAAGAATGGATTTTTTTTTTTTTTTTCTTGTTGGGGCTAATTTTTCTGCCTAGTCTTGAACCTGGAGGGTATTTTTAATTTTAAAAGTATTTCTCTCTTGATGAGGTGATAACCTAAAATGGCACAGGAGGATCTAATGCAGCATGTTTTCATTCAGGGACTGTTTTACAGTCAAGCCTAGAAATACAAGAGGGAAGCTTGAAAAGAAATTGTTAACTTTATAGATCCAAAGTTGTTCACTTTTATGCACATGTGTATTTACAGTTTTGAAAATTACACTACAACTTACATGCCAAAGAAATACTTGGATCCCATGCAGTTCTCCAACTGCTTATGTATATCCAGAATGTTGCTGCATAAGTAGAAATACACATACTGCACACAAAGAGCATCTTGGAGAAGGAGCTAGGGAAAGCTGCCCAGCACAGGACAGGAGGGGAATTGAGGATGGACTCCTAACAAAAAAATGAAGAAAATCATGCAGTCGTAGAATTGTTCAGGTTGGAAAAAACCTTTTATATCATTGAGTCCAACCATTAACTGCTAAGTCCAGCACTAAACCATCCCTAAGTGCCATCTCCAGGAAAGGCTGAACTGTTGAGTGATAATGGCTCAGAACACTCCCCCATTTGTGGGTGTAAGGGCGCTTTGCTCAGACACAGGCGAGCTCTTGGGTGCAGAGCAGCTAAACCTCTGATCTGATGAGACAGGGAGTGAAGGAAAGAGGGGCTGTGAGTGAGACAGGAGACGATCCTGTGGAGAAGGACAGGACTGTGCCTCTCCCCACGTTAAACTGTCCTCCCTTGCACAAACTGCTGGGTCGTGGGGCTCCCCCTTCCCCCCACCCCGGGGAGGTGGACACTGGCTGTGGCCTGAGGGCGTTGGTCTCTGCTGATGGCCACAATCGACACAACCGATGTGATGGGCAGCTGTGCTGCCTTAGAGGGTGTCAAGGGCTCCCAGTGTCCCATGACCAATGCTACTGCACCAATCTCCCTGCCCCAGGGGAGGTCCCTGGGTGTGCCCACCTGAACCTGAGTGGATATAAACCCAGCAGATGGTGTTTTCCAGAGATTTTTCCCCACCACTNCAGGTGGGTTGGCTTGGGAGGGACCTTTGAAGAGCAGCCAGTCCAACCCTGCTGTCACGGGCAGGGTCACCTCTCACTAGCCCAGGCTGCTCGGAGTCCCCTCTGGCCTGGCTTTGAACATTTCCAGGGATGGGGCACCCTCAGCCTCTAGAGATGGCATGTTCACCTCCCTCACTGTAAAAAATTTATTCTTTATTCCTAATCTAAACATCCCCTCTTTAGATAAAAGCCATCACCCCCAGCCCTATCACAGCTGATCTGGACAAATCTTCAGGAAATTTCACTTCCAAATGACAAGTAGCCTTGTTTGGGAAAACCTGGGCTAAGGCAGTCCAGTGCAGATTGCTGCAGAGCTGGTCAGTGCCTTCTGACAATCAGGGAGACTTCAGCCTTGTCTTAGGTTTGTTGTTCCTTTCATAGGGCTGTGCAAGGCCAGAAAAAAATTGAAAGGTGTTTTTTATTTCATTATGGCTTTACATTGTCCTCCCATAAGCTGTGTATGAGGCAGTGATGGAGTGGAGAATGTGGAGCTCCTGGAGATGAAGCATTTCAGGGAAACAAGTATAGGTATGCACCCAAGAAAGCAAAGCGTGCTTTGCCTCTTTCAGTGAAGAATGGATTTTTTTTTTTTTTTCTTGTTGGGGCTAATTTTTCTGCCTAGTCTTGAACCTGGAGGGTATTTTTAATTTTAAAAGTATTTCTCTCTTGATGAGGTGATAACCTAAAATGGCACAGGAGGATCTAATGCAGCATGTTTTCATTCAGGGACTGTTTTACAGTCAAGCCTAGAAATACAAGAGGGAAGCTTGAAAAGAAATTGTTAACTTTATAGATCCAAAGTTGTTCACTTTTATGCACATGTGTATTTACAGTTTTGAAAATTACACTACAACTTACATGCCAAAGAAATACTTGGATCCCATGCAGTTCTCCAACTGCTTATGTATATCCAGAATGTTGCTGCATAAGTAGAAATACACATACTGCACACAAAGAGCATCTTGGAGAAGGAGCTAGGGAAAGCTGCCCAGCACAGGACAGGAGGGGAATTGAGGATGGACTCCTAACAAAAAAATGAAGAAAATCATGCAGTCGTAGAATTGTTCAGGTTGGAAAAAACCTTTTATATCATTGAGTCCAACCATTAACTGCTAAGTCCAGCACTAAACCATCCCTAAGTGCCATCTCCAGGAAAGGCTGAACTGTTGAGTGATAATGGCTCAGAACACTCCCCCATTTGTGGGTGTAAGGGCGCTTTGCTCAGACACAGGCGAGCTCTTGGGTGCAGAGCAGCTAAACCTCTGATCTGATGAGACAGGGAGTGAAGGAAAGAGGGGCTGTGAGTGAGACAGGAGACGATCCTGTGGAGAAGGACAGGACTGTGCCTCTCCCCACGTTAAACTGTCCTCCCTTGCACAAACTGCTGGGTCGTGGGGCTCCCCCTTCCCCCCACCCCGGGGAGGTGGACACTGGCTGTGGCCTGAGGGCGTTGGTCTCTGCTGATGGCCACAATCGACACAACCGATGTGATGGGCAGCTGTGCTGCCTTAGANAAAGAGGGGCTGTGAGTGAGACAGGAGACAATCCTGTGGAGAAGGACAGGACTGTGCCTCTCCCCACGTTAAACTGTCCTCCCTTGCACAAACTGCTGGGTCGTGGGGCTCCCCCTTCCCCCCACCCTGGGGAGGTGGACACTGGCTGTGGCCTGAGGGCGTTGGTCTCTGCTGATGGCCACAATCCACACAACCGATGTGATGGGCAGCTGTGCTGCCTTAGAGGGTGTCAAGGGCTCCCAGTGTCCCATGACCAATGCTACTGCACCAATCTCCCTGCCCCAGGGGAGGTCCCTGGGTGTGCCCACCTGAACCTGAGTGGATATAAACCCAGCAGATGGTGTTTTCCAGAGATTTTTCCCCACAACTTCTTTGGGAATTTCTCTTCCACCAAATGGATCTAGTCTGTGCCCAAGCCTACAGGCAGCCAAATCTTGTTGCAGGGCCTGTGGGTGGTGAGATCTTTGCTCTGGTCCCTTCTCTCTCTCTCTCTCTCTCTTGTGCTTCATGCTCTTGTCCTTTCTCTCTTTTCCCTTGTGCATGTCCTTGGATGATGTTGTACCTTCATACTGCAATCCTTTCATGCTGTTCTGTTACTGCAGATAATAACTAAAATGGCCACATACCTGCTTTCCTTTGCAACCAGATTGTTCTACATTAAACCCTACATATGTGTGTTCACCAACACCAAGCTTCTGTGTTGTTTCACTCTAACCTGCCCCAAGGGATCAAATAACAACAACCTGGGTTACCCTCACCTTCGGTAGGGAGTTAACAAGATCAGCCTGTTCCAGTGCTTAATAACCCTCTTGGTGAAGATTTTCTTCCTATTAGCCAATACTTAAATCTCCCCTGCTGCAACTTCAGGACATTTCCTCTTGTCCTATCACTTGTTACTTGGGAATAGAGACCAACTCCCACATTTTAAGTAGAAGTACCCCAGAGGAACCATGACTGGAAATGGCAGGACTTCTCCCACTTGCTTATAGAATTTTTCATCTGACCCCTCACTCCGGTTGGGAGGTCTGTGACAGACTCCCATCATGGTGTCTGCCTGGTTCTTAACCATAGATTCAATCCCACTGGTACCATCATTGAGCTCCAGACAACCCAAACTGCCCCTTCAGGGCTTCCCCACCTTCTCTCCTTCCTTGCATATCCATTCTGAAGGGTTTATACCCATCCACTGCAGCTCCTCAGTTGTGTGGGCCATCCCACCACGCTTCTGTCACAGCTTCCTGCTGCACAACAGCTCCCAGCTGCTCCTGTGTGTTGCATTGGTGCAGATGGATTTGCACTGGTCACAAGGTGGAAGCCCAGACAAAAGCCAGAGGGCAGAAGGAATGTCACCACGTAGGGAAATATGCACTCACAGCTCATACTGCTGCTGCAGATGGATTTTTCGGGCACAATAGCTGGTAGCTGTCCCAGAACCAGCACAATTGGTGCTTCTGCCCTATAAACAGCTGATTGTGGGTGGTGAAATTGCTGCCTTAAAATCAAGTCAGGCCATGAACATCCTTTTTCTTTGCCCTCATTGTTTCTCTCTAGAGTGGTTTCCAGGGTATCTTTAATAACCTTTCCTTGGTGCATACACCAAAGGTATCTATTTTTTTTCACTTTTTTACCAGAACAGCTGCATATTTCTTCCTGCTTGCAGTCCCCACCCTCGCCCTGAGGATGTGATAGTAGGCTATGAACTTCTGGAGTCAAGGATCAGTCCGTTAACTGCCATAAAAAGCAAAAAAAATTCAATCTCAATGAACCTTGGCATATTTTTCTAAATGATGTGAATGAGATGAAAGGGATAGCTGACTTCCATGACCTCTGCAGGATGAGTGTGTATCATGTGTTGCATGAATAAAGGGGTGTGCCATAGCTGCAGAAATGGGAATGGACACCATTCTGCTCTATAACAACATCCATTGGTGTGTGACATCCAAGTCCTTCATTTCTCTTCTGCTCACCTCCCACCTTGTTTGTCCATTCGCATGGTGAAACTTGGTGAGTGAAACAGTTTGATGCTTACAATTGTTGAGATTCTTGTTCCAGCGTATTTTCATAAATGTAATTATTAGTAATTATTTCCATCTTTACCAGAGCAAGACAGCAGGAAAGTCAGCAGAACATCTGGGCAGGTTCTTCCATATCCTGCAGTATTGGAACCTGGAGGAGGAGTGCTTTGACAAAGGTCTGTATTACAGATAAGATACTCATCAAAGGAAATAGGGTCTTCAGTGGTGCAAACTGGCACGTGCATTGTTAGGACTTCAATTGCTCTCCATTTTTTTTTCCCAATAAAATGATTTTGAGTTGATTTTGTGGTATTTCTTTCTCAATCAAGAACGAGTAGTGTTGAAAAGGTTTTGAGAAAAATAGAAAAAATTTCATATTATATATTTGTGAAAGAAATATTGCTTACATGTTTTTATTTCATTAAAGCTTTTGTCTCTGGCTGTAAACCAAGCTTCTGTCATGTCTTACACCTCATGGAAGGTTTTGTAGCAACTAAAGCTAATGAGCAACATCTTACTACACCATTTCAGTCAACTTAGAGTTGAAATGGTCATGCTTGTGTTTTAAATTATGTATTTAAGCACCTTTTGGAATTGAGAAGGTCTAACACAGTGAGAGCTTGCTCTCCTTTCCCTTGGTTAGGGCAGAGAGTTCTCCTGTTGCATAGAGAAGCTGCATGGCACTAATTACACTGTAGGAAAACCAGCACATACTCTGTGTGTGTGCTGGAGCTGGATTTGTTCTGCTCTCATCTGGTCTGTGGGAATTTATTTGACAGTTGAAAGGATGTTTGAGCTGGCTGTTAAGTTCTACAGGAGCACTAGGCAAAGAGGACTGAAGATTCTGTTCAGAAGGTCTGCTCAAACATCTGTCTTGCTAACTCATTACACTTAATATAGTTATACTCAGTAAACCTTTTGGTGAGAAGTTTGACTCTCCTTTTAAAGCTGCAGTTTTGCTGTAAAGCTTTTAGTACGAGAACAGTCATACATCTTAGGCTGGTACAAAGCAGAATAACTTCAATAAGCATCATAAGGAAATACTGGGATATGGGCTAACAACATAACTACTTTTACCAAGATGTATCTAGATCCATGGACAGAAAGACTGGAAATACGAGTTTATGCTCTGTTAAAACAAAAACACCTTTTAGTTTCACAGGGACTAATTCGTGTGAGTTGTGGATGATGAAAAGGTTATGCTTGAAGAACCTGGTTCAATAACTATTGAATTTAGATGGAGACTTTCCTGGGCTTTGGATCAAGTTATAATTTCCAACTCAAGCTATTTGTAAGTTAGAAAATATTTCGAATGCCTCTGGATTTCTTTTGATGTGTTGAATGTGTTCCAAAGTGAATAATGGTTTGAAGGAATAACATGTGCTTGACAGAGTGAACTCAGAAACAGTACAACTTGCTATTTACCATGGTTAATCTTTGCTATAGGAAACTCACAGCTAAAGCCAGACCTGATTGTGACTGCTCAGGGGGCAGTGCAAAAGTTGATGAGACCATTTTCTATTATTCTGATTAAAATCCAGAGCAGTGCACTCCAGGCTGTGAATTAGTTTGGAAGGCAACATTTTGATTTGTGGCATAAACAAGAAGGGGCTAAAGCAGTTTTTGTGAGCAGCTTGCTTAAAAGCCACATTAAGTTACATAGGAGGTCTGTTTAAAATTTTTTTAGCAAAATTCAACAATTAGAATTAGAAACAGTTTGGCTGTTAACATCTAAAACTAATTTCCTAGCTGAGAATTCATGGCAATATCTGTATTATACAAAAGATCTAAACCCAAACATTGGTAAAATAATCCTGAAAATGTCTGGAAATATGTTCGTATGTGATCCTTGCCTGAACTTTTCCACCTTTTATCTTCAGGAGAAACTGTGAAATGTAGCTCTCTGGTTATGCTTGGCTGTGAAATTATGTTTCTAGGAGCTGGCAAGGCCCCTAACACTCTTATGCTCTCTTCTTTAGTTGCCCTATGGAATGACAGAATGGGTGCTTGGGAACACCACGTTTGAGTACAGGGGCTTTCTCTCCAGCCACTCCTTTCTCCCAGACACAGCCTCTGTATTTATGTGGGCTGTGGCTGCCTTGCAGAAGCTACGCCTGCCCTGGGGCCCACGAGGTCCAGCAAGCACAATTCTCTCTGGGCAGGGTCACAGCAGGGTTTCTGTTCTACTCACAGCTTGTGCAACTCATTTACTCCCTGACTTTGGTTACTCTGATCCTATTATGTCCCAGCTGCATTTTTCACACTCTCTGCCTGTAAAGCGTGGATTAATTTAAGCTGATAATTTTGATCTATAAAGCATTTAACAGCATAAAGCTTGGTTGTTTGAAGATCACATTCAGCCTTCACCTTCTGGGTATCTGTGGTTGGCCACGGTTCACTGTGTAATGTTTCCCATCCTCTTGCTCTGAATTAGGGATGTATACCTGTCCATACTAGGGTGCAACCTGCTTTGTTTCTCACCTGTTTGAAAAAAGCTTATTTTTTTTCAGTATGTAATGGAATTTGACTAGTAACAACAGCTCTGTAAATTCTTTCTCTTCTGTGAAGCCATGTCTGTCAAGAATCAAACAAATGCTGTTTCACTAACAATCTTAGTAGTAAATTTACAGTTTCTCAGTGGTCATGAATGGCACTGTGCCTTTGGAGAGGGTCTGGATAATGAGCCATATTCACCAGCACAAGAAAATACATGACAGCAGCTTTTCTCTGGATGTTTTTAAGTACAGAACCTCATTTTGAGAAAGCATTTTTTTATTTAAAACATTTGTATTCTAATTCTTCAGAATAACCATACATTTAAAGCATGAGCCTTCAACTGTTATGTATATATCAGACTACATGAATTCTAGGGCAGGAGCTGTGATTTGCTCTTCCACTGCATCATCCAGTGAAATGAGACACATGAAGCAACTTCCCCAAGAAGGCAACTTAAGAGCCCTGTCTGCAAACTCAAAGGCTGAACTGAGGGCTCAAAGCTAACTCCCAACAATTGAGAAGGAAGAGCTGCTGCACAGTAGACCTTAAGAGCATTTTCACACCTATCTTCTCATCTGAAGACACTGCTCCTCTCACAGCTCTCCCTTGCACAAATATGCTCATGAAAACAATTGTGTCAGGCCAGACAACTCAGTACTCTGAACAAAGCCACAAGGTGTTGGTGGGGATTGTGTCTGATGAAGAGGCTGAGCTAAAACAGTGGGAAATACAGGCTACACAGAGTATGAGGAAATATTTCTGTCCAAAGAATATCCCATCCAAGCAAAGCGTTTCCACAGACTGGTTTGGGTCACAGAAAGAGCTTATTTTGATGATGGAAATGTTCCATGTAGCCATCTTCCTGCTCAGTTTTATCAGCATACTATCATACTACCCAAGTCCTGCAGTTTAATAATGTTTCACAGGTGTATCTCCTCGAACCTTTTACTGCATTGTCTTTAAATATGCTGTGGATTTAGTATTTTTTTAGAGTTGCTATTATCTGCTATCTAGGCTGATCAGTTCTGATTCACTCTACTGCCCTACCTCCAATCTTACACCACAGCACTGTTCCAATTATTTCAGGTGAGAAGGTAATTATTGTAAAATGTTTTTACAGTGTTGTCAAGGTAGTAATTTATGTCTTTCCTTCTGCATCATAACCTTTATGGTCTGAGATTTCTCTCTGCTCCCATGTGGACTATCCTCCCTGACCCCAGAGCAGATGAAGATAATGCCAAACTCAGGGAGAATGTTCTGTGTTGCTTCTCTGTATTTTGTTTCTTATTCGCAGCTTTATTTCTTTACTGGCCTCAGTATTTTCTCTGCCTTGCCACTTCAGAGGTTTTTCGGTTTGTGCTGTCCTCTTACCCTAAACCTTTGTTACTGCAATCTGTGGAACCCACCAGTGACAGGTGCCCAGTCTGAGGTCACCCCATTCACTGTAACCCTTTGTGCCTGCCCTGAGCCAGCTGCTCTCCATCACATGATGTGTTTATCCAGCTGTGAGCTGGACATCTTGTGAGAGACAGCATTGAAAGCTTTACTGAAATCCAAAAATCTCATGGCATCAACTGGCTCCCCTTGATCAACCAGTTGGGTTACCTTGCCAGAAAAATCAGGCTTGATGAGCAGGACTTTCCTCTCATGAAGCCATGCAGGCTGTGCCCAGTCACTGCACTGCACAGAAAGTACATTTTTCTCCCTCCAGACCAGGACTTCCAAAAGCACTTTTGTACTGCTGGGTCCAGTTTCAAGGCCACAAACACACAGCTTTCTCTCTCTCTGATTCTGTGCTAGCCCACTCTCCTGCATCCTGGGGTACAGGAGCAGCCCAGCACAGAGATGCTGCAGCCTGTGGCATGTGGAACACAGCTCGCAAACTTCTGCTCCAGAGCACTTCACAGTGTGATCAGATCAAACACTGTAATTCCTTCCACCCAGACCTTTGCTGGCTGAAGCAGCACAGCAGTACTAAGCAGGTGAGCATGCAGATCACTGCTTAACTAAAAGCAGATCCTTTCCATCCTACCCTATGAAGAGATGATCACCATTGCACAGTACAATTCAGTATTTCAACACCTTAAATACAAAGCTCTTGGTGCAGCTGATGTAGAAATAAATTTTTATCTAAGACTTACCTCTGAACCAAGAGAAAAGAGCGAAGACTTTCAAGGCAAAAAATATTTTGTTATGCAATTCCACAGTGTGAAAGACAGGGCCTTGACCTAGAATGTAAAGTTCAATTTAGCATTACGTGCCTGGTTAAAGTAGGCACTAATTAATGAGACCTACTTGGTAGAAAGGAGTCTTTTGCACCACTCTAATCCAAGGTGCTGAGATAAACAGGCACATCTTGGGAACACAGAACTTCCCCTTAACCAGAATCAAACATGACCCTGCTATCCTCAGGTGATGGAAGACAAACCAGAATTGTTGTCAGCCCAGCCACTGGAGCTGGCCCTTCTCTCTGCCTCGGTATGACACATGCACTCCAGACACTGGAGTGACTGAGATATTCTTGTAACAAAATAGCTTTATGCATCCACTTAAAAAATACATAAAATGGCCAAGAAAGCACAGTGCTTTGGCCTTGGGCAAGGTGAAATACCAGAAATGTAATGAGTTAAATTACCTTCCAGGCTTACATGGAAGTGCTAAACCTCTTCAAAACACAAGGTTCTTACACAAACACCATTATTCCAAAAGGACACACATTGCTAAACAAAATGAGTCACTATGAATGAATCAGATTGCGTTGGAACAAAGGAGAAGCTTTTTATAAGCTCAAAGCATATTGGGCAGTAACTAAAATGCCTACAAATATTCAGAGATATTCAAGAATGAATTTATGCCACCTTGCAAGAAGTAGTTTTTGTATCTTAATACGGCCAAATAATTATTTTATTTGAGTATCACTAACGGAGATGACACAGGAAGCTGCGAAAAGGGAATATGATGAGAAAAGCTAAGATCATGATATTGTTTAGTTTGGGGAAAAAGAAAAGCAGTATTTTATTGCAGTTATAGAAACAACTACAGCCAAGAATTAGCTGTGCTCATTTTGAAACTGCGCTTTATGCAAACAGCAATTATGACAATTTTTTTAGTAGATGGTAAATGAATGGCTATGAAATTCTTGAAACAGAAATTCAAGAAGCACCATTTTAACTTTTTTTTTTTTTTAAACTAGGAAATGGAATAGGACATTCTGCATTGCTCAAACCATTCTGATAATTTTGTTAAATAAGAGAGGGAATATTCAATTTAATATGTGCAAAAGCTAATATTTACATTGTTCAGTACACAGAGGTAGGATCACATTAAGAGAAACTGGAAGAGAAAGAGAATAAACTGTTCTTCGAGTCCACTGTAGATAGAACAAATATTAATGAGCTTAAAGCGTAATAATGTAGTCAGGTAAGATTTTAGAAAAAAAATCTTTGTAATGATAGAGCTATTGAGGCATGGGAAGAGACAGTCCAGGGATGTCATGGAACTATCCTCCCTGGAAAAGATTAACCCAATTTTCACCAATGTTTATTTACAGCTGAACTGCTCTGGGATAGACTATAATTACCTCTTCAAGTCCTCTGCAGACCTGTTTTTTAACAGTTTTAATAAAGCAATTGTTAATGATTTCATCTCACACACAAGGCCTTTGTCACTTGGCATTGTAAGGGATATGCTGATTGCAGAAACAATTCCTGCCATAGAGAAATCAGGACAGAGATGAAACAGATTTCTCCTTTATGTTAACTGCTCTCTATTTTTGCATTTTTTCCCCCATTGAATATATGCACTTGAGATAAACCAAACAGACAGCACATGCAGAGAGCAGACACCGGATAAAGGGAGGCTTTGAGACCATCAGAATGCAACAGTCACACTTGATGCAGGGACTTGCTAACCACTATTACTTTGGAAAAGAAGTGTGCACAAGGGAGGGAGCTGGAAATTCAGATTACGTGTTTAGGTTACATAGCTGACATAGAAAATTATTGTTTCCAAGAATTTTAAAATTTATTATTTCTTTTGTTGCAGTCCTTGCATTAACAAGCCAGCTGGATCTCCTACGTGGAATATCATCACTGCCTTCAGGAAAGATAACCTTTTCTTACACATTGCCACATGCACACTCGTGCTGAAGACAGGGTCCTGCAGCTGCTTGCTGCCCTCCGTGGCTAATGGTGCTCATAACCCGAGCAGCATTCCTGGAGCACCATGCTCACACTAAACTCCAGCAGCTGGAGCAGCTGTGTGAAGCACAACCTTAGATTACTAGAGATATCATTAAGTGAGTAATTAAGAAGCTGAATCTCTCCAGTCTCCACTTCACCTACTTTTAATAGAATAGTCCCTCAGCCACCTCGTCTCTGGGGTATACCTACTTTATCATTAATTCAGTCACGTATTTTACAGTTAATAATGTTGAAATATTGTTTTGCTACATCTGTGCAATAAACTGAAAAAAAAAGTGACAAATGTATTAAAAGAATTAAAAGTTAAGTCAGAACAAAGACAAAAAGACATTTTTCTGCCATTTGCCCACAATGTATAGCACAGACTGTATCATGCACTGCAAGCCCCAACAATCAAAGTCTTGAAATTCTAGAACAGAAATCCCTCCCTTGTTCCAATGAAAGTTTGGACTTATTCCCAAATACTTTTAAAATACTTGGTTTAGCGTAAGATCACAGCTAGCCAAGTTCTGCCAATCCTTCTATCAATTAACTGTTGTGGATGATCTTCCTGTTGTTATTAATACTAGGATTTAGTCAACAGATTTGCCATTTACAAACCTCAGTATTCACTCTCAGAGCCAGTCTCAGCCCAAAACCCCAGAGATTAAACGCTTCAAGCCCCTTAAAGTAAGCATGGAAGAAGCATGTTAAAATCTAGTGAAAAACTTCAAGTTTAAATTTTGTCTTGCTTTTTCTTCCTTTGTGATACAGGCATTTAACATCCAAAATTCATCTGTAAGCAATCAAAACCACAGGTGAAACACAAGAACAAAGGATTTGCCTAGTGAGTCATCAAAGTGCTTTATTTTATAAAGCCTTGCTCATGTTTGGAGTGTAATCTAAGCACTAACATACACAATAATGAGTCTTCCTTGCCCTGTCCAAATAAACAGTTTATCAACAAGAGTGAGTGACAAAAATGCTACACAGACAAAAAGAATGCTTTGCTGCAAATGTCTAAAATGGTCTAAAAATGTACACTTGTTGGCCGCAGTTAAATATGTACTCCAAGTACCTTAATTTTACTCCAGGGTCTCCCTGTGGCCTCATACCTTCAGAAGCTTCAGAAAACGAAACTTGGGTGAGAACGTAGACAACCAGGGTGTTCAGGGAGAGGACCAAAAAAAAAAATAAAATCAAGCCACAGTACCAACTTATTTAAATACATACAATACAAAAGTATACACATACATTACAGTGCTGCAGACATCACTAAGTCAAACGTAACAAAAAACCCAGTGGGAAAGGTCGGGGAAAGGAAGAAAAATTAGTACACAGCAAAAGGGATAGTACTGCCTTTGGCCGCTGAAGAGAGTGAAATTAAGGGGTTGCTGCTGTAGGGGCTCCTCTGAAGTGAACCACAACACAGGTTATGCACGGTTGCAGGCTGAGCAGCACTGACATTAGTTATGGAGAAGGCATGCTGGCACTCCTGATCCCAGTTAGAAACGATGAGAGGGAGGTTTGACTTCTCTTATGTTGCCTACAAAATCTAACAATTTCAATAAAGAAATTTTAAAGGCACAGCTTTAGCACAGTGTATAAGTAGATAAACTTTTAAGCATATGTAAATTTGTCTCTTTCAAGCATGGAGTCTTTCAGGGAAAAATACAAGAGGAGAAGGAATACAACTTTGTTTAAAAATTTTAAACAAGTTAAACATGATCAGCACAGTTTCAGGCAATGTACTATACAATCAAAATTGAGTAAATGGTAGGACAGGTCATTTTGATGCTGAAAGACAACCTTGGGAAAAATCCCTCTGAAATATCCTTTCGCATTTTATTGTAAAAGAGTCTATCATGGAGGTGAGTGAGACATTCACTTTAGTACACTACTGCACATTACCTCTTGGAAGATGATAAACATTACTTCATTTGTACTGCAAAATAACTTTACATGTAAACTCAAAAGTCTTATATTGTACACGGCTCTGAAATTCAGAAATATCCCTGCTTTCCTAATAATGTAAACAGTAAAATTCAGGGTTCATTTTTCAAGGGATAATCTATAACAAAATACTGCTATTTCAACAGTACAACATAAGCATTTCAACTTCAAATTCCCAGTAAATTACAAGGGAATGGAATTTCTATCAGTGTGCACATCTTTCAGGATGGGTAGAAGACAGAGCTACTATTGCCCAAAACTATGCGTTTCTTCAGATAAGCTTTTTTTACACTTGTAACATTATTAGTTCTTATATTGCAAGAATATAAAACAAATGAAAATTTCAGGTAGCAAAGAGAAATAAGCAAAGTTTTCCCTTAACGTAAGTTTACTGTAGCAAAAATCTACACACAGCATGAATTATGTTAGCTCTTTGTAAGGTAAGAGATGCCAGCTCTCAGATGTCTGAGAGGCTGAACTTCCTGACGCAGTGTGCCGAAAAAGAAGACAAAAAACAGGAGGGGGGGAAAGAAAAGGAAAAAACCCAACAGCTAGGAACCAAATGGGAAAAGCCTCTGGCACCAAGGGCTGTTGCAGCTGCATTTTTAAGGAGTGCCAGTGTGCAGGGTGTAAGTGTAACATTCGCAGTAAGGTCTTCATTATTATCGCCATCATCATCATCACCATGAAGAATACTGTCGTGTATCTTTTTTCAAAATATAAACTGATCCACAGTTTACAATTTGATATCAATATTGTAGATTTAACATGCATTTACTCTTCCCCACCCCCACCCCACACTTCTCTGCTCATTTATTCCATTTCAGTTGGTAGCATCAGAGTATTACTGTCACAGTGCACTCTGAGTAAGCTGTTCTATTTATTTAAATTATTTTAAATTTTTTTTTTGCACACACAAAAGAGTCAGAAATAGCTAGAACTATGCTGGGAATATCAGGCAGCTGTTAAAGCGAGTACTCCACCCCACTTCAGTCATCTTTGCCAGCAGATGTAAACAAAGGGGTTGCTTTCTGTAAGATGAGTGCTTCTCCGAGTTCCTTTTTTTCCCTACCCTTGTAGCCACTGCTGCTGTCCCCAGGTCTCGTGTCTGTCCTATGTAACATGATAGGTTACGTCAAGATGTTGGCAATAAAGTCCAAGAAGCGCTTTGAATACTGTTCTGGATTAACAGTTGAAATTTCTGCACCAGCCTATACAGAGAATTGGGAGAAGAAAGGGGGAAGAATCAGTTTTTTATTTGATGCTTTTGTCATTGAGGATGTTAATAAATTTCATGAGCAGTTTCAGAACCAGAGGCTAGAAACACAAATTGTAATGGGCCCTCAAGTAGAATCTTACTGGTGCCTTTTTAGGCTTCACAGGAGGACACTGACAGTCAGTACTCACCCCTGTAACAGCTATCTTCTATTTCTGAAATATTTTCTTTTTTGCTTTCCATGCTTCTCTTTACTTTCACTGTACTTCAGTCTTCTATATGAATTTTCACAGCACAATAGCCACGCTACCCACTGATTCACCTGCAGATTCTGCTCTCTTGAGCAGCAGTGCCTCCATACTGAGAGGACTGAATTGCCACACTTGCATCTAGCATGTCAACACTTGTGAAACACATATTGTTATCTGAATGCTACATAGCCTGGTTTGAAATACATGGTAAGAGTAACACTTTCTCAACATTTATGCATTTAAATCTGGACTCACTGAATAAGCCATACAATTGTTATTTCAATGAAGTGTGATTTCATTCATATTTTTACTTGAGTTTTACAGAACCTTACCCACATTTTTATTTATAATTTTCCTGTTTTACAAAAGAAGAAAGTTGCATGCATGCAATTAAGTAATGAACTTTATTGTCATGTGGCTCAGGATAGAGACAGAGAAATAAACAAAATGGATGCATGAAAGTAAAGATCTGTAATAAGTTCTAATCACAATCAGCTTCAATAATCATAGCTGTTACTCACAACGTATTTCTATGTTATTTAAGCCAGAAGTGTGAGTTTTTAAAGTCTGTTGCTTTCAAAATTCAGTAATAATTGCCAGATAATGGCTGCATATGGTCTCCATCAACATTCAGCTGCCCAGAAAGCAGACAGTAATGAGAGCATTGCTTTAGAGAGACAAAAAAATACCTCCTACAGGCCCTTGCAGGTCACATCATTCTCTACTGTAACTAAAAAGCCCAGAGCCCTTTGCCTAAAATTTCCCACAATGCCCTGACCCTTTAGATACCTAAACACAGGAGGGATTTTAGCCTCAGGAATGAATATGCTCTTTTTAAGAAGTTTATGAAATTTGAACGTTAAATCACCACAGGAGCGATAATGTTAGATCTAAATCATAAATCTGGGAGACTGGGCTGTTCCACCATGGTTCTTTGGTGTCTGCTGCTAGGCAGCAATTTCAGTCAAAATTAAATAACAGCAGCCAAACAGAACAGTTTTGGAGTATTTAATATGTAAATTATATCTTTATGCCTGATTTTGTAGATTGTATTTTTTTTTTCTGAAGAAGTCTTCTAGACTAAGCCACGTTGTATGCTGAAGAACTAACTTTCAGCAGGCTGTACCAAAGAATGAAACCATCTGAAATTAGATTCATGACAGCTTTCATAGAGTGGTGAACAGCTCTGTTTGCAAGAACAAGGTGCATCTAAAAAATTTAGGACAAAAAGTCCTAAAGTCTTAAAAAGCATCTCACCAGAGCTCTTTGTGGGTAAGAAAGCTGTGCACAGAGCTCAGTATGTAATATGCAGCAATTACTCTGTACATTTTTATTGCACATTAAACTTGAAAAAAATTGAAAAAAATTCTGATCTATTTCCCCTTTCCCTAGATTTACTGAGTTGTTCTATATCAGGGCACTAAACAAAAATGCACGAATATAAACGGAGTAAGAGGAAGAAACCAACCCAGATACTTACCCCATGCTTTACTGTTTTTGCAGCATGGGCAGCTTTCTTTTTTGCATCATAATGAGTAAGAATGTCAATAATGGCCATGAAGTACACTTCCTTCCTGGGTGCATCTGCCAATGGCAAACACAGGGCAGTAAGAAAGACTTCTTACAAAGAAAGATCTTAACAATGAGCCCTCCTTCTAGCAAAGGGGGCTTGGTAAGAGCTAAGACAGGTCAATGTCAGTCATAATCAAGATGCGTAAAAACCACAAGCTCAAGCTGTCCTTAATTCAGAGTTTAGCTGCACTCATATATAATGCAAAACCTACTAAATGAGTGAAAAAAACCTAGCATACAGAAGTAGGAATTATTGCTCAGTTAAAGTAATGTGGATTTCACCTTTGTGGAAAAGCTACGAAGTTTTATATGAAAGGTAATGTTTCTGTGTCAACAAACAGAATCACAGAATGAACTAGGTTGGAAAAGACCTTTGAGATCATCAAGTTCAACCTATGACCCAACACCTCCTCATCAACTAAAACATTGAGTTTTACAGCAACTCAACAACTCAACAACTAAAACTTCCCGTCACATATGGTCTTTTTTTAAACATGTCCAGAGAGGGTGACTCCACCATGTCCCTGAGCAGATGATTCCACTGCCCAATCACTTTTACAGTGAGGAATCTTTTCCTGACATCTAACCTAAACTTCCCTTGGTGCAGCTTAAGATCATATTTTCCTTATGAATAAAACCATATATTTCTCCATGTCAGTGCTTATGAACAAAAAGAAAATGTAACTTTTCTGTCTTGAACAGCTATAGGTAACTAGTTATGCTTAATTTTACACACTAACATTAAACTCAGTTTCAGGCTTCTTACACACTCCTTATGATGACTTTCTTAGCTGCAACTCAGAAATTGGGTATGAGTGCATAAATTTTCAAAGAGCAACCAAAAAAATGAAATATAACATGGAATGCTTCTTTTCTCATTCTTTTAAGACTGTGTTTAATGGTTATCTGCCAGAAAAGACCAATTACAGATACTAGACTTCCTGGAAAGGATATAAACCCTGTGAATTAACTGCTGAAGAACTGGTGAACTGGAATAGCTAAGCATTATAGGAATCTTCTCCTTTCTGCTGCACCAAAGAGCAAACTTCCTTTTCCACAGTGTGAACTTCTGTTTTTCAGTTTACATTTCCCTTTACATGGCTGTGAGGACTTTAGGATTCTGATTCAAGAATCAAATCACCTTAACATAAAAATATTTCTTACTGCTTACTTTCATGGGATTTTATTCCATAAACATCAATAGCTGGATCAAATTCCCCTGGAGCCAAAGGCAGTGAGCTGTTCAGTGTATTTCCTGGACTGTCTGGAGGGGTTCCAATGGGGTGGGTCCCATCACTTTCACCTTCCTCTTCTCCATCATTCTCTTCACACTCTATTTCTTCCTGTTCAGCTCTTTCAACATCATGAATTCCAACCAGCAAGCTGTAGTCCATGAGTTTTAACTGAGCAAGGAACTAGAAAAGTGATAATAAGCAGTCTATCAATATTGCTGAAAAACAAGCTCCACTTACAAACAGAAGCTACACAAAGGTGTCACCAGTTGAAAAAATCTTCTAAGGCAGTTCTGAGAGAGTGCAAAAGGGAAGATTTAGTGATGAAGCTGGCAAAATGTAGCAGCACACAAATTACTTGAAACTTATACTGTAACCCACTCTTCCAGAAGCCTCAGGGAAAAAAATCCCCTGAGTAGCGAAGACCAGCGTGCTTGCAAGCTGACAATTGTTACTCCTGTCTCGTGTTTCAGTTAAATTACAGAGTCATAGAATATCCTGGGTTGGAAGTGATCCCCAGGGATCATCAAGTCTAGCTCTTGGCCTGGCTGTACAGAAACATCCCCAAGAGTCACACCATGTGCCTGAGAATATTGACCAAATGCTTCTTGAACTCTGCCAGGCTTGTTGCTGTGGCACCATCCTCTCTGCCCTCCTCTGGACAGATTTACACCTTCCTCACGTTGTGGTGCCCAAGAGCACACACAGCACTTGAGGTGGGGACTGCTCTGCCCCTGCTCAGTGCCCAGAGCAGCCTCTGTGCTATCAGGTGTAGGGCTAACCATGATCTGGTGCTGAACCCACCTTCTCAATCCCTTTAAAGTCTTATTAAAGAATCATGAAAGTGTCCAAATAATCTTGCAGTGGAAAGCTACACCCTGAAGACAAAAAATGATGCATTCTCTTCACAGTGACAGGTTCATGGTTTACAAAAGCAAAACATATATGTGAATGAAAGGGTGGTTTTGAATAAAGAATAAGGATGGGAGATTTTAGGAAATTGAAAGATAAACACACTATGTATAAGCAAAGAGTTGGTTTAGTTGAGGAGAACAGGATAGGGCAGAAAGAGGAGGATGGAAATAAGGAAGGTATAAAAGCAGGAAAATGGGATAAACAGCTGAAGAGGGCAAGGGATAGGCAGGACAGAGCTGTGCTGCAGCTTAAAAGCAGTACTGTGATTTCAAACTTGTGAAGTCCATGCTTGTGGAATGCAGAGAAAGTGGCTGAAAATAAAAATTGCTACAGTTTTTATAAACTCTAAATGGTTATAAAAAGGAAGTTAGAGCAGATCAGGGAGGAAGGCATTTGAGCTAGACTTTGGAACAGAGAGAGTGATGGTGATGAAAAAGATGAAAAATTAGGTAATGAGAAACTTAAGTTTGTCAAAATCTGATTCTGAGAAAGCTGATGAGCTGGACATAACTGTAAATTCAAGTGCTAGAAGAAATATTGTGAGATTGAGAGGAAGTTTTAAGACGAAGAAACTGTTTTTTAATGATTTCAGCATAATTTATTTCAATACAATAAAACAATAGACTCTTCACAAGACTGGTAGGGATCTAAGTTTGAAGAGGTGATGCACAACAATATACAAGACAAACAGATGAGACTGGCCAAAGGGAAAGGTTTGGAAGAACTCCAGGCATATTATTCTCTAGGTAAATACAGGGGAAAACAATCTACCAAAAATAATACAGAACGGCATGAAAGAGAACAGACTCTTGGGAAATAAACAGTGAGCTACAAATTGGAGGAGAATGGCTCTTGGAAAAAAGTGTGCTGCTGCTAACAACAAAAAGACTTGGGGAGGTCAGTACAAGGAAAAAATAATCTGATTTTAAATGGAAAAAATATGTTTTTCTCAGGACACCTACAATGGAATAAGGAGATGGGAAAATACACAAAGGGACATCAGAACAGCAGTAATAATTTGAGTTTGAACACAGGAAGGGCACATATGACTTGATTAGGAGAGAAATACAGAAACTTAGCTTAATGAAAAATAAGAACAGATATAAAGCTATATAGCTCATAATAGTAATCCATGATATGTTTAACTACAAATATTGTCTGATAAGATAATCATATACTAAGTGTGCATTTCTTTTCATTGTAGTGAAATGTGAGCTTTTACACTAATACTACAAAGTGTGTCTATCAGTTCTCTAATAAGGGCAAAAGAACCAACAAAAGACAAACAAGGTTAAAGGATAGCTTGCCATTGTCAAAATCAGGAGCCAGATCACTTCACACTTGTGGTTTACATGGATATTAAACAATTCTCTGTATAAACTTCAAACCCATAAAAACAGCCTCTCAAGTCATAATCTGGAATCTGCCATTATGGTCCCAGTCTGGCAAATGATGTAGATCATACACAATCTACTTTTTGGGGTAAGGAAAGTATCTTCCACATTCCTTCCACACACTTAAGATGTTATCTGCAACCTACTTACTACAAAAGCAGTAGTCAGTAACAGCAGTACATGCTAAAAGAGCACAAAATTTTAACCCAAATAAACTTATCTCTAGAGCTGTGACATCAGTAGAGCACAATATTTTAAATATAGAATAAACACACATTGATATTTCACAAAGTATTTATGTTTTCATCATCCTCACCACCATAAATTTCCCATTGTTACTATGATGGGAAATTAAGATTTCCTCAGAAGCAAATTATTGGGTAAATTCTAAAGTAACAGTACTTTGTTTTGTAAAATTAATGAGACACAGATCTAAAGAATTTGGAAAGTCAACTCACAGAGCTCTTTTGATATGAATAGCTGAAAGTCTTATTTAGTCACAGACACATTTTGCTACCAAGTTTCTTCCAAATCTGCCTTTTTACTTGAAAACAGATTTCAGTCTTTGAGTATAAAGCTGCAAAATATTGTGTTTAGAAAAAATATTTTAAATTATGCAAACTAAAGGCAAGTTGTGTGAACAAGTTAGTCTGATATTTACTTTATAAGCTGAATAAAATCAGTAAAAATATTTCATTACATTCAAACATTGACACTTTTCTTTCAAGTATTTACTATACTCAGCCAAATAAATTACAAATTTATATGAAAGACTACATTAAGATAAAGAGAATCCAATTGCTGTATTTAGATGACTGAAGCACTCTACTGTTGTGATACTAAGAGTGATTTAAAACTGGATTACTAATATGAAACAAAAAGGGCATGCACAGCTGTGAGCAGAGCCTCTGTTATGGGCTGCAGTCCATAGCTCTGGTGGTCCTCCACCTGTAAAATACAACAATACTCACCTGTCCCTCAGGGGCATTTGGAAGTACTAGGCTTGTAAAGCATAAAAGTACTAAGCAGTACCATCATTTTAACATCACATCATCAGGCAGGAACAATGTATGGCAACCAGCTATGGCAGCAAGCCATTTATCACATCAGCAAAGCAGTGATCAACTCCTGAAAGTTCAAATTGTGTTTCATTTAAAACAGTCAGTTTTTACAGTTTTATAAAGAAGAATTTTTATTAATGAATTACAGGTATGATTTCCTGGGATATCCCTAATTTGCCACGCATTTTAATCACATGTAACTGAACAGGCACACGCTTACCTCAACATCCTTTTTGAGTTTCTCAAGGAACATCTTTTTGTTATTCTCATCAATATGAATCTTTTGGCCATCATTAATAAAATCATTGTCTTTGAATGTCGGCAGCTCTTTGGCCTAAAACAAACCAAAATTCCTGTAAGAGCAGGATTGCAAAGAGGAGTGTGGTGAAGCTGCTGGCCTGGTGCAGCCTTTGTCTCCAGCTGCCTCTCCTCCACAGCACACAGCCCTCTGCAACTGCACCCACGGAGCTCTTTCCTTAGCTTATCCCTCCTGGAAACAGCCTAGAAGGTATGAGTTAACTGGGCAGCAAACATAGCTAGGACAAAATCTCCACTCAATGCTGATTTGCATTGAACACTGATTTGCATCGAGCTTCTCCAAGATGTCATTTGTCAAAGCAACTGGCAATAAGTGAAGTCAAAACACAACCTATATCTCATAACACAGGGCCTGCATCAGGTCTTAGAGAGGAAGTCAGACTGGATTGCATTTTGCACAATTACTGTGAATGTTTACAAGTGCCTAAATAATTATTGGAAAGTGTCAAATGAAAATTAATTACAAAATTTTGCTTATAAGTAGTAAATGCCAGAAAAGACCCTGCCTCTTCAATATGTAATAAATATTCATGACATTGGAGCAACTTGATAATCTTCAACTCCCCCATGAAGTAATTTGCAACACCTCAAATGGGCTCTGTTTCTAAGGGGCAGTGACTGGAAGTTTACTCAAAAATCCCCAGCAAATTGACAAACAAAAGAGCAGTTCCTTCTAGACATTCAGTCAAGCAAGCCAGAAGTAACAGTAACTCCTGCAATCAGAGCTTTTAAAAAATTGGCTCATTAAGGGCAATGAACAGCCTCTCTCCCTGCCCCACCTTTAATCAATTGTATGGAAGAACAGGTTTCCTTTACAAAGAAAATGTTACAGAACAACAAATGCTGCAATTCCTATGAACTGTCAATGGTCAAGAACTAGTGAGTACCCTGAATAAAATAATTTCCCCTTAATCTGAAAGTCCTTCTGCTAGGAATAAAGGGCAGCTAACATCAGCCTACAGGAATGTTCTCCCGAAGTTTAACTAGTCAGATATTGCTTATAATCTCGCCGGAGATGGTATTTTTCAGAAAGTTTATTTTCTTCCTATGACACAGCAAGGAAAAGAATCTGAGAGCTTCTTTCCTCTGCTCCAATATACATGTCTTGGAAAGCACAGCATTAAAATGTGAGCACCACAGCAGACTCTGAAAGGCCCTTATCAATTTTCAGAATGGCCAAAAGTTCTTTTTGCTGTTGGGCTGCGTGCACTGAGGTGGCCAAAATACTCAGTTTCCCCAACTGTCCAAATTAATGTTTTGGACTTAGAATTTGTGAATTGCTTGATATCCCAAAATGCTACTTTTGTTTAGAAAAACAATCCTTTCTTTCCAATAACTGCTCAAAACCACTTAAGAAATAAGTAACATTGTAATAGTTACAAATCCATTATTAAATCCATGGCATTCTGATATCTATGAAGTTTGAAAAAAAGTAAGATACTAGTCTAGCTGTTCTGAATTATTATTGTCTCGTGCATCTAGAACATTCTGATACATTAAAACACCCTCTAATAGCAATCCTATTTATATTTAAAGAAGGAAAACAAACACCCAAGCAGCTGAGATGGAGCTATAACCATTCATCTGTCCCAGACTCCACTTCCAAGGAGGAGTCATTCAGCAGTGCTCTCGTGCTTTACTCAAAAACAATACTGGACGCTTTTTGAAGCTCACTATAAACTGTTTACCATAATATGACTGCACAGTATGCACTTATTTTCTTTCTGACCTATCCAGTAAGAGGTTTAGGACACAAATGAGCAGGGGTAACATCAGATAAGCATTCCAGGCTAACAGCTGGAGAGATTATCATACTCAATTGAGCAGTGTCCCATGGACAGGGCTAATTCTGCAGAGGCAGGACTGTGGATCCAGGGGTGTTGCCAACACTGGAGGATGGAATCCAGTGCGTGGGATGCTTAAGAATGGAGAGGAGATGTGGATGAAATAATTTAAGATGAAGCAATAATGAAAAGAATGCAGGAAACCAAGGTTCCTTTATTTTTAGCCCAACATTTTTAGCTTAAAAAAAATTCCCCAGCTTATTTTTCCACCCAGCACATCCAAGTTATTGATTAAATTAGGCAGAGGTTAAAGTGAAACAAACCCATTAACGCAGAAAGCACCCCCACTAGTGCTGTTGAAAGCTGGGGGGTGAGCACAGAGGGAGGATGTGCTTGTGGTTCAGATGCTGAGCCGCTTGTTTGCCTGCAGGCTCTGCCGCGGGCTTCCCGCAGGCACAGCCCCAGCCACCCGGCGGGCGGGGGAGCGAGGGGAAGCTGCCTCGCCGCCCAGGACAGTCCTACCCTAGTAAAAATAAACCGAAATTACAAGCAGCGCCTTTTCTGGAAGATGCTAGGGCCTTTAAGCCAGTTGTGCAGGTGCCATACTTCACTTTAACCTTGTCTCTGATCTATTTTTAATAAAAGTGAGCTAGCAAAGCTGACACTGCTGCAGTTCTTGCCTGTCATCACCAGACCCAAGGGGTACTCCCAAGGACGTTCTGGGCAGTGAGTCAGCACTCCCAAAAAGCCAGACACTGCCTCATATGCAGGTTCCCCCAGTCCACAATTAACCCTCTGACAATATTTATCTGAGGTAATTTTTATCCACCCAAATACCCGTAGTGGTAAAGACTTGGCAAGTGCAGAACCACGTAATTAAAAGCCAGTTCTGAAGCGAGTGAAGAAAAAAGACAAGGTAAAAGCAGTGGGTTCCATCTAAGCAACTGAAGCTAAACTAAAAACCTCTGGGTCAGTGGTTGCCCTCACTGCATTATTTGCATGATGCCTCCCAGCCTATTCTCTTCCCTCTTTCTAGATGTTACTAGATAAAGCTTTGTTGTTTTTTTTTTTGTGTACTGAGCAATATTATTGTCCCTATTTATTTAAAGCTGAATAGTCCAAGGATACTGTTGCAGTCCCATGTATTACTAATGGCAGCCGCCAGCAGAAGTGATTCTAGTACCACTTTAACTGAAATTTGTCTTGAAATTGATTTGTGAATTTAAGAATCAAAATCTATGAAATATTTAACTAGGAGTGGCGCTTGTAGTTAGGCTGAATTAATAATACATTCATTCATGCTGAAAAACCTCACTATGTTAATTTCTTATATGGTGAAATAAACACAAATAGAATCACATCGTGGCAGTTTAGAACATTATTTGAATGAAAAAAATTGAGACTTTGCTTTAATGAAATAATTGATATGGTTAATTTTTTATGATGTCTCAAATATTTCCAATGAAGCAAAATCCTTGTTGGAAAATGATTCTCCTAGAATGTAATTCATTATAATGAACATATTACTGTCATTAAAGAACTAAATATTTTAAGAGCTGCACAGGAGATGAGCATCTAACTACTTCCACTAAATTAATAATAGATTTTCTTTCTGAACAACCTCCACTGTTTTTAATCTCCTACTTAAAGATGCAAGAAAGGCACAATAGATTTTACAAATATAAAATATTTATTAAAAAAGCATGTTATCGGCACACTTCAGGTTTGCATTCCAAACATAGCCATGGTCACAGAGAATTTTAATGGCAGGAAGATTTCACTGCCTGTGAAAGGCTGAAAATCAATAAAGATTTCTTAGTAACTAAGATGAATGTGCAAAGCTCCATTTAAAATAAAAGCATAATGTAAGAGCTGATACTGTTTTGAGTAAAAAAAAAATAAATCCTGGAATGTAAGAACCAGGTGAACTTTTATTTCCAGACGAACATGGAAATAGTTTTTGTATATTTCTTAGGAAATATATTTCTCAATTCAGCATCCTATCCTAATGAGTAAAAATGAGTATTAGCAATTTTGTTTCTCCCAAAGGGATTTTGGATGCAACATGACATCAAAAATAACGGTCTTATCTAACATTAATGCTGGCATTTTGGAAACAGATTGCTAAAATAGTGATAGGCCAGGCAAGTTTCCAAAGAAGTGATTGAAAAAGGAAAAAGACTAACTGTCCTCATGACCTGGCAGCAATTTCTTATCTAACAGACAAGGTTTAGGTTTTAGGAGAAGTGTTGCACAGCAGCCTTATTTTTTTTTTTCTGGAATTAGCCACAAGTCACATTATTCACACAGCTAATCATGGAAAAATTTGGCTTACAATTTATAACTTTTGAAAATGATATAAAACATCTGCCAAGAGTGAAGGTCCACACTCTTGACTTTTTAAACAGCAAATGGCCCACATACACCTTAACTTTTTTAAGTACTGGGCTCATCAGCAAATGGAAGGCAGTGTTTGGAAATAAAAGGCTATAATACTAAATATAGTTTGCAGTAATTTAGAACAGGTGATTTTGAATTGAATCAAAACTCTAGAGTCATTAGATCTACAAGATGGAGGAAAAACTTTCTTTGGAATTATGCAGCTTCTTGCCTCCAATAGTTCTGTGAGCTGAGACCAAATTTTTGTTGTACAAATCACCTTGCCCTGGACAAGGGTTTCTATACAAAGGGTGTGCAGCTCCACTTGACAGCACAGGTCTGTAAAAGGCAATGGAAACAGAGCTGTAAACCCCAAAACAGGGTTTGAGGGGAAACAATGGAATGACTTTAGCCAGTACAATAAGCATTTTTTGTAGGAAACAAAAAAAGTGTGCAAGATGCTGTAGAAGGGTAAGTACTCAAGCATGTACCAAAATAGAAACTGTCTTTTCAATGCTCAAGGAAACGCATCCAGAATTATCCCTAGCATTAATGTCTTCCTGCTGCAAAATATAAAATTCAAGAGAAAATTCTCCTGTTACTTTTAAAATTATTTTAACATATGGAAAGCAGACTTCTTAAACAAAAATGAAACAAACCCCCCCACGCCTCAAAACCAAACTAGTGATTTGCTTTGAAAAACTGCAGTGGGGTTGGTGTCAGGAGAAGGCTAAATGCTGAAATCAAACCCTTGATTGTCTGCCCCTATCTTTGGAGTGTAATGTTTTGGAAGCTATAACCTCTGTACATTGCAATGTTTAGATTTATTTCACAGATAAATCCAAGACACTTCACAAGTCTCTTGTGTGAGATCAGCACATGAAGCAGACTGAAATCACTACTAAGAGATAAGTACAAAAATGTTCTGAAATTAGCAATTCTAAAACAGCAGGATAAAATAGCTCAGATTTTGGAATGATCTACCTTGAATAAAGTTTTACATAGTGACACCAAAAGTAAAAAAAAACTGAGTCAAGAAAAGTGATCTTGTTGCTATACTCCTGTATTAAAGCCCTTTTTCCTGAGGTTATACTTTCCTCTCAGAAATCAGTTAATTACTATATGTTGTAATATATGAAGTAAAACACAAAGCTAACGTCCAGTGACAACTTCCAATTCAATTATCACAGCTATGTATTTTACATACAATTTAAGATGTAACGTAGCTGTCAACTGAGGCAATCTTTTTCCCAAAAGAAACTTGAATAGGAAGTCCTTTATTCAACTGTATTTACTATAATTTTTCTGCATTTTGAATGGTGATTTATGAAACTACACATACTACAGAGGTGGCCATGCAACCAGTTTTAGACTGATTTAAAAACATGTAGTAATCTCTGAAATTGCTTGAGAAAGATGAAATGTGGTGAGCATCAGTTCAGTTAGGATTTATTTTCTTCTTCAAATTTCTTTCTGAACTGCTCATTCACAAGCAACAGCTTAGATTATCTTATCAGCACAAGTAGATTCAGCTGTTACTGCTAATTTAACCTTGTACTGCAAGTATGGCATAATTATGAGCAGCTAGACCACAAGGGGAGTTCTGCATTATCCTCATTTCACTTAAGAGGGCAAAATTGTCCAAAGAATGAATAGAAAATACCCACTATTAAAATGATAAAAATTTTAAAAAGAGTAGTAAAGTCCAAAAAAAGGAGCAGCTGTCAGAATTCAACAACTGTTGAAACATACTGTCCTTATAAAGTCCAAAACATCTGTAAGTGTATGTTATGATAAATGTTGCCAAGAAAATGATGCCTTTACTATTAAAAGTATAATTTGTAACACAAATGAAAGGCATTGTGTGTTAAGGTGAAATTCAAGGGAATGGTTCTTGTTTCTGCACTGATTATCACAAAATATTAAAATGACAGTTTTGGAGCTGCTCATCCATATGTTAGGATATTAAACAGCTGAAGACAGTCAAACAGGAGGTAAACTCCAAACAGGATGGTAAAGTAGCATTCCCAATCAGACAACTTTTCATCCTAAAAACTGATTTAAAAAAATGTTTTAATACTAATACCTATTTTACACTGCTAAACTAAAGTAGAATTATACTATTTTCTCTGATTTCCTATCCATTAAATATTTTTGCATATTCTTCTCTTCTTCATTAACAGAGTAAATATCTTTTAGCTTGATAGGAAGAAGATTCAAGAACATAAATTTCTCCAAAATTGCCTTTATAAAGTAATTTATCTAAAATTTACAGTCTGCATTAGAATGTGACTGAAAGACTTGCTCTTCTATTTTCCGACTTCTGCAGCTTTAAGACAACTAAACATATTATTCTTGATATTCTGAAACCTATTTGATTACTTGAATGTTGTCATTTGAAACTCAATATGAATTAGTTAAAAATTAATTTAAAAACTAGCCATTGACAGACAATTTAACCATACCTTTTAGTAGCAAAAGCTTCCTTTATTACTCTCACATGTGAACAGCCCTACATATAAGTAATTATATTGCCATTAATTGAAATTTATTAATATTAATGTCATTTCAAGATAATATTAATAAATTGATGGTTTAGCTTGCATCTGGCTAAAAATTAGCTAATAATTTACTATACCAGCTCACATTTTCAGATTGTATGTTTTGTTTAATCCCTCAGGGCAATTTCTTCTATGATAAGAGATGCCAGAATCTCTTCAGAGATTGTGCTAGAATGCATTTCCCCCCTGCCCCTTTCAAGCCAAATCTTTCCAATTGTTTTCAAATCCTGATTGATTTGAGATTCTCACAGATGATTACAAAAAGTTTCAAATGCTGACATCTACTTAAGAGAAGTAAAAAAACACGCTTCAGGGCTCCACTTGCCACTCAGGAATAATGGACCATTTACATATTCAGGTCAACAGAGTCCTCAGGTCCTGAAATCAGTGGCACATGTGCAGAGATACCTCATGACAGCAGCTCTTTAGCACTGCTCAGAGTTTCAGAACCAAATTTTCCTTGTCTATTCATATAAATATAAAACACTTTTTTACTTAAACCTAAATGCTGTGTGTTAGAAACATTTGAGTAGTTTAAGTGAGTAAATCTGCTGTCATGCCTGTTGCAAGAGATTCAGATCATAGTCATGACAAATCTTCTGAACATCTGCAATCCACAGGCAAAATGTATTCTGGCCCTTTCAAATCAAACAGCAAACTTCAAAACTTAAACAAAACCCATGTAATAAGCAAAACACTAATTTTCTCTTGCCTGAATCCCTAAGACTCTCAAAGTGTGAAATGTTCTCTCTATGTGTGTAGTAGCCTACCCAATAATTCCCTTTCTTAGAAATCTTTTTTCTAAATGCAAGCTTGTCACTTCCCTGCTGCATTGCACTGGAGTTTGAGGGGAATGACAAGTGACAGAAAGCTGTTCTGAAAGCCTCAGACTGTCTGCTTACTACAATAAGCTTTGTGCTTGCCATCCCCAAGAAATCAAACTATTAAAATAGCAGAATAAGAATTAGGAGGATGAGACCTTTATGCATTTTTTTCAGAGTAATCAAAAATCAAAGGGAAGGTTCTAGATGTGAAGTCAATAAGAATTTTTGTTACCTACCTTATGGAAGTTATGATTTCACATTATATTTACAGAATAATTGTTGCATGCAGTTATATAAAACCACACAATTTTGTTTCAATTTATCTATAACCAAGTTCAATAATAAATCTGCCATGAACTTACACAGGAGCAAAATTAAGGCACTATTGCTTTGAGGTTTTCACTCAATGTATTAACTGTAAGTATACTACTACTAATCTATTATTATGAGGCATATTCCTAAAATTGCTCAAAACTACTTTGCTAAACATCTGCATAGTATCACCTCCTGTACACCTGACTATACAGAACTTTTTAAAATTTTACATTATTAATCCAAGTGATAACGTTGCAACCTGAAGCAGTACCATCCAAATAAAGTCCTCAGCCTTTCTATCAGATTATTTTAATAGTACAGCAGAGGTTTACAATTATATTAGGTATTGTTTGTAAGACACTGAAGGGCTACTCCCTGCACGTCAAAAACAATACAGTTGCCACTAAATAAGAACAAAAACAGATGGCAAAGGCAAGAATGGAGACCATCCAAGACATGATCTCAAGGGCCTGGTACAGCAAAAGAGAGCTAATGCTGGCAATTTTAACTGCAGCTTGTATGTGGGGCTGTGGTATTGCCTAATGCTGGAAGAATTTTAACTGCTCCATCATGCCTTAGGAAAGGTGGAAAAGCCTGGCACAGAGTTTTTCATGCAGTGAGAACTGACAGCTACTTCATGTCCCTTAGTCCTTTAGTGCAGCTGTGTGATCTGTAGAAGACTCAGAGAGGCAGGTATGGTACAACTACTGCTTAGGAGACAAACACATGATCTGAATGGAATTTGGGGACAACATAAAATGAAATCTCTTAAATGAACTGTTGAACGATTTCATGCTAATTCAGGAGGACTCTGCTTGGACAAATTAAGAAAATGAGGGCCATGGGTTGTTAGACCTTACCCAAATTTGAGATCTAAGAAGTCTGAGATGATGGGGACTGTGTTCCACTTCCAATTATCTGTAGAATCTCCAGAGAAACCTTTCCTAAAATGTCATCTGGCTACTTTGCTAAAACCACAAAGAAAAACTGAGAACATTAAATTTCCCAAAAGAACTGAAGTTGGAGATGAAGAAAAACAAAGCAATCTATTTCCATTTAGAGCAAACTTTCAGCCTAGAATTTGAGGGAGACTGTCTCTCATTATAGCTATGTGTGCCTCTAAGTCTGTCAGTCATTTGCTCATTTGTATGAGCTTTACATACCCAAGGGTTCTCATCATTTAAGGTTTGGTTCATCCTTGCACTCAGTTTAGAAGTGGTGTCCCATCATATAATTCCATTAACTGACATGGAGTATTCATTAATCTCAACATTAAAAGAGGAAGAGAAGATGAAGCAGGAGAGAAGGGAACAAAGTTCTGATGCTCTCCTAGCACAGGGCAGGCCCTGAAGAAACTAAGAGAAGAGAAAAGAAAAGGGAGGAGGTAGAGGATTGGCTCACTTACCTCAGAAATTTCAACACCTTTGCAAACTAATATTAAAAGGTCTGCAGGAAATAGAGGACAGATAAAGGAGGAATAAGGCAGAACTCGAGAGGGAAGAATATGGCAGAAAAGAAAGGAAAGGGTCAGAACAGTACTGGTTATGTTTGCTCTGAGTCAAGCTAGAAGGTTAATTGAAAAAGAAACAGAAATGCACCATACCTTTTCTTTGTCACTGGCTTCTCGAGCCACAGTAGAGCCCTGAAACAGAAAAAATGGATCTAAAAATGTGCATATGTCAGAAACTAATTTGAAAATGTTACGCCAACAGGTCAAAAAGTGGATGAATTATATCCTTTTGAACTTGAGAAATGTTTTAAAGAAAGGTGATACAGTAGGTAGAATGCCCAGCTGCTGAACTGCTGTAATCATGTGAAGAAGATGCATCATGAGAGAAGAAAGATGGATTAAATCCTCAAATGTTCTGCTTCTATTGTCCTCCTAATTCCTGGAGCTTATCATGTTGGAAGTTCAGTTTGCCTGGCAGCCTTCTCATCTTTTTGTGCCAATTTAGCTGTATGGATATGGAACAGCCTATTCTGTAAAACTGTTTGGACATTTGCAATACACATTTGAAAAGAATGTCACACAATATAAACACAAAAAGTATTTAAAAGATCATAAAGTACAAACAAGAACAATGCATCTCACAGCAACATGGAGTAAAAAGAAGAGACCAGCTGTGGATTCACAAGATTTACAGTGCTTGCCAAAGACATTTTGGATTTATTTTCTTTTTGAATTTATTTTTTAGATTAAAACTAGTGGGCAATACGGTTCTTTCTGAATTACCTGGAAAGGATAAAAAAAAAGACAGTACGTATTTCCTTTAAAATTTCTTGGAGCAGGACTATACTTCTAAATACTCAGCATTTGTTCATCACATAACAGCACTGCAAGAAATAGCAACTACAAATATGGTAACTAGACATTGAAAGATGGGTAAATTAGCTCTGCTGTTTGTTAAAGGGTGTAAAGGCATTGTGTAAAGAAGTGCTAGAGCAGAGTCCAGTAGTTTAAAGAATGTGAGGATCCCCAACCACACCCTTTTGCAGCACATTCTGTTTACAGAAAGAAACTTAAAAAACTCAGAAGTGATACAGAGAAAAGATATATGGGACAGTATCTCTTAGTTATTATGTACAGCCCAGCAAGCAGAGATATCATTGAATTATTCTTAACTGATAATAAAGCCTGGTAAAAGCTTAACATTTTAGTTTACTCAAGAGACACCTTCTATATTGTATTCTGTGCTCCAACAGACTATTAGGCCAGAAAAAAAGAAAAAGAAACTGAAAACCAAACTGAAGGAAAAGAAAAGAAGATTCACAATAGCAAAAATTAGTGAGGATATAAAATCTGACATTTGGTAAAAAATGACATTGAAATAATTTTAACAAAATGCATCCATGGCTAAAAAATACCCCTGAAATCCTATGCTGATCTTCGGTCTTTTTTTTCTTGTATCTACAGAAGTAGAGACTTGTGCTACAAAGTGAGTTCAATGCTGGTGTCAAAAATATTCATATACAAAAAAGGATTCTGAAGCCACAACTGCAGCTGCCATAGCAAAGAATATAAAGAAAAAGTAATTTATAATACATGCAGTGTCACTATAAATCTGTTCAGTGAAAGTGTTTGTTTTAAGGAATATGATATTGATGTTAAATTTGAATGGAATGAGAAGTTAAAGCAATGTTGTCCTGCTGGACAAACAGAATATACTACAGAAGTATTCACAGAGGTAAATAACATAAAGAGCTGTTGACACCAATGTTAAGAACACATTGTATATAATTACTGCTTCTTTTTCTTTTTGTGCTTTTGTGCCCTTTTTATTGCATCTAGACATTATGATGCTCTAAATCACAGTTCTCTCAAATTAAAAAAAGTAACTTTCTCTGGTAACAATTGCTCCCAATAATACTGAATATCAGAAAGTAAATTTTTCAATTTGGAAATCAGTTCTTATAAATCAAATTCAATCAATTATCTAAGCAATTGCTAAGGACATTTGACAGTAGGAAAGGATGGTGCACTATATAGCATTACAAATCTCTTAATACAGAATGATAAATGAACATCTTAAAACAAGCTTGCAGATGCACTTAGTGGTTCAGCACATAGAAATTAAATGTATTAGAAAGAAGTAGGTTTCTAAGGGGATACTTAACAGAGGAAATTAAAGTACCATCCCTTGGGTAGAAAGACTAAGACTATGTTTTGGGTATTTGTAAGCACTGTATATTAACTGTCAAAATTACAATGAGCAGATAAAGCTTCTGAAACAAAACTAAAACAGGTGTTATGATAAAAGCTGGTGTTTTGGTTTTTTAAAGACTTCTCCTTTTCACTTGAATTATTTTTAAAATATCGGATAATAATCAGATATCGGCAATAGTAATGTATTTTGTTAGAAGCATTCATTGGTTTAAATGATGCTATTTAGTTGTTTTATAAAAGCCCTCTGCAGAATCAACTGTGGCTTTCCATGATGTTGATAAAAACCTATAAGAAGCAGTTATTGCACTAGTGTGAAAGGTTTTACCTTTAACCACTAGCAACATTTAGCAAACATACCTGGCTAAATTGCTGCACTTAAAAATGCACAAAACAGATAAATTTGTATAATGTCTATAAAACCATCCTTTAGTTCTGCTGAACCTAGGTGCAGGATTAAATCAGTTATGCTGGCTCTTGCATTACATAATTTTAAGTTAATTAAAATTCTGAGCAATATTCAAGCATCAGCACAATCTAACATAGCAAAGATTTTCAGCAGTTATTTCTCACCTTTAAATCATATTTTCTATAAACAGATAAACGATGGCTGAACACATTTCTTGTAACAACCATATATACTTCAACTCCATCAACAGTAAGCCGGTACATGCCCAAGAACTGGGGAAGAAGTGTATTCCCATGACACTCCACAATAAACTGCAGAATGAAAAAACAGGAATGAGGATTAACATGTATAAATATATACTTAGGTTTTAGATATAAAATACCAGGAAATAACACACTTATTTGCTGAATATTTGTGTGGTGACTAACCTTCAAAAAATATGAAAAAACAACCCCCCTCATCAGGAAGTTATTCTACTTTTAGGCCAGTGTTTAAAAATTAAAATCTTGAACTGCTTAACTTATAACTCTTGATTTTCACAGAACCTCATAGAAAGAGGAGACTCCATTTGACAGATCTTTTATGTTAACACAAAAGGCAAACTTAGGCAGATAGCATATATTTGGTAGTTATGTCAAAACCCAAGTATTTTTTTGAACATCACACTGCTGTAATTTGCAGTTGTCCCAGGTCAAGTTCCAACTGTATGTTTCTCCATTCTCAGTATTTGTTTATTATGATGAACATTTATGGTGTTGTCACCAGTAAGGGGTATTATTTATTATCACCAACTTTCTGCTAGTTCCTATGTGGTGGTTGCATTTGGGGGTCAATAGAGCTGAGCAATGAAATGCAAATTCCCTGCTTTTTTTTATTTATGAATTCTTATATTTCCTTAAGGTCACTATATTCCATTAAAAATGGGCTATTAACCTTGTAAAACTTTGCCACCTACAACCTATGTTTTTTTTTTCCTAATCACTTGCCTTAAAAGTAATTGTTCTGTTAGAAAAACCACTGGAGGAAGCAGAAAAAGCAGACACACGATGATGAGAACTATTGAAGGATGACTTTTTATTCCCATAATAAAATGCCCGTACTATATTAATCCTACAAAAAACATTCACTTATATATTTTGTGAAACCAAGGAAAAGTTAAGCTACAATGATGCAAACCAGAAAGCACTTGCCAGCTTTCCTCTTTCTGCTAGTACCAACAGAAGTCTCAAACAGAGGAACTTGGAGAAAATGTAAAAACTCAAAGCTCAAATAGGAGACATGAAATCTAACCAACAGGCAGCTTTTAAATATTAATTGCATACTGAAGCTGCTGTTCCTTCGTGCTGAAGTGACCTAGTTATTAGAAACACAGATTTTAGAAGAATTTAGAACAAGTTATCGGAACAAGCCATTTCAATTGTTTAACAAAGGCAGGTAGCATTTGGTAACAAATACTGTAACAAAGCTCTTGAAACCCTGGAGATTTTGCAATTTTGGGCTTCTCTGCTAATTTTAAGGAATTCTTCTCACTAACTTTATACTGGAACCTGCATATATCACAGACAGACCTTTTAATTGGCAAAATAAGATTCCTGAAAACAACCTTGTCCACCAAGAAACAAAGGAAATGAACAACAAATATAGAAATTGTTGACTGTCAATTGATCCCAATTTTGACTGACACATGAGCCCTGTTGAATCTTGTTGGCACATTTTGTGCTGTAACTCTCCCTTCTGCCTGTCCTGGAGCTGTACTGGAGGCTCAAGCCCTGAAGCACAGAACAAAGTCACAGTGTAGTTGAGCCACTTCACAGCAAAGCTTCATTTCTAAGCTCAAACTGCCTATGAATAGGCAAAACATCTTCTGGTGATGCAGAGACTCCGTGAATACAAATCAGAATCTTAGGAAAGAAGCATGATTGTATGTCCCAAAATGTAAAGAGTTTGGCAGTAAAAGGCCACAAAAGCAAGGTCAGCCGTGAGCAGTGCACAAAGGCTGATCAGTTTGCACCTGAGAGGATTTCTGTATTTAAAAGATAAAGAAGTTTTAAGTTGAAGTTCTCAATTAGGAGGATTTTCAGTCATAGGGCTGGTAACAACATCACAAAGCAGTTATAACACATTACAGGATACACTTTGACCACCATTTCTGTTAAAGATCCAATCATAAAAGTACTAATCCATACTAGCAAAAATACTTAGATTATTTTTTTATAAACATCAAGTACTTGGCATATATCCTAAATGTAAACACTTTTTTAAAGCTTTATAAAAAGTAAGAAAGGTTGTTCCTATGAAACATTTACTAAGAAAAACATTTACTAAGTGACTTCTATTTTAAGATGATTATGTTCTATAAGATGAAAATGAATTTAGCTTCCAACAAGAGTTTAGTGTCACAGAATTTCTAGTTACTCAACAATTTAATGGCCCCAGCCATTCCTAATCTTATGGCTTTTAACTACAGAATTTGAATTAAAATAAATACTATTGTTCCAGTTTTCCATATGGGCATCTGAGATGCAGAATCTTTATCTGAAATACAGAGTTTATGCCATGTGAAGGAATGCCAGCTAGGCATCTTGAGTACCAGACTAGTAACCCCCTGCCCTTCCTCTCAGCTGCGACTGCCACAGTACTGACACCTAAACAACCTCTTCAACCCTAGCTACTGCTAACACCCAGATTTTACCTTTCTGGTCCCAGACATACCCATCTGTTAAATGGCAATGCCATTAGAGAGCATGAGCACCATACCCACTGTAATATACAAAATAAATTATTTGGTTAGCAGCATACAACCCCCTCCCAAACTGTTCTGCGTAATGTAACGAGGACAAAAAGGCCACAAGTGAGAGCTGCTTCAGTCTTGTTGGCAAGCTAGGGTTTGCCATTTGCTAGCACTGTTGTTTCATTGTATTAGTGTGCAAAGACTCCTGAAAGGGCAGTGCTACCAGCATGCAACACAAGGCACGAGAAGCTCTGCTAGTGTTGCTCCTCTTGATAAAAAGGGACTGTGCTGTGCTCTTACAGACTTCTCAGAGACCCTCTCAAAGCAGACCAAGCACTGCAGTTGCTTCCTATTTGCTGCTGACTGTGGACACTGATGCCATTGCAATTGAAAGAAAAGCCTCTAAAATTATTCCAGTGTTGCCTATGACAGTATTTCTTATCCTGGTGGGGAGACAAAGGAAAGAGGGAGGAATGCCACTTGCTTTCAGCATCTACAAGGTTGGTCTAGAGCTTCCTACCTTGGAAACTATCAATCCCCCATATCTGCATCACAGAGGAGGCAAAACGTGTCATCTGTTTGGGTGGGAGTCCAGCAGGACTTGCACTGGTGACTGTGGTTGGCAGATTTTCAATTTGTCCATCTTGATATAAAGGAAGTAGCAATTTAGTCACCTCAAGGTACTTTTTAGGAATGATTTCCTGAAGTTTCCCACTCACAGCTGGAAAAAAAGTGAGCCTAGAAAATAAGCCAGTACATGCTTAACAGGACTGCTAAATTTCAGTGAAAGAAAAAGACCTTCACTCCTTTATTTTTTTTCTAAAAAGAGCATTAAAACAATACTACTAAGCAGACTTGCTAAATAAAATTGTAATACTCAGCTAATACATTCCCAAGTCTTTATATGCAGAAAAAAAATCCATCTTTTTTTTTAAATCAGTGTTGTAATAAACACCTCATCATTTTTTTTGTTAATTCAGACAATTATTATGTTTGTGCACAGCATGAGGACAATATTATTAACACAGTAAAGTAACATCAGCATATTTATATGTTATCAGCTGTGCAGCACAGATTTCAAAAAAGGAAATTTCTGAGCTCTCTTGAACCCCATGCTTCACGTTGAAAATTAGTAAGAAATTCTTTATGATCCTATTTTCCTATTAATTTTTGTATACAAACAGCTTCAAGATTCCTTAGTAAGAATAAAACTTTACCTATCTAATTAGCTTCTTGCTTCCCTATGGCAATGCTAGTAAGGTATCAGATGCATAAAAAGATAACATAATGCATACCATTTATTGGCAAAGAAGTTATACTACTTTTGGCATTTTTTGGAAAAGCACAGAGTAAAATTTCTGTATCTACCATTTCTCCTCCTCCACTTGGAGATCATCTGTGGAATGATCTGACAATGGTGCACATTAAATCCTGAATTATATCTATCTTCGTTCTATGTGAAAAGTCAGCATTCCTATTTCTCACAGCCCTATTTTGCAAACATTAATTCAGAAATACACAACATGACCATTCTCTGTTACCCTTTCATATATTATTTTCACAAATTTTGGTATCATGATTAAGGCAAGTATTCAATAATTCAAGCACCATTATGTGACAAGTCCATACATTCACCAGGATACTTCCACTTAAGAAATTTAATAGCAAGTTAGGTAATTATTTAAAACCATTTTGTACATTGTGCAGGACCAGACATTGATAGACATTTTTGTGCTCAACTTTTTCTTTTATATCCTCTTGTCTGCAATCAGAAACATCCTTCCCCAATGTATTTTGTGCACAAACACTGACACGTGGAATCACTCCCCCAAAAAAGACTGAGAACTTATTCAGAGTTATAAATATTCCACGTATTGCCATTTTCCTGTACCCTAATAATTTCACAGACTATTACGCATCGGGTACTTATGTGATACCTTGCAAGGATTAATTAGCTAAACTATAGCACAGACCAGAAAGTTACACATTTTCAAGGCATAAAAAGCTGTTTTTGTCAAATAAGTAATGCAAGAAAGCAATCTCATTTAAAGAAGTAATCAATAAATATACAGGTTTTTAAATACAAGCCTTGTGATTCACAGCCTTACACTTCAGTTGTTTCAGACATGACTAGTTATTTTTACTTCTAAGTGCAGTGTAATCTCAATGTTACCAGCACAGTGATTATCCAGGCTGCAGATCTGTTACCAGGAACATCTTATTTCATATTGCTACAAATGACTCACTGTGCAGATTGAGCTCTTCTGAAAAGTGCCGTGCACAGCATCAATACCATATATATATATAAACCAATAAATATACAGAAAACACCTGCTGGTGAAAGCCAGGCCTCAACAGAGCCAGTGCAGCCAAGACCATTCTGCCATTTTGTGTAGTTATTTACCTATGAAATGTCACATCTTTCAGGGAAGACTTCCAGTGTGGTTTTTTTGGTTACAGTCCCTTTGCATACTAGCTCTCTGCAATTCCATCTGAAAACCACACTAGTGAATTTCCCATTTTTTGGGTCACCTCTTCTATAGGAACAGTGGGCCTGTTGGATGCAGGTGAAACACAGACTGTTTGGATGAGAGCACATTCTCATGTCTCCTTTTTCTACTTCTCTTTTTTCAGATCAAAGCTGCTTTACAAGTCAGTTATCTTAGCACAGGGCAAAGCTGTGTTCTGTGCTGCCTCTTGATTCTCACAGAGAACTGCTGAAAGGCTTTTTTTACTGCATTTCTTTGCAAATCTCCCAGAAATCTTCACCTCTTATTACTTCAGGACATACAGAGTCAGGGACACCATTACACACTTTTTCATTCATATTTGTGTTTAAATAACATTACATTATACTTCCTTGCTTTGCCTTTTTACCTTTTTTCTTTTTTGTGATACACAAGAATGCAACTCATGCAGCAAAAGCAGAGATGGGGTCAGGAGGAAGCCACTGATAACCTGTGCAAGTACTGACGTGGAGGGAAGATGATACAAACTTTAGCATAGCTCTGCTTCAGCAACCTACCAGCTTGACAAGCCCATCCATGCCAGGGCAAATTCCTAGGCACCTAGTCTCAGATTTCTTTTCTGGGACATTCCCCAGCCTATGTTGTCATAAATTCTTAGACAAAATTGTTTTTAGCCTACTATAATGTTTCTCTATTTCAATATTTATTGCTTTATGATTTTAATTTTTCTCCTACGTTTCACACAACAATCTGCTGCTGTTCTTGACTCCTGCACAGCCCTGAACTCTGTTGGTGCAATTTCTCCCATTTTCACCTTATTGCATGCATCTGCCCCCTTCTAATTTGCTTTCCTATTTCTTTCAAAATTTTTTCCCCCTTCAGCGGCTAAGGTTGTATTTTTTGCTTTTGTCTTTCATTTCTGTCTATATATGTCTGTCACTTCCCCTTTTCTGTGCATTCTATTCTTTCCTTTCTTCCCATTCACTTCCCCATCACTCCACCGTTTGCTGCCTCTGGTAAACGGGCAGTCGCTCTCCTTTACCACAATCCACTTTCTGCTGGTTGCCAGGGAGACAAACAGGCAGTGCAAAGGTGTCAGCTCTGCATACAATCACCTGCCTAGGGAGGAGGACTGGGCCATCAGCAGGGACAGCTGCCTACAGAAAACCTAAAGGGGACCTGCACTCGCGAGGAGCTTTATGCTGGAAGGTTTGTATGCCAACAATTCTCTCCTGTTCACCTGCTTTGAGATGGCTTCTCTTCTCTTTACTGAAGTTAGGATGCTGTCAGCAATGAGGAATAAGTCATTCCTTTTAAAGTCATTTTAATGAAAAAGAAAGGGATTAAAAGGTGTTGGTTTATCAGAGACATTAAATTGCTTTAATTTATTTTTTAAAATTTCTACCCTGTCCATCATCTGTTCTCAAAGAGAACATGACACCTCTTTTACACCAATTTAAGATATGAAGCAAGTTAATGTCACCAGAAAGGGCAGGACATCTTGATTCTGACATTTCAGATACTGTAAAATCTGCCTTCAGAATTTTACTCAACTTTTACTGATTTCTGACCTTGAAAATAACATTGGTACTTTGGAAAATATCTGCAAAACCAGTAATATCTACAATACATATTTTATATAAATCAATAAATTTTTGCACAGGAAAATACATCCAAAAGAAATACATAAACATAATTTGAATATATGATGAAATAGAAAGCTTTCCTTTAGGAGGAAGCAGGGTATTACCCATTCCTTAAACACAGGGTGAAATTCTGACAACACACTTATCACAGATGCTGAACTCTCCCCTAACAAAGCCAAAGGCAGAAGGAGGTTTTAACTCCATTTTTCTGGTCCATGTTCTTGGGGTCAGGAGCCTCAGTTTAAAACAAGATTTGGAGGTATTTCCAATGACTATTTGATTTTGCTCTCAAATACTATTTAATATAAACATACTTGATTAACTTGCACAATTTTAAATGGTCCAACTACATCTCTGAAACCATACAGTAGCAGTTTTCCTAATACTTGAAAGTCTGACCCATTTAATCATATCAATGGTTCTAATGCATTTGGTAAGTAAATAGCATTCAGCTGAGTGATGCTGAAGAGTGGTGAGAAGTGTTCTACTCATAACTGACAATATACCAATAATACAAGTAGTCCAAACTGATTGCAATTATCAATAAATGTGACTAAAAGCAGTATTTCAAACTAGGTACCAAAAACTATTACTGTAGTTAGAAACTGGCTAGAATGGAGAGTCACAGCATAAGATCTTAGCATGTCACATATGTATTTGTATTTACCATAACACTTCAAAATCTAGCTCTAGGCCATTTTGTCTTTCAAACGTAGATAGAAAGAAGGCTGATCCATGCATGATGGTCTTTAACAGTCTAGTCATAAAACACAGGATGCTTTTCTGCTTTAAGCATAGAGAAAGGTATTATCCCTCCTGTTTGTTTAATGGCTTGTTTTGCTCAGTGTTTTTTTTTTCTTTTAACTTCGGAAAAGAAAATTATCTCTAGTGTTTCTACTCAATACTAAAAGTGTCAGACTCATCTGATGAGCTGACAGAAAGTGTCAGTGTTTAGACTGAAGTATTCACCATCTGTCTGAGGTTGTGGGCCTAACTGCCAGTAAAAAAAAGGCATCACAGGGTAAATGATTTTGGAAACTCATGATTTTGTATAGCAAGTGTAATTTACAATTGTCAAGGCTATTGTTTACAATTCAACAATCTTAAGTTGGAATCACTATATATATACATATATGCTGTTTCTGTAACTTTTCCTGACACTCCTTCAAGCCCAGTTCACTTTCAGTTACTCACACATTTCTAGCATGTAGCCCTGGGCTTGGAATTTATCTTTGATCAGATCATCTTGGATGATTTAAAACCACCAATCTAGATTTGTGATTTTTAAATTTACAAGTGTCAACAGGCAATGAATTATTCCTGCTCCATTTGTAAACTCCTACGTATACAGACTGTGTAATTACAACCTCAGCTCCTCTGAGCTCCAGAGAACAGTCAGAGTTCTACCTTTGGATGGAGAGAGGAAGAACTGCATGGGCTTGTGAACCATACATTTCCATGATGTCCAGTTACTGATAAAACAACTTTCATTTCTACTTGCCAATGGCAGTGTACGTCTCTATCTAACCCTTTGGTGACTTTCCAAACAAATAACTAATACTTGGAATTATTTTGGAGGTTCATGGGAAAAGCTGCTGTGGTCCATTTCTCTGCCAACCACACAAACTCCCAGATGCCTCACTGGCAGCTCCGCAGTTCCAAAAGGTGTAAGGGAAACAACAGCTTTTTTGCAAAAGGCAGGATGAAAACTGTCTTGGTGAATGAAGGACACATCAAGTCTCACACTTCAGCCTTGTGATGATTCCCTCTCCAGCATTCTTCGTTTCAAGATAGATGTCTCCTCTGTTATTAATTGTTAGGCAGTTCAAGCAGTCTTAGAAAATATTTGATAAGGCTTGTTTGGTCCCTAAGCAAGGACAGAGGTGCTTTCAAGGTCAAGAATGATTCTATCAGCCTTGTACTATTAGCCTTAATAAGGGAACAGGTGAGTAAATATTATGGTTTAAATGAAACTGATTCAGAGTTTCAAACTGAGAAATAAACCTGGAATGAATTTTCAGAGGGGGAAAAAACAAATAATGAAAGATTATCTGTCATAAATGGCATGAATTTCACTCATATTTAAGTCAGAAGTAATGGAAGATAATTACTGCCTTCTTGGGCACTTAAAAGAGGGTGCAAGATAATGGTTTACAAGACATTGTTCTTAAAGGACAGATGATCTAACTTCAGCTCCTTTGGGGGAACAAGGGAAAGAAAGCCTAAGATTGACATGAATCACCTCCCTAGACTTCATGCACCTGAAAAAGGCTGTCCTCAGGATGATCCCTGCACTACCTAATTGGGTCTGCACACTCCTCAGAAAGCTAAACCCTTCAAACACAGCTCTGCTCTCAGAGCACCCTGGCACAGGCTATGCTGCAGGGCCATGCCACCAGAAGTTCCACACCATTCCCAGACTCAGGCTGTGGAACACAGCTCAGCCAGCAATTTTCATATGTGGTGAGTGCTGCTGACAATTAGTGAACTGAAACTGGAGAAAAGCTAATAAGCAGACTTCTCCCTTAAAATCCCGTATTTGGCACTCTAGTGTACAAACATTAACAATCAAGAAAGAAACTGGACAGTAGAGTATGAAAATCAATAGAGGGAACTCGACAATTCCTCTATTGGCAGAAAAGGGTATACCAAAATAAAACTGAACTCATGAAAACATGTTTTATTGACAAAGATTTCTACAGGAGTACCAGGGCAGCATCTGAAAAGTTTTGTACTACTGCAACTGTGCCATCCTACAGAATCATGAAGCTACATCCACACCAGTGAAATGGACAGGTCTTGGACTGTCCTCAGGCATCGGTTCCAGCTAGAATAGAGTAACTCACATCTAAGTTACTAAGCTCCCCTCTAAAAAAAAGGATGCTTATATTCAAACTCCTAAGCAGGAATATTAACTCATCTTAAATAACACCTTTATTCTTGCCCAGAATTATCTGGGACAGTAAACTGCCTCAAATCAAAACCATAGTAGGGACCATTACTGAGCTCAGGTGCCAGTGGATGGTATCTGGCATTGCAATGTTTGCTAGCAGAAGGCAAATCTGTGTGGGACAACTTGGTCAAGAGAATTGTTAATACCTTTCCATCAGGACAATGGGTTTGCTAGACTTGGAAAAGCAAGTTAAGATAAGCTTTGCATGCCTGAAAAACATCCAGAGAAACAGGAGGACAAGCTGCTGTACTTAGTGATCCCAAGCATTCAGTTTCCAGCAGCAGCACAGAGGACACTGTGTCAGCTGCCATTACAGCTAATGGATTTAATTTAGATCTTCTGCAGTACATTACTGAAAATATTGAAATGAATTTATTTAAACAAAAAAAGTCCAGTTATTAAACTGTCTTTGTACTTGAATGCTTCTGTATTTAGAGTTTTGTACAGTGCTTTCAAGTTCTGGGACAAAAAGAAATACAAGTTGTATCTTTATGAATCTCTTGGAGGCACCATTGAGAACTATTTAATATGAAGGATTTTCCAGTATACTGTGAAATTAGGTGCCTGGTAGAGATAAATTTCAGATCATTATTTCTTGTAACTTAGCCTAATATGAACCCTGATGTTGGAAAGCATTAATGAAAAAGATTCCAAACTATTAAATTCATTCATTTTAGCACTGTCTTTACTGATACTCTTGAAAGATTACTGTTTTGAAAAGCAAAATTACTTTTCAGCTGGATTAAGTCTCAAAATCTGTATCATTAATACTAGCTTCTAATGCCAAACATGAAATTAGTAATTCTACTGTACAGCTTCACAGATCAAACCCTTTGAGATCAAACCAGAATGGCAAGTTTGAAAACTCACATAAAAAATAAACCCCAAAATACAATAGATTTAAATTAGGCTTAAAATTTTCTTTGGTAAAACTGGTATTAGGAGATGCCTTAATATTTCTGATAGTAATATTTAATCACATTAAAACAAACACACAATGCTCCTAGATGTTATTTAAACAGAGCAACAGCATAGGAAGAGAGAAAAGAGTTCACATTTAACATCCTCAAGGCTTCCCAAATTACTCTGATAAGGTCTTCAGAGATCTCTCTTTGAGATTTACAAAGACAACTGGCAACACCTTCAATTCCAAGTATCCTGAAAGAATGCTTTGACCTCCCACCTCCAAAGTTAAAATGGCTTTACAAAAGTAATATAGTTAAAAAAAAATAAATCATGCTACAAACAAGAACGTTGCACAACAAAAAGTAAATCACCTAAACAATAAAGCCCAACCCCAAATGTCCTTAAGTATTTACCTGGAGTTCCAACGCACAGAGAGAAGAAAACAGAAGGAGGAACAAAACCCCCTTCCTATAGCAGAGCATATTTTAGGTGATTTTTTTAGAGGCTTTTCTGACTTCTGCAGCTTTAAAACTTATTCAAACAAATGTAGGGCTAAGAAAATCAGCATTGATTTTAGTAAGGCTTTTTGTAATTCCCAGGTTCTGCTCCCCTCTGTGCCAGCCACACAGATTGTGCACCAGCACAGTACAGCAGCTATCAAGGCTGATTTGAGGGATCTCCACTGTTCACTTTTAACTTTACTGCTGTGTATGAAAATTCATGTTATCTAACTCAATTTTCTTTAATAGTAGGATTTTTACATTAGTCATATCCAGTTTTTAATTTCTTATATAATAAATCTTTAAATCTTTGAAATCTGTTGTGAAACACAGAACATTCACTGACCAGATAAGAAAGAGAAGGTGACCTGCAGCATTCATACACACGTACACAGACATGTCCAAGCAAGCCAGAATAAAATACCTTCAAGCCTGGGAATACACTACTCAAAAGAGAGACCACCTTTTTAGTAAGGCCTCCAAGTTACCTCTATCCTGTACACGTATCTTTTTATGAAATGCTAGTGCAGATATTCAGAAAAGTCCATCCTTGTGAATTATGGACATACAGTAAATTGCTGACACAAAAGGGAAAAAGTGGCTCTTTTTCTGTAATTATTAATTTAAAACTTTTATGACTCTAAAAAAGATTGGCATTATAGTATTTTAGAAGACATCCCACACCTTGGCAGAGTTCATTTATTACCTGATGGTACTTCTTCAGTATGTTGTGCATTTCTGCTACATCTTCACTTGTTATAGTTTTGATGATATATCTTTTGTCGTAAGATGTATGAAAGCGGGCACCACTGCGTGCTTGGGAATCATTGGCAAGGGGTGCACTTCTTGTCAATGAATTCTGTCAATTGATTTAAAACAAAAAAAGCATCAAGTCAGACAAAAGTATGTAACTTTTATTTAGAGCAAACATAAACAATTTACATTTATTTTAAAATGCTTTTCAATATACCTACACCAAGCTGAATTCTGAAAAGCATGTATTCACAGACTACATTATCTTGAGAGAACACTTCAAAAATATTTTGGAGAAGAAAAGCATGTTTGAGGAGAAAGGTATTGCTCATCAATGGTTCAAAACTCATCCTCAACATTCTTACTAAGAATTTATTGGAAATTGATACCTATATATTATTAGCTTTGGGGAAGAAAACATACAGTAATTAAAAATCCAGAAAGAACACTGCATTACACCACAATAATTATAAACAGAGGATTCAGCAATAGTTATAGTTTCACTTTAGCAGGATTTGCTCTTGAGACAGTGTACACAACCAAGATCAGCTACATTTCTGAGTTCTAGTACCAGAGATTTCATAATGATTTCATATCAAGAATTAACCAAATAATATTGTACAATATCTCCTTTCATAAAATAAGCCTACCTCCATACTGTCTCAAGAGAAGAAAATTAGTTAATGATTGTATAGCATTTAGAAGAAAGACTAAGGACTATTTTAGAGTGAAGTTTAAAGTTACAGAAGTAAGAGAATCCTTCTGCTTTTTTTTCAGAGAATAAGTAGTATTTAGGTTAGATTTCTTTATATTTATAAAAGCAACGCCAAAAAAATAAATTAGACTAAGTATAACAACTTCTTTTTGCCGGGAAACATCTTTTTTTACCAATAAGAACTTATGCCAATTGTTATATACTTGAATTGCACTAAAGGGACAAAAAAGTCATAACAGCAGCAACATAGCCATGAGAAAACAACAATATTTTGGACCCCTTATGTATTTCCATAAATATGGGCATACTCTGAAAAGGTTAAACAAGTTAATTATGGACTACTGGAATACTTCTATGTTTATGAAACAAACTTGCAATAGCCATCTGGAATATCCCTACTCCTAGGAGAAAACCTTAGCTCCTGCTATCCATCCTCATTGCACCACGCTACACAAATAGCACTTGTTAAATTGAAATATACTTTTCCTCTTTCCACATTCACATCGCATAACGTTCTCCCTGCTAGGTAAAAAGCCATTTTAGTTTCAAAGACAATTTAATAAAATTTCATCTATAAATGCAAACGTAGATTCCTAAACATCAAAAGTTCAGCTCCAACAGTTACAGAATGAATGTTTGTGTGGTGTGGTAAGGCACCATGAACTAAGTCACAAAACAAATTTGCACTAGAAGAACGATGATGCTTTGAGAGAGTAATTACCAACACACTTCATCTACCACACTCAGGTACCAAACACATGCAATTTTCTTTTAGTAGGACCTATGTTTTATTTGGAGGTTTTAGTAACGGTTAAGTCTTTTCACATGCTCTGTGGATTTCAGCAGGAGCTAGGCATGCAGACTCAACCCCTGTGACATAAGTCCAATAATTGTTACAAAGTAATAACCTCAGCCAAGAAATCAGGGTGACTGCAGCCCCCAGTTTAAGAAGACACTTGAACACATAGAATCATGTCTCTGTGTTTTGGAGATCCATTGATTTCAATAGGCCGTCAAGCATTGTTTAATTTATCCCAACTGTGGGGTGCTTTCTGAAATCAATTTAACATGAAATAAAATCATTTTCCCACAAGGTTACTTAGTTCAACAGAAATACTCAGGAGTAGCAGGAATAATAGTAAATCACCTAAAAGCACACAGCTCTACTAGGGCTCATTAGAATGAAAACCTTAATTATGACATGTAGGAGAAATAAATCTTTTGCACTTCTTTCTGTATATTTCTTGGCTGGTACAATGAACCAGAATAATTACTGATGTCTATGATAAAAAGTGACATCTTTCTCTATTATCCTCTCTACTCAATAATGAAAGAAAGGATGTGGGTGCTTCTCTAAGGTTTATAAATCAACAGTTTTTCTAGACTAATCAAAAGAGAGCTTTAAGGACACCACTGCAGACATTGCAGTTCCTTCTCTGCACTGGCTTTTGGACAGTCAATTCTAACAAATACAAGTCCTGATACACCATCACCTCACATAGTACTGAAGATAGAGAATTCAAGTACTACAGCAGTTTTCTTTGCCTGTTTTCAGACTTCTACTGAAATTAATTTCCCCCCACTCCACCATTGAAAAGTTTTTAATGTACTAAAGTCTATTCACGGAAACAAGTATTACAAACTAATTAAATTTTCTTAATGCTACACTTGATACCAATACTCCATTAATTTTCAAACTGAATTGTGGAGGTAGCAGTAGAAACCCTTTCTGCTCTACTGTTGGAACTTTTGTTTCCAGGCCTATATTTAATAGTGCAAGATGAAAGACTGATAATAGAAATTAAAATAAAAAAAAAAAGTACAAATTCAATTGCCTTCATCGCAAATTGAAAATATGATATAATGTAATAATTACTTTTAATTTTAAAAAAAGTGAACACATGGGTAACCATTAATGTAGGTAGTGAATTGAACTACTGCTAAGTTATTAGGCTATAATTCAGTTAATAATAAAAGCTACTGAGTAATTACTTGTTATTGTTCCCAGCAGAAAAGACTACATTATTCTGAGGTTAACTATTGCAATAAAGCAGTAACCACAGTATTCTGAATGCATTTTTCCCACAGAACTTTAGTCTTCAGACTGTAATCCATATAATACAAACCTTGAAAGCAATTAATCCGGCAGGAGACTTAAGTTGTTTAGCTACAAAAAGCTGCAAAAGAGGGTATTGGCTAGTCGGCCACTGAACATCCGAAGGAAGAGAAGGAAAATGAGAAGGACATGAATCCAAAGTTTCAAGTACTCTTGAAGTATATTTTAATATCCTTCATGAAAAGATTTTCATATTTGAGTTAAATACAGGCCTGGGTTGTACTGGGTACGACAGAGACGCTAGCTGACCAGATGTTAGAAAATGTGATGCCCATCTACAAGATGATCCAGAAGGAAGATCCAGGGAACTCCAGGCCTGTCAGTCTGCCCTTAGTGCCAGGTGAGGTCATGGAGCAGATCCTCTTGAGAGCCATCCCATGGCACATGCAGGACAACCAGGGAATCAGGCCCAGCCAGCACAGGTTTGTGAAAGGCAGCTCCTGCCTGCCCTGATCTCCTTTCCTGACAAGGTGACCCATTTAGTCATGAGTCAAAGGATGAGTGAAAGGCTGTGGATGTGCCCACCTGCACTTGAGGAAAGCCTCTGACACCATTTCCCACAGCATCTCCTGCAGGAACTGGCTGCTCCTGCCTTGGCCGGGTGCTCTGCTGGATGTGGAGGGAACTGTTGGGATGGCCGGGCCCAGAGGCTGTGGCTGAATGGAATTCCATCCATGGTGCTCCCCAGGGCCCAGTGCTGGCACCAGCTCTGGCTGATGTCTTTAGCAGTGCCCACATGAGGGCATGGAGGACACCCTCAGTGAGTTTGCAGACACACTGAGCTGCCTGGCAGTGCTGAGCTGCTGGAGGCCAGCGAGGCTCTGCAGGGACATCTGCACAGGCTGCACTGATGGCAGGGGCCAGAGGCCTGAGCTTCAACAAGGCCAAGTGCCCGAGCCTGCTCCTGCCCTTGGCTCACAACAACCCCTGCAGTGCCACAGGCTGCCCAGAGTGGCTGCAAAGATGCAAGCTGCTAAAGGACTTGGGGCTGCTGCTCCCCAGCAGCTGCACATGAGCCAGCGAGTGCCCAGCTGGCCAAGAGGCCAATGGCAGCCTGGCCTGGAGCAGCAACAGAGTGGCCAGCAGGAGCAGGGCAGGGACCATCCCCTGTCCTCAGCACTGCTGAGGCCACACCTCAGACCCTGGGCTCAGTTCTGGGCTCCTCAGTTCAGGGAGGACATGGAGGTGCTGGAGTGAGCCCAGAGGAGGGCAATGGAGCTGGGGAAGGGTCTGGAGCACAAGGCTGATGAGGAGCAGCTGAGGGACATGGGGGTGTTCAGCCTGGAGAAAAGGAGGCTCTGGGGTGACCTTATCACTCTCTACAACTGCCTGAAACAAGGCTGCAGCCAGGTGGGAGTCAGTCTCTTCTCCCAAGTAATGAAAAAAGGCACAAGATGAAATGGCCTTAAGTTGCCTTCATCTAAACAGATCTGTTTTTCCAGCAGTAGCTTTTTTCCCCTAATGAAAATTTATTCTGCCTGATTGCTAACCATAATGAAAATCAATTTTGCAAACACAACTATCATACAAAAAATGTTGCTAACAAGAGAATATTATTTACCTCTAGATAATTATTTAGCTGCACTTTTTCTTAATGTTTTAATGGGTTACAAATAAATTTTTTTAGTAGATGGCTATTTTATTAGAAGTTATCTATATCAAGATTAATTAAGAATGCACATAGCTATCATTTTACCACATGCATATTAATTTGTCAGAATAAACCAACCAACTTTATGCTAAGCAGCATCTTTCCATACATGCATAGATAACCCAAGTGCCCATTCTACAATACTTTGACTCTAGCAATAAATTAAGATCAGATGTTTAAACATTAAACATGTTTAAATAAATAACAACCTCTAATTAAACAACCTCCGACACTTTATTCTTATTAACTCCCCACTCTTGTGATAGCTCTCTCAATACAATGCACTTTTCAGATACAGAATGCAGTTACTCTGAACTTTAGAAGCATGTGGAACATGGAAGACATTTAATATTACTATTTTCTTTGTTTTCTTTGGATACTTGCCCAAGTTTGTTAAATAAGTGTGGCTTAAAGAGCAGAAAAAATAAATCTAATTATATCATATTGTGCATAAGTGGTAATTGCCACTTTCTTCTGTTGATACATTCAGAGTAGAGTTTTAAACAGAGATGAATTTATTTGTAACAGTTAATTCGCACTTCTGTGAACAAAGTTTAAATTTCTTCTAAAGTAAAGCTTCTAGGTACCTTGCAAAATACCATGTCTCTCAACTATACTAGTTATACTTGTTTATAGATAGAAATTAATCATCAGAAAAATACATCTTCTGTTGCCTGGTGATGACAACAATGAATCTTAAAGTGGAGATGACAAGAATTGGCTTGCACTGGCAAACCATCATTAACAAGTAAGATCAAGCAACAGCTTCACCAAAAGGATCAAACTAGGAGATTTTAGGGGCTTCAAAGAAGCAACTGTATTTTTGTAAATCCACTATGATTCTTCCCTTTTGATGTAGTGAAGCTAACTTACCTGTTGGACTCAAGACAGTTCAGGCATCTCAGAGAGCCAAATACTAATACATTACCAGCACATGTTTTGGAATTGAAGAGATTCCTCATCAGAAAACGTTTCCTTACTAAGTTAAGACACAGAAGGTCCTGCACTTAAGCCACTTCAAAGCACAGGCATTAGAAAATCTATAACTAGGAAGAAATATCAGAAACATCACATGTCATATTAAATTTCACTTTTAAGTTGGACTTCAGATACATCCACATAAGTTAGTAAGTTTAACTTACTTTGGGGTTATCCTGGGCAAGTTTTTAAGTCAATGAGCTTTATCTTAAGGCAGACAATAATTAGAAAGTTACACAGTCGTGTTCATTAGACAGACTAAAAATATGCATTTATTTGAATTTTGCTGCCCTGTTTTCAGACAGCTATTGTCACATTGTATAAACTTCGCTCATACTGTTGAATGCAATTTTGAGATATAAATGGTAGCTTCTGGGATACAGACAGCTTTTGCCAAAACACACAGATAAATTTCAGTGATGATTTGTACAAAAAGTAAGAAAGTTAAGTTGCACTGTAGACATCTGTGCACAAACTCCTTGGAAGCAGAGCTGATTGAACTTGTCTAAAGAGAACAGTGTAGGGTTTTTCTGCTGCTTGAATCCAGCAGTAAACTCAGTTGAGAGAGACACACTGGGGTCCCTGGCAGCAGTATCTCCTTCTTAAGCAGGCATCTCTAGCAGACTAGGGAGGAAATAAATAGTGAAACTTAAGCAGCTCCCTTTTCCAAAAGGAAAACATAAACAGGGTTGAGGGAGGGGGAAAACACAGATACAGAGAGAGAGATCATGGCAAATACCAGATTGAATTCCCTCTGGCCCTGCTTCTTAATTAGGGAAAGACTAAGTGGAATATGAACAGATGGGAAATGAGCCACTCCTCACTTAGCACAGACAGATCTATGAGCCACAACGCCAGAACAGGGAGGATATCCTTCAGATGGAGGAAAAAAAAATGCCCAGCTCTTACCCTCCAAGAGACACAGCTTAGATGCTCTAACAGTCCTTGTACCATCACCTACTGGTAGGACACAGCTCTTCCCTACCGTGCCAGGAGCCAGCAGAGCACACCTCTAGCTGTACAATGCTGGAGGTATTAGCCCCATTAAGTTAATAAAAATCAGCTGCTTATACAATAGCATTAGTGAACTCAAAATTCAAAGAAGTAAGGGTCAGACTGCCCCCATCCTCTTTGGATTTTCCCAGCCTTTTCCAACTCTTCCACGGTGTGCCTTGGATCTCTGGCACAATTAAAACATCTGTCAGCCACGCATACCCTGTTCCACTTAACAGCTTCACTTAGCAACTCTCTGCAAGTCTCCTGCTCCGAGTGTGCGTGCTCTGCCAATTCCCCATTCACTTCTCATTTGTGAAATTTTAATCTTGTGCCTGCTGGTTTTTTGGTCTCAGGAGAAAGAAAAGGTTTTGTACTTTTAAAGTGTGAATACTTTCATGAGGTCACTTAAAGACTACACTAAATTACTTGTGTAATTACTTATACAACTAAAGACACATTTAACATGCCAAGCTCACAGACATTGCTACTAGATAAATTTCTCCATACATTCCCCTCTTTCCCAAATAGTTTCCCTCTGACAAGTCCCTGGCTGGAAGCATAAGTGCCCTTACAGAAATGAATACAAAAAAAGAAAAATCACCCGTACTTCATGAACTAGCAGGCAACTAGAAATATTAATTTGATTTTCAGTGCCGAGAATTACAAATCACAAAGAATTTGTCCCATACACAGAATTAGTTTCTGATAAAAAAAACAAAAGTAAAAAAAAAAGCTTTAAATATAAATTATTAAAAGCTACACCATTTACCAGTACTTAACTTCTCAGAGTGTTCTTGAGAAAAAAAAGTTAAACAGCACACTTAAATTACATCTCATAATTTCACCCAAGAACAGCATATTCTTTAGCAAAATTACCTGAAAGGTTATTTAATTTCACTATAGACACACTCTCTCTCCTCTTTCCTAAACGCTCAGCCATCTGCACAGTTTTATTTCCTACAATAAATATGTACCAGGCAAAGAAAAAGGGTTTTTTCACAGGTGCTTTTAGGACCTGATCCACAATTCTTTGACATTCACAGGAGCTTCTGGAGACTCCAACAAAATTTCATAAACTAGAATCCAGCAGAACTGCTTCCCACCAGAAGCTATTTCATTTCACCCAGCACTTCCTAAACTGAACTCCAATCTCTACTTTTGGATTAGGTAAACTCCAGAAAGGCAGTCCTGATTTTCTCTATCTTCAAAAGACCAAGATTCACCACTGCAGTTTTTCTAGTATTTAGCCACTTGTGTTGCTGGAAAAGTGACTCTAATTTTGAATTTTAATTATTTCCTTCTCTGGTCATTCGTATTTATTTTAGTCATGAAATACCTAGTATTCTTTTTTTGCAAAGATACTAACATACTACTTACTTCCTAACGCTAATTTTTGCAAGTGCAGCAGGTCAGACTCTGCCACTCCCAACCAAATGAATTCCTTTATGCCCTTAAATTCCTTTGACACTTTTCCAGTGTTTTTCCTACATCTAGATTTCAACTTCCTTTTCAAGAGACTACTAGCATCAAAACCATACATAGTATTAGCTTCAGGTGTAAAATAAACAGATGTCAAAAAGAAGTTAGAACTCTTTCTGATCTGATTTTTATGCCTTCTAATTTATCCACCCTAGGGTGCAGTTACTCCTTCTAGTCTGAAGGTCCCCCTAGTGCTAAATTCTTGTCCTCTTTGACCTCTTGTTCCTTCTCAGAGTTACCATCTCCCTGAACAGCCCTTATCTCTGTAGTTCTGCACTCCTTTTTAAATCATATCAGTATTCATCTCACTGTATTAAAAGGATCTCATTTGGACAGGCTCAGAATGCCAGATGATCAGAGTGGGTTTTATACAAAATCTTTTACTTTATCCTGCTTCAACATTTGAATGGATTTTGCATCCTCTGCAAGATTTCGCTACATGAAATGTCAATTGCTCATTGACAATTAAATTTTGACTGTTGTCATTTAATTATCCATTATTTATATAATTTTTGAGGTTTTTTTTATTATAAAGCTCTGCAATAATTAGCATTTTAAAAATCCAAGACCTAAAATATCAAGGCAAATACGTTGTAAGAAGAGTCCTTAGAAGGCAGCTAAAAAACTACTTAATGCTTTATCCTTTGGAAGTCTATTTTTACCTTGCACATTGATCAATAGAAATAGCAATCTATTGTAATTAATTAATAATAATGATACGACTCATAATGTCAATTATATCAATAGCAGACATAAAAAAAAAACCAACTAAGCTAACTTCCAGAGAGGCTTGATTATTTCTAAGAGTAACAAGTTAAGCTTGTTTGGAGCTATTTTATCTAATTGAAACTATTTTTGTGAAGAAAACACATGGAGCGAAGCCAATGAAGTACAGGAAGAACTTGTACCCCATCTCACACCGTAACTGCAAGCTATATTTATAAAATAGCAAAGTATTGCCCCCCTCTTCAAAGACAAACTGCTGGTGAGGCTCTTCTTCCTCTGCCCACTTTGCTTAAAATGTTCACAGCATGAATTTTTATCTCCACAGTGGGAGGCCAAGGATTAGCCCCAGTCTCCAAGAGGGTGGAGAGATTTAAAGGTCAATTTAATTAGCTCATTCTAATCTCTCACACGCCTAATGTAAATGTCATTGTTTTCTAACTGCTACTTTAGCAGACAAGATTGTATTTTAGAAACTTTGAACACATGAACTATGTGTTGGATGTAATACAAATACTCTGTGTAACTAATTTAAAAAGGGAGCCTAATAAAAATTACCACTGAGTCAGAGCTTTTCCTAAGAAAGAGAAAAAGGGCAATAGGAAAATTCTGGTGGTAAAGCATAGAGAGCTTTAGAAGAACAGTAATCTTTCAAACTGACTGGCTTAACAGCTTCTCATTGATTTAAATCTTCCCCATTTCATGACATCTGGACAAAGGCAAACAATGGTTTCTGGTGCTGTGATCTCATCCAAAAGCTGTGGAAAACTAAAATGAGCTTCACAAGCTCAGTGTACCCTTAAGACAAATCAGATCATATCCCAGACTATTTGAGAGTGCCTCTGGGCAAACTTTGCATGAACAAATAGGCAAAAACAAGTGTACTGAAGATCTCTGGGATGACTGAAATTGCAGGTGAGCAGAAAAGCCTGACAGTGGCTCATGGCTGTTGGAGGATGATGCACACATAATCTGGTTTTTCTTCAGCAGCAGGAGCCACAGTGCTGCTCTCTGACACAGGCACAGCTTCCCAACATGACAAACCTGGAGCCTCCCCCCTCTCACAAGACCTCAGGAATCACGGCTATGGAAATTAGACCAGGATTACTGATTAAGAAGGACATCACTGAGACAGTTTCATACAACTGACATAGATGCTCCAAGGTTATTTGCTGTAATTTTAAACAAGCAGCCCACTTTCGAAATGATTTTCAAGACAGTATTTTGTCAGTGACTTGTAGAGGGAAGAAAGACAAAGCACTGATGTTTTTTAAACAACAGAAGAACCAAACCCAGAGATATTTGGGTTGTCATACAGGGACAGGTAGGGATGACTTTTGGGTCTATTTTGTACGGTGACACTGCATTCTTGCCATTAAGCAGGTGCTTCTCTGGAAACCCTGCTGCAGAAGCAAAACCAGACACTGATCTCTGGCACTGGAGTGTGACATGGAGAAAAGCATTCCTGACCTGCCAGTAACATATGCTACAAGCACATTCAGGGGCATAACCTCCCCTGCTTTGGACACGTATATGGACAATTTTGCACGATGATTTCTTGTCAGCTCATAAGCATGGCTCCCAAAATGCCTATGGTGAATGTCATGGGACCTCCAAAAGATGATAACAGACACCACTGCTCCTGTGCTGCACCCATCACAAATATGGAGCTCCTTCTATGATCTTGATAAGAGGTGGATATACAAACTCCAAACACCTCTGAACATTCTTTAAAAAATTGTATTCAGGCAGTGATTACTATGGTGAAAGATGTGAAAAACTTTGACAGAGAACAGAGAAACACAAACTTTTTCTTTTTTTGCATTGAGCTATCCTTCCAGGAGAAAGGTTATGGGTTCCTTTACTTTGTTGAATAAGAGTTAATGAATAAAACATGAAGGTCTTTCTTAAATCAAGTTATCCTATTGAGACCATAGATCTGGATTTGGAGCTGTCAGCTTAAAGCATGCACTTGCTTTGGAAAGAGTTAGGGTTCCTTTTCTGGAAGCCTTTTCCCTTTAGCCCTGCAAAGCTTGGCTTGATGCCTTCCTTTCAATAGCTGTGCCTGTAAGAACTTGGGGAGTATCTATCAGTTTGTTCTTTTGATGTTGCCAGCACATGCTGAATTACTATTTTTCAGTTTTAATGCCCAGTTGTGAATGATACTCAGTTTAGGCAAGGAACAGCTGAAAGTAAGGCAAATTAATGTTTTCTAGTGAAAACTGAGAGAAACCACAAGTTAGTACATATGGCAACAGAAATTCTAAGGTTACGCCCCACTATCACTAAATTTGGGCTGACACTTCAGGCACTAAATCTTAGAACATTGGATTTAGATTACCAGCTTCATTTTTTACACCCTGGAAAGATGACAAAAAGCACAGTTTTTGTTACTACAGTTGGTTCAACACTCTACTACCACCACTGCCTATACTCATGTCAAACAAGATGCCAGCAGCTCTGAATGTCTCAGTGTCAATGTCCATTTGGGATCCACAAACTGTATGCTCTGCTACAGGATCTCATCTGACAGATGAACCCAGGGACTTTCCATGCACTGACAGACTTACCGTGCTAAAAAAAAATTACTAGCACTAGTATTTTTCTTTACAAGACAGTTCTTGCTTTGATGATTTTTAATGCACTTTATGGAATTAATTGAAGAGATTGTCTTAGGAATAAGCTCCAACTCCTAACATAGTTATTGCTGACCTGGCTGCCTGTAGTTTGATGCTAGACATGGCTTGATCTTTCCCAAAAGGGCCAAAGAATAAAAGCATGAATTTTAGTGCAGAAGCACCGGTTGAGAACTCTGGTTAGTGTTTGTGTATCTGAAGAAACATACCATCCTGGATTGCAAAGTACTTTTTAAGTTCTTAAGATTATGTCTTAGGACTCAATAAATCATGTAAAAAGAACAAAAATATTTAGAGATTGATAAGAATTTTGATGATCTGAAGTTTAGAAACCTCAAAAGTAAATTATATTGAAGGCTGACATGTAAAAAGCAGGCCTAGAATTTGCATTGCTTTCCTTGTTATGAGTCTGAACTACAAATCCTTCTGCATAGAAAACTCTGGGAGATATTGAAAAGTCTCCTTTTTCAGCCTATCAGCAGAAGTTAAAGGCACTGAGTTCATATGGTTTGTTAGTGGGGAAATTGCTTAAAAGCAGAAATTCTCATTAACTATTTTAGATTTCAAACTTTTCTATGGAAAAACGCTTAGAGAAATATCAAGCCTAGGTAAATTAAAAAGAACTTACTGATTTATCTGCTAAAAGTTCTTTACAAATTCTTTGTCCCATACAGAGAATCTCTACAAACTGCTTCTGCAGACAGGCAGTCAGATCTCAGCCTGTCTCCCATTACACTGAGAACTAGAACTTCAAGGGAAGTGAGCTGTGCTCTCCCTCATCCCCAGTAGAAGGCTCATGAGGTACTCTGGGACACTGGTGCCCTCTGGTATGAGCAATTGTACTTTACTGGGCAAGCACCCAGTCTTCCTCTTTTGCCTAGCAGAATCCAGATGTAGGACTCAGCAATAACTTTAAGCAAGAACAGATGTGTTGGAGCATAGTAAAAAAGCTTCCCTTCCCAGAGCAATAGCAGCAGAAGCAGTTGTAACAGTAGTAGATTCTATTTTTTAACAGATTGTTGGGGGGGTGTTAGGTGAGCTGCCTGCCTGTTAATCTCTCACAATTTTGTTGTCTACAGAAGCTAACCCTGTAATTCTTCTAACAGAACTCTAGTCTGAGATCTGCTAAGATAACAAAGTACATCAACTGATGTGAGAAGAAACCCTAAAGAAAAACAGCTCTCCCAGTAATTGGGTGGGGGGAGGGGGGGGGTTGGGAATGGGTAGAAATCTTACTGTAGAATAAACTTCACAGTGTCTAAAGCTGAGGGTAAATACAGAAATTAAAACAATTTTAGTGCTTAGTGAGGGACTTCACAGTATCTGTTTTAGAATCACTTCTACTAGAAAGAGTTAATGCTCTCAAGTATTCTCCTGTGAATATTAGAAGGATTATTTTTCAATATTAGAAGGATTATTTTTCAATTAAACAAGAAAACACTAACAAAAATACATAATTTACCCTATCGAGGCAAAAATCTGTCATTACTTAATGCTCTGACTTTTGGAATTATTTTGACACTTTAAAAAGTAATCTTCAATCAGAGATCCATATGTACTTTCTTGTAACATCCAACAGCACAAAGGAAAACAATAGTCTCTTTCCCTTTGATAATTTATAGTCTTTGTAAGTTGTTAAAAAAATGGTTTTAAAGTTCATTAGAATGCAATTTTGATTCAGTGACTGAAACACTGTGTTACCTCTTTTAAGAAAAGAACAGCCAGACCAGTTTTTAATTTAATGCAGTAAATGTTTTAGAATTTTTTTAATACAAGAAAAAAGTTTCTTCACCTAGATTAAAGACTTCTTTTATCATAGCAACTTTGTATAGGCAATCTTTTGAATGAAACTCAAAGTTTCACTAACTTCATATTATATTTTCTACCCTGCTGTCCATTATAAAGCATGAATCACAAAAAGGTCCACACTCAGTATTAGCAACTGCAGATGTATCTCCATGAGACTTCCATCCCAGTTCAGTAGTAAATGTCTCTTGGAGATGCCCAGCTAGCTGTGAAATATAGACAGATGCAGGATGGATTACCAAAAACATCTCAAAAAAGGAAGTTGGTTTGTGTCATGTGGAAGAAGGGAGTTCATTCCAGGAACTGTAACTGCCATTACTAGAAATGGCTTCCTGTAAGGCATGAACCACATACAATTTAAGGAATTCCTCTGACTCCTAAGTCAAGACTACTTGGAGGAAAAAACCATGCACTTAGATTTAAATCTCTCTTCAGAGACAAAAGGAGATCTCTAAGACAAATTCCATATATTAATCATTCCACATGTGAACTAAGTCCATGTGTTAAGCAGTCCACAAAATTGCTACAAAATGAGAAACTTAACGTAAAGAATTGAAATTAGTATAGCCCACTACTTAGAGCATACACTACCAATGTTTTTCATGAGGTAGGTTTTGTTTTTTTAGTGCTTACTCATAAGGAAAGACTATTTGCCCTCTGGAATAACTCATCAAGGATATCAGCAGAACATTCTGAAAACAAAGGCATTTAAAATGAAGGTTCTTTGAGACTGTGACTGATGTGTCTGACTAACGAACAAGGTAATTGGATTTATTTATCTAAACCAATCCTTTCTGGCTCAATAATGGGAATGACATTGTTCACAGCTGACTAGGACTCCTTTCCTGAAAATCACTATATAAGAAAAACTATCAAAGAAAGTAACTTGATACTTCTTCCATAAGCTTTCCCTTACTTCTAAACTGCAAATATTTTTTCAATTTCAGATTTGAGTCTGAGTGTAAGCCAATTTTAAACAACAGTAATTAGAATAACTCCCTTCCAGATAAAGGTTATCTGAAAAAAGTATATATAGTGAAGCTCCCTTTGTCAAATTAGATTCCCTTTTTAAATCACAGGGACCGTAACACTAAAATGAAAGCAACTTCTGCTTTTTAATAGGGATAATCCCCATCTTACACTTGGAGAGACAAATTTTCTTTTTTTTTAGTTCTCTAAAAATAAAATAGTTATGAAATTGAATTTGAAATGCATTAATACTTTAAGAATTTAATTTCTTTTCTTTTTAATCAGGTAAGTCCAATAGAAAAAGAATTCAAAGTGATAAATTGCTTGGGCTGAGAAAAAAAAGCAATAGTGAAGGCAGACATTGTCTACCCTTAGGTTAAAATTAATATTAACTACCTTCTGGTTTTCACTAAATATGCTTTAAATACTAAAAAAAAAGATTTTTTTTCTAATGTATAATTTTGTTGTATCACAAATCAGGATGCAACTACATGTTCTTATTTTGGACTGTTGATTGGTTACATTAGCACATCGCTACAAAGAAGTATTTTTGGTTTTAATCTGAAAATACAGAGAGTTTATCCAGTGACAGCTCCTTAATGCTGTTCTACCATTGTTAGCACTAATTAATCCAAACAGCAGTAGAACATGGTTACAACAGGAATTTCTGTTGCAGAACAGCAGTGCAGATGGAAACATTTCACAGTGCTGTGGAATGCAGCATTTCTGCTTATGCCAAGTTTGCCAGTTTAACTCGCTATAGCATCTAAAGTCTTCTAACATTTACTGAACTCTACCTTCCACTGTCTAGTAATGTCAGAAGCCCATGTTCTAAAGATAGCAAGCATGAGTTGACATCACAATTTTAAGAGCAATCACAACTCCCTTCTCTGACACACATCCTTGTGCATTTTCTTTTAAACAGCTCTTCATAAATAGGATAATGAAAAATCATGGAACATGATCATGACAGCTCCACCAAAACAAACCAACAATCCTCTTCTCCACTGACTGGAAAAATGTCTTAGCAAGGTTACAGTGGCTGTATATTGAGATTCATGTCTCTGTCTACACCCCTGCACATTTTAACCCACTTATGCATTTCTAACACATAGTTTGATCCTGAAAAGGGGTAAAGTGGTAAAAAGGATTGCTGAAGGACTCCAATATAGATTTTGGCTGCAACATTCAGTTTGCTCCATTGGCAAGAATGGGCATGCTATTGTACAAGTGCATTTTGTACCATTTGTTTAGCTACTTAAAACCATTTCTTAAACATTCTCTTAATATATTTTAGTGATGCAAACATAACTGCAGCTTATATCAAAACAGTTAGAAAAAGCAAAAGTATGAGAGGAAGCAGTACTAGGTTACACAGCAAGCATTCTTTAGGACAGGACATCTTGCAGTGTGACTGCAGAAGGAATTATCCCTGTGACTGAAACACTGTATTAGGAACTGTTAACAGAAAAGGGAACTGTCAGTGAGAACTGGCAAATCAGGCTGAAGCAGAGTTCAAGGACTTTCTTTTGCAAAGGCAGAAAGAAACTGACTGCATGAAACAACCCTGCCAAATCTAGAGCAATTTCTTGGTTTGCTGTATCTGCTTTACACAAGCAATTTGTTTCCAGATCCTCTTAACTACAGGAAAATGAGACATGATAAAGCAGGATGAAGCTGGAAGGCCACAGGTCACTTTCTTCTAACCAAAAAGAAGATGAGGGAAAAAAAAGCAAAACAAAAGCTGTGGTCATTTCAGAAACCACATCTCATACAGACAGAACACTGAAGCAACTGTTATCTAAGTGACTCAGCTGAGCATAGAATCTCTTGCCAGAAGTGTCCAGCCATTATCTTTCCTCCTTATTGCAAGAGGTACTACCCTGCAGCTTCAACAAATGTGGCTTACATGGAGGCATTCTAATGGGAAACACACAGGACTAAAGATGGCAGAAGGGCAGGAACCAGAAGACAGCTGGGGCAGGCCAAAAGGTAAAACAAATGTGCATTTCACCAGTCTAGGCTTTTTCAAAGTGAACTCACCTGAAAGTCTTGATCATCAATTCCAAATCTCTCTCTTAGATTACGAAAAACCATTGGACAATATTCTTTAAATTTGAAATGACTTGGCATGTTTTCTCTGAAAGAAGATAAAACCAATTCAACTTCATTACTGTGCATATATAATAAGTAACTCCAGAGAATTTTGTCTCAAAGCTGTTTATAGAAAGCTGAGGGTAACAATCCTCTTACGATTTCTCTTTAATGCTTCTTTTTCATGAGATTGTGAAGAAAAGAAAAATAACACAATGTTTAATGAATGTTTATTACCCTGCTATAACGTTATGTCATAGCTAAGGAACTACAACAATGGTGAAATTGAAACAAACTGTATTTACTACACTCTCTGTGACATCAAAACGTACTAACAGTGCCAAAACTTCAAGAAAATTTGACTCATTCAATACAGAATTAGTTTTAATATCACAGTGTTCATTTTAGACTTATGCAAGAGAAAAGTTATTTTGACCTTTGTCACAGAGTAGAAGACCCAAAGTAGAAGAGTTTTTCTTTTCTACAAATAAAATTCAGGTAATACACAAATCAATATTCATAGTTTTGTATGTCTCTACATACTGCTCATGGGGCATTTTATTTTTAAGAGACAATAGATATTACATGAAATTACCATAATACTTTTGAAGCTTCTGTATGATGGGTATGATCTTGCATGATGGAACATAAAAAGGTAAACATTATTCACATTTGATATAGGCTTTAGATTCTCATTCAAATGTTACACTTAATAAAGAGCACATGCACATGAAATTGTTTTTAGAATATACAAATAAATGCTTATATCAGCCATAAAGAATCACACCAAGAAAGGATCACCTTCAATATCTAAGATACTCATAAGGCAATAATAAACCATATGGAGGAAAAATTCTACCCAGCAGCCTTTGCTGTTGCTTTTTAGAACAGCACAGATGGTTATGTTTATCTCAGGATTAACTTAATCATCAAAACTTCAGTCCTATGCACTGAAAAATAACAGAGTTCATAGTACTTCATAAAAATATCATTGCCACTATCCACTTCTACACAAAATTGTTACTTGTACTTACTTGTTGAAAAGGTGATTGTCCACCTTTATCTTTGAGTACGCTTTGAAATCATCTGGCATCAACATAACAGGGATTTGAACATGGCTCAGTTCATTGATCTAAAGAAAACAGAATATATTTAGTTGCTGCTGTCTTTGCAAAGATGCTACATATATATCTTAATTCTGAAAGTCTACTATTTTCTGTGTATATATCCCAGCAGTGAATGCAGGTAACAGAAGAATGTAAAAGCAGCGTTATTCTTTCCAGATCAAATGCAACCTCAAGAGTGATGCTTTGGAGAAGAAACAGCATTCCATATTTAGACTTGTTTCAGAAATAAAAAGAAGTGCTTTAAAGCACACCTGGAGTGTACTTTTTACACAAGGTCAATGACAATGCCAGCAAAATCGTCTCCTAAACCAGCACATTGTTCTTGCTTTGTCAGTCAAGCTATGCTTTCCAAAAATAATTCAAGTTCTTTATTTCCAATGACTGTTTACCTCTGCAGCTTATGAAGTAATCTTACATGCCTATCTTGAACTGTTTATAGAAAACAAAGTGAAATTTAGCATCCATGTGAATGTACATACTTGCAGTTCAATAAGCAGAAGTTTGTTTCTCACACTAGTGCAAAACTCAAACGAGTTTTCATAAGTCTCAGTAGTCAGGCATTTCTTTGACTGTTCACATTGGACAAACCATTTAAATAGACAAATTTTTGCTTAGAAACAGAGGTGCATGTCAGTCCTAAGGTTCTCCTCATTTTCTTGCATTTATGTGGACCACCTACTCTTTCTAGCTTTGAAATGAACATTGCCATTCTCCACATTAGGATTTTTCCACTTATATTTGTAATTAACTTCTGACCACATCTCTATTGTAAAATGTAGACTACTTAATTATGACCTAGTTTGTAGGCATGTTTTTAGTATTGCTTAGTATTTAGTATTAATCTACCCTTACTTAAGTTTAACTAAAACACGAGAAATACAAGACAGAATTGTTAAGCTTGCAATGGTCCTTTCAAACCAGGAATGAGATACCCATTACAACAAGAGTCACCAAATACCCATGACATTTTAAAACATACTTTTTTTCCATGTTTTCACAGCACTCTACATCCTGGTCATGCATCTCAATTTACCCTGTCAAATCTTTCTGCCCATACAGAGCACATTTTTTTCTCAGCAGTTTACTACAGGGTTTAGAGAGAAGCCCCACTCTATAAGAATGAAAATGTACACTGGGGCTGGATGTAGGAACACAGGTGAGCTCCCCTGCCCCCTAGCACTAGTGTTTATCCACCAGAGTTTTCAATTAGGAAGAGGTTAATTGCCTGTAAATGCTACCCTGCTTAAGAGAGGCTTTTGGAGAAATCTTCACTGAAGCAGCTATAGGTTAAAAATACTGGAGGAAAAAAAATGTACTCCCTGATAGTACGACCTTTAGAAGGACTGAAGTTAAACAAACTAGGAAAAGAGTGAAGAGTCTTCCAGCTCTTAAGCAGAAGAAAGAAATGAACACAGGCAGGCAGGCCAGGTGGTCTCCTTACCTTTCAATACTTTAAAGCCCCAGTAATGTTCCCTGCTATGGCTCATTTTTATCATTCTGATCCTTGCAGCCCACATGATAGCTGCTAAGATCTGTTGAATTTTGCAGAATGCTTCTTTGGGAAGACCTGAAAAGTTCTAGATAGAAGCGTGGCTAGAAGCAGAGAAAGGAAAGAAAAAGATGTCTGGGATGAGCTCAAAGTGCTCCACTCCTTGGAATTGCAGAGAGAACACTCTTTCCCCACTCCAAAGGGAGAGAAGGAAGAAACTCCATTAAACTTTTGAAAACACAGTTGTACAAGCCTAATAAATCATGATGACACCTCATTAAATACAACATAAAATAACAAAATGCTGATGGAAAAATCACTACATCCAACATACATGCACTTTAGTGAAGCTGATGCCGCCGTACATCAATCTCACCCTGAAGCCACGAGGCAGTTTACGAGTCAGCAGAACCAGCCTAGCTGCTGTACAAATAAAACTAGGGACACGTAGGTATATTACACAGAGATACAAAATACTGAATTTGTTTTACAGAATTACCATATCACACAACTAATTTCACACTTGAACGAAGAGTAGCAGAAATGTATGTGCAGATATGCTCCGGACAAAAGCGATCCCAAGAACACCTTCTGCTGAATACTGTCAAAAATGCTGAATTCAAACATCTTCAACCATCTAAAGCAACAAAGTTTGCTTGCAAATTTGCATTTTAGATTATCAAAACTGCATTGATTAAATTTTTATGTACTCGCTTTCCTAATTTGCTGATATAAAGTTTCTCTGGATACATTTATAGATTAGCTTTCATGCTGTGGGGATTTAAATTTGTGCTATGCAATGGCACAGTTTTACTTGTGCCTGTAGGCCTTAAAAGCATCACCTACACAGTGGAATGAAAAAGCTTTTGTCTATGCACATGTTGGAGATTCTTTGATTTTAGGAAAAAAAATTCAAAAATACTTCTCCGAAGAAGCTCCCTACAAGATGTGAACCTACACTCGCCCCATTCCCGAATCAAGCAGAAAAATGCCCACTGTAACAGAAGGTTTGGTGGTTTTCTTTTGTTTTTTGTTTTTTTCCAGGAGGAATGAATTTTCCAGGGTGCTTTTTTGTTTTGTTGGTGTTTTTGGTTGGTAAGTAAAAGTAATTTCTCTAATATTTTTGGGAATTCCTGTCTAGCAGAATAGGAAAATAAAAAAAGCAGATGATGAACACACAGTAGAAGTGACCTTTGGTACAGCCCACCAGCTGAGTAATGGCATATCCCAGCAGCACAGACCATTAATTAATTTAAGCCTTTCAAGTATAAGGTCTGGTTCTTTGTGCAATAGTACATTTTTGGATAGATTTGATGAGGCCAGACTGGAAAATGCACACAAGACAGAAAGGAATACCCGTGTCATTAGATCTTGGTGGAAACTGGAACCACACTGTAGGGGGGAGGGAGAAGAAACAATATCCAAAACACCCCCCCCAAACAGCTCTTGAAAAGCTAAAAGAAAAGGGAAAGGTCAGAGGGATCAATTCTCTACTTTGCCATCACTGTATGAAGAAACAGTCACATCTGACAGACACTGAATATGAAATGCAAAGAAAACATTGAGTCTTCCAACTTATCTCAAATTAACATTTTGCTTCTTTTTCTGTTTGAAAGCAAAGCACAACAGAAAATGTGTTAAGATGCATGTGATACCTTAGACAAGTGTTATGCCCATCTCTTATGTTACCCATTAAATACAGTTAGCTCCCTTAGCAATAGCAAATGAGATGTGTGTGTGAGGATGAAAGTTCAGTACTCCAAATTACAACAGAAACTGTGTTACAATAGCTGTAATAATTACATAAGAAATACTCATTTTCCTCTAAGGAGTGCTTTTGAGTGTAGTAAAATCATAAGCAAGAACCAATTTCCCACAAGAGATAATTGCAAAGCATAAATGAAGCAAAAAGAGCTCACTGGACAGAAGACTGAGGGCTCAGGATCAAACATTCATTTAACTGCAATTACTTCTGAGAATCCACATGTACAGCATCTCTGTAATAAATGCATGTGCATCAAATTGAAAATAAAAATTCTTTTAGTCCTGCAAGCTACATCCTTTAATTGCCTTGAATTATTGTTGCCAATGCAGAATTTTGCTGCAGTTTGTCTTTTTTGAAATAGACAATGCTTGCTGTATCTCAAGTGGTACCAAGGGAAATATAGGTTAGATATCCAGAAAAGGTTTTTCATTGAAAGAATAATTAGGTACTGGAATGGTCTGCCTGGAGAGGGGTGGAGTCACCATCCCTGGATGTGTCTAAAAAAAGACTGGATGTGGCACTTGGTGCCATCGTCTAGTTGAGGTGTTAGGGCATGGGTTGGACTTGATAATCTTGATCTTCTGTGATATTAGTCTCATTCTGTGATTCTGAGGTCTGAGGAATTCATATCCCATAAAATAGCCTTAAAGAATGTATTGTTTTAAATATGAATGACTAAAATTTTAGTTGCACAGTAACCATGAAGCCACATTATGTATAAACACCTCATGTGTATGAATAACATTTGTAAACTCATGCACACACAATATTAACAAGTGACCCAGAAACCTCCCTTTAAGTAATTAATTATCTTCTGTGATATTAGTATAAACATGTGTGCTTATGCAACTTGGAAACATCTCCCAACAACTTACAAGCTTGAAGACAGAGCAATGTTAAAAGCCTTAGACTGGCATTGCCCTTTTAAACACGCATACAAAAAATTGTGGCTCAGAGTGGTGGCTCCGCCATGGGAGGTGGGAGAGGGCCAAAGCAAAAAGAAGCTTTCAGGCAAAAAAACGACTGATTGCAACTCATTTTGCTCCTGCAGGTTTAGGATTGAATTCACACTGTCAGGAAAACAGAGGTTGTAATTAAACTGCAAATAAGGGAATAATAAAAGCCTACTGGACATTGAATAAATAGTAAGACTCAGCTGGTAATGATTTTGAAATTAGCACACAGAGAGGTGTTCCCACAAAGTCATCTTATATTGGTGACATTTCAAATAAGCTTCTCTAATTTATATGATTTGAAATCAAGCAATGAATATATCATAAATTGTTAGGCATTATTAATGGCCCTTATTTAATTCAGATACATTCACCCTAAACACCACATTACTAGGGCAATGCCTAATTAAGCATTAGTTTTCATTCTGTCAGAACATAAGCAGCAATAAATTGCTTGTATGCAAAGCAGACAATGAGATATTTAAACTGCATATAATAAAGGCAATTTACAGCATATATTGCATGTTTAGCTAAAAGAGTCAGAACAATGATTCTGTTTTCCAACAGATACAAGCTGATGCCTAGTGCTACAATGCTACAGCAAGAAACCTGTGTAACACATTACAGCTGGTAGTACTCATTTAAAAACCCAAATCAAGCAAGCAACCAAGAAAATCTCATTAAAAAAACCCAAGAGAGCCAATGCACAGTGCCCAAAATTCAATCCCAAGCAGGTCACAAATCACACTCAGAATACTTAGCAATGCTCAGTTTCTTTTGAAATTCTCTTCCTATTTAAAGCCTTGATACTCTATGGGGTTTTTTGTATTTAATGCAGCAGCTTTAGTATAGAGCACAGATACTGCTTCCTTTAAATTTAATGTATCAGCCCGCCAGACTCACTGAAACTATGGAGGGATGAGGTGTTTTCACACTGAACAGCCTGATAAAACATCTGAATCGCAGTTACAGCTCTTGGCAGTTTCACACACAGGAAAATCCCTGCTGCTCCTGATGCTGGATGTGGCAGAAGTTGTGGAAGTGCTACTTTCTTTTCAGCTGTTTATCTCCCAGCTCTCTTTCTGTACTGAAAGCTAATTCACAGCAGTCTGATCTGTTGAGACAATTAAGCTACAACTGATTTGTTACTCTAGGAGAAAGTCAAGTGCATTTTCCACAAATTTGTGTATTTTTAAACACTGATTTTGGAAGAAGTGAGAACGGCAGAGACTTCGGAAGAAATTATTGGGGTATAAAAATAGAACTGAACTTTTAGCACCACCAGTATTTTCTGAGATTTTCATGTTCAGGGTTTTACTTTCTGCATTACAGCTTCTAGGTTGGCAAAGAAACTTGCACAGAAATCTGAAGAGAAAAAATTATCAAAACATATTTTTGGTTCAGACACAAAGTCACCGTTTTGAAAGGGCTACAGATTTCCTCAATGGCAGTTAATTCATTTACTGGGAGGTTAATGCTTATGAAAGCAAGCCTATGGGCTTCTAGTGGATTGGTCTTACAAAACAGGGCTGCAGAACAAGAACACAACAGAGGAAACTCTTTGGAGTATAAAATTTCACTTTCAGGGGACTATTATTTCTCATTCTTCCAGCATCTTCCTGATACTGAACACCCTGCAGGTCTTACCAAACAGAGCATTTTCCTGATCACTAGAGCACAGTCACCTAGAAGATTAAGTTTCTTAATCTTATTCATTCTATTGTCCTGTAAAAAGCCCTTTCCAAAGCTGTTCCTATTTTGTAAGGAGTAGAGGTTTAGGTTAAAGCCCAACAGGCCGAGTGGTGACAGGCAGAGCTATGGGCAGGCATTTACATCCTCTCCTTCCCAGATGTGGAACATACTGTGGTATTGCTACCAGGACAGTAAACGCCTTGTGCTGAAGTAAAAACTGAAAGTGAAGTGATTATTTTACAACTCTTTGAAATCTACCTTGAAGGGTCTGAAAGGGGTGGATGAGGTCAGCAGATAATCAATTTTGTGGAAGACATTTGCCTGTTACAGGGCAAAACCATCATTTGATAAATGTCATTTGACAGTTTAAATTACACTCAAACCCATTCTTGCAAGAGAAATAAAAGGTTAAGCTAAGTTCTGCTGTAGAGAAATAAATCAGTTCAGCAAAATACTCCTTAATTTGTTTTAAATGAGGTTTTCATCATTTCAATCACACAAAAATTCATCTCTTTCCCCTAGCTCCCCCTGCTACCCTGCAAGGTAAAAACTACCTAGGCTTTTCTTAAAAAATTTGCAATGTGTTAGACTTCAGGAGGCATAGAAGACTTCTATATAAGGAACTTCCAGTTACCTACCCAGAATCAAGTCCTGAAATAAACGCAATTACAGGACTAAAAAAATCAGAGGGTAAAGCATTTAACTTTTTCTGAGTCTTTAGAATCATTGCAATAATTTAAGGTATATGAACAGAAACAAATAAAAACCAAACAAAAACCTCAAAAAACAAACAAAAAAAAGCCCTCTTTAACCACCTTGCTGTCAGGCAATAGGCAGCTACATAGAAGAATCCAAATTTTACATGTCTCAAAACATCTACCAGTAATTAATTACCAGGGTAGTTTTGTGTTTTTACAGTTCAGATGATGCCTGTCATTAGATTTCTGGGTTTCAATAAAATTCAGTAACTTAATACTAGAAAAGTACTGAACCAAAAATATTCCAAACTGCCTTAACATATACCAAAGTACTAACCAAAGAATAACTGAAATACTCCACAAAAGTATTAAATATATATAATATTTAGCAATACTGAGAAATGAACCCCTCAATTACAACCTTCACATTTTATCAAAAAGTAGCAAGACCTTTCTGAAGTCTTATGGTCTGCCTTTGAATTAAAAAAAAACAAATCGAAGTAAAAAATTTCACAGTAGCCCCCACATTTTCATGAGACTTCTTAGCTGCTGTTTTCCACAGGAAAAGGATCTGTTTGGGCAGGGAAGTTCTGCAGTACATGCATCCACGTGGAAAACAGGATATTGTGACATACTCAAGAAAACTCTGCACAGGATATTGTGACATACCAAACACAGTCCTAAAACAGTGCAAAAAAATGATTTTCAAAGAGCATTCATACTTGTTTTTGAATTTGGAGCATCAAGGTCCAAAAATCTAGACAAAGGGTTTTATAGCCTGGTTATCACTCCTGTTCAGAGAGTTTGGAATGACAGTGTTTTAAGAATCAATAACAAAAGCACTTAAGTTGCATTTCCTTCCCAACTATTTTGGTGCAAGCTTTGAAGTCTTTCAAGGCTCTTGGACATTTGCACAGTCTAGAATATCCAGAACAGTTGCTGTGTGCTGTGAGATAAGCATTAAGTCACAGGTTTGGTTAAAGTTCCCATGAATCTCCTTACACATTTCAGTGAGTGCAAAAATTAACACTTCATAATGTGCCAAATAATCAAAGGCCAAAAATAAATTAAGCAGCTCAGATATAACGTCTGCCATGATAATCCCTCATTCTCCTAAAAGCTAGGTCAAATGCCATCATACATACAAATACATTAATGTCCACTAATGAAATGGGAAATAACAACAGAAATATGACTTATTTGTAGTGGAGACTTTTGACAAGCTAAACACTTCTAATGGCAAACGGCACACAAAAATTAAGTCCTATCTCAGTGCAAAAGAAAATTGTAAAGGACTGTAAGCTCTTTGTCTTTGGATGAGTTGTGAGGCACACTTTACACAGGAGTCCATCCTTGGTTGCAAATGTAATTGTTAAGAATACAAAACGATGGACACAGCTCAGACAACAATTTGCAAGCTATTATTTTCCACAAATCTGATAAAAGATAATTTTATTTTTTAAGTAAAAATATCAAGTTATGCTCTTGAAACTTAAATTTGAGCTGGGAGGTAGATGCACTTAGACAATCTTTCATATCAATGGGCATCCTCAATTATTATTTGGAATACTGATTTAAAATACACACATTTGTCACAAGGTCTGATAGCCATCTGGTCTATATTTTTCTAATTAAAAAACAAAATGCTTATCTGGCAACAGATAAACTTTTAGCTCACTTGGCTTTGTCCTAAAAGCTTCACAAAGGAAGGACTAAAAAGAAGGAGATGGTAAGAGAAACTAGGTATTTATTATGGTGGTTATTATGGAAAGGTTTAAAGAAGTCCAATTCTATATAGAAAGTAAAATATACAACTCACAGACAGATTTTTTGCTAAGTTTCTTAATTATCTATTTATTGTGGATTCTAGAAGAAGAATTCAACAAGGAAGAACAAAATGAAATAAAAATACACTGGTATTTCCTGAATTGTGTTACTTAGATTTGGAGAAAAACCAACTAACCAGAAAACAAACCTAAAGGAGTCTATCAAATAATATCTATCTCATAATATCTTCTAAGATTATATTTTTCAGGTATAATATTTCTGAATAGGAAAAATTAGTACATAAAATTAAACCCAAAATTCCAGTAAGCAGTTGAACAAACAAGGAGATTTTGTAGCCTTACCCGAATGCTGTAACTGAAAAATGAAAATCAATAGAAAAAGCTTCTCTTTAACAAAGAAGGACAAAGTGTAATAGGAAAAGAAATCTAAGGAACCATTTTGCCTGTAACACTCAGCTGCTTAATGAAGAGAAAGGTTTTAAGAGCATCCTGCCTAAGAAAACAATGTGGGAAGTATTCAGAACAAATGCCACAAAGCAATAATTTAAGGCATCAGATAGGCCTCATTATTTTTTATAAGTTGTAACAAATGTAGAAAAGCCAATTTTTTGCCTATTTTTACACTAGTATAATGAAGGTAATACATTTCACATTATTATTATTAGTAGTAGCAATAGTATTAAAGAAGATCAATTGTGAAGGGGGTTTAATGTGCTGTCATATACTCCAACCTCACAAATGTGTTATTATTTAGAAAACTGCTGACTTGTGAAAAGATGACATTAAAGTGTGATTCCTTCTGGCCATTTCTGACTGTGCATTAGGTGAAGGCTGGAGCTGTGATGTAATTTTTCTGCAAAAAGCAGCAATACTATTTGCAATATATAAATCTAACTTAAAAGGTTACTTAGCAGACCAAGAGTGACACTGGAAGTACATGAAGGTCACACTACCTGTATTTCCGTGCCCTGTAAAGTGGTGCAGCAGTTGCTCTTGGTAACATGGACCAACAGAGTAATTGGAGAGCACAAGCACAAGAACTTGCTCTGCCAGCACTCTTAGCCTGCAGCTAAATGAACCTTTTTTAGCCTCAACCTAAATCTCCTATCCTTCAGGAGAAGTAAGAACTTTACATGTGAGCATCCTGCAAAATATTATCTTTGAGGTCCAATGGGTAAGAACTGCATTTCCTTGATTTGCAGAAATCCCTCCATTCACCTCTCTGATGCATCTTGGTTGTTGCACTGTATTTACCATATAATCTTTTACTTCAAAGTTGTGTAATGCCTGAGGTTGGGCTAACAGGTCTGTAGTCACCTCTGAGGGTTATCAGCTTCCCAGGTTTTATCAGGATTTGTGGTGGTGCATTCCTGTCCATTCCCTTTCCAGGCTGCATTGTGATCTGAGAAATGCTCATTAGGCCTCAGCCTTGAAAACAGCACCTGGGCTCAGCTCCTCTTGAGCTGACCAGAAACACTGTCTGCTCCCAGGAATGGCTAACGAGCTCCTCTTTGCCTTATGAAGAGCCTTGGAAATTTTTTCTTGCCTGAATGGTATGATGTTCCTGTTCTTACACTTTCAAAGAAACTGCTGACACAAACTGTGGCCAGAAACACTGTTCTGACTAAAGAACAGTCTTATAGGGTCTTGTGGCCCTATAAACAGTGGCCCAAAATGACCTCTTGAGCTCTTCAGGGCTGTGACCAGTGATCTCCCTCTGACTGGGGTCTCTCAGAGAACCCTCATGTTTGCCAAACTTGGGAGATCGCCGAATAACGAGTCCTGGACTTACACCTCCACTCCTCGAGGCTCAACCCTTCACCCTTCAGGAGATGCAGGGCATTCCAAGCGAGTATTTCACTGACCTCTGAGAGGAATTTTTCACAGGTGCCTTTCCTGCACGGACTCTATGTCTGTGTGAATGCACCTGCACATATGCTACAATAAATCTGAGAGCAATGCTGCTTTCTTAGATGTTTAAATACCTTGGATATTGAAGAGAGATAGGCCTGTAAATAAGCTTGTGACATACAACTTAACCTTACTTAAATACTGCTAAGTCTTGTTCTTTTGCAGAGATGCTAAGTATAACTTCAAAGTTCTAAGCTGGGTTAAATGCTACTGAGTATAATTCCTCTGTTAAATTGTCATGGTTAAGTCATAAGTTAAGTTTAAGGTATAAATTAGGTATAAATTAAGTGTTGCTCTTTTGTTAAATGATTTAGTTGAAGGCAAAAGGTATAAGTTAAAGTACTGTTAAGTTTGAGAGCTGTTAAATGCTGGTTTAGGCCATGTTCCTTTTTGCCCTCGCCCTCATTGCCCTTTTATCACACACACCTAAACACAATCATCCCTTGGTAAGTTCTCAGTTTGTTTCAGTTTTGATTGCCTGGATTTTGTTTGGTTTTGTTGTTGCTTGTTTTTCCTTGCTTTTGTCCTGTAAGTAGTAGAGTGAATCTTGCCAATGAACTTTGTCATGCTGCTGCTTAGTATTGAATCTGGCTTTTGCTGATACCCTTGCTGATGACTTTTTAAACTATCTCAAACACTCCTTCACAAGAGGATGCCATCCAGACAGTTTCTGCTGCATAAAGCTTTGTTTATGAAAACACTCTCAGAGCAAAAGCAGAAGCTCTTGCTGGTCAAGCCACCATGACATCTGGAAGGAGATATGAAAGGCCTTAAGTCCCAAGGAAACCAAAGAGAGCCCAAGCTGAGTGGCAAGCTCAGAACAGCCATCTGGGACTGTTTAAAGGTTGTTTTAGCACTTTGCTGTCTACCTCATAGTCACTTTCTTCTCCTATATATAGTTTCTAAATATGCATTCATCTCCCCTTCTCACAGACATTAAAATACACATTCATTTGGATATATACACTGCAGCTTCTGGCTGCTGAAGCAATGAGTGTACATGCTGCTCTTTCAGTGTTTGGGAAAGACCAGTATCCAGGTATGGTTACACTGAGCTGAGTTTTGCCACTGCTCTGGATATCCTTTTTCCTCACAGAGCCTCAATTCATTTGGCAGCAATACTACATACAAAATTTCATTAATTTGTTATCATTACTTCTGAGATATTAACTGCCCAGATATAACAACTGCAATGTTCCTTTTGCTGAAGGCCAAGTGTTTAAATTACTGCACATTATTTCAAAACCCCAGAAAGCCTTCCCAGCCCTGCAGAAGAAGAGGGCTGTAAGGGGAGGGTGTAGCAGAGCCACCAGAGGCTCTCCCAAGTCCTGTCACCCTCCTAGTCCAACTAAATCAGGAGTTGAGAAAATTATACAACTCAAGGCAAACATCTTCTTTATCCCTTGATATGAAATAAAATATAATTTGTTAAAAGCAACATAATATAATCACGAAACCTTTTTCCTCTGTTTACAGGTCAGAATTTTGCTATCAGAGGATTTAATGAGCTTAGGGGGACAATAGGACATGTTCAATAGGCAAGATGACATAAATCCGCTTTCTATTTATATTTTTTAGAATCCATAAATAAAAAGCAACCCCAGTGGTTTTAGTGCTGTTAATCTGAACATGGCACAGTGTCACAGTGCCTCTGAAAGGAGATCAAACAGGAATTGCCAAACTTTGTCATTCAGTAAACAGGGCAACAACAAAACTTCGCTTCAACTGTAAAGACAAAACCAAACAGTAATGACACACAGTTTTGTGCAGCAGTTTCTATTATGCTAGCCATGGTAACACCGCTCCAAATCCAGTCAAAAAAGCATTTCCCATGATGAGGTGGTTGGTGACAGTATTTGATCAGCTGCCACTCATTTCCTCTCCTGAACTCAGGAATCACATTTCCACAACTCAGAGAGCAGAACCACCCCACAGAAACTCTCTCTCATCACTGACATTTGACTCAGGTTATGTATTGCTAATGAACAGTATGAGAAAGAGAAACTAGCTTTTTGATTATTTCCATATGTGAAAATCTAAATTAAAAACATTTAATGATTTAATTTATCCCTTAAGCAAAAATTTCATATACATACGCACATATTTTACATATACACATAAATAATTTAATTTAAAAAAGCCCTGAGCTGCCAACATGCATTTTCAACCACTAATGCTAATTTGAACACAGCAAATTCTCCAATGTAAATTGAAAAGAAAAAAGAGAAAAAGGAAAAAGGGAAAAAAAAAGAGAAAAAAGAAGAAAAAAAAGAGGAGTCTTGAATAATGCACCCAACAGTGAGCACAACATTGCATTTTCAAAGAGCTGAAGCCACGTGGTACCAAATCAAGCAATAGTTTTGGGAGCAGGGGCAGGCTGCCTGCACAGCACAAGGGCTGGGTAACTGGACTCACACTGCTCTGCATCACCGCACCAGCACAGGCGATCTGCAATGTGCACCCTCATGCCCTCCACGTTCCTCTGTGCACACATACTTATTTTCCCATTTTCAGTCTAAGAAATATTTTCTGAAAAACAGTGTTAAAAAGGAAATACTGCCCTTAGTTTTCATTTAAATATAAAGATCCGAAAAACATACTTTAATTTTTTCTTTGGAAGAGAAACTCACAGTAAAAGCCACTGCCATTTTTCTCAAGAAGACTGAGACCACAAGGTGCCCTATTTTGTAAAACACATCACAAAATGAGAAGTAACAGTAATCTGCACTAATGACAACACAAGCCACTGATTTCTACTATTAATTTCTACAGTAAAGTGAAGAAGCTGCAGGGTCAGGTGTGATGTGCTGGCATTTCAGGCCATAAGGAGTCAGAGGGAAGTTCACATGCAGCAAGTAAAGGATCGAGCTTGTCATGCTTAATCCATCAGGTAATACACAAAACTCAGGATGGATTAAAAGTATTTGCTTCAAGCTTGTAAGCTCAGGCTTTTATTTCTGGTATTTGATGCCCCACCGTTATTAATGAGAGTATTTATAATTTTGTACAAATTTGACTGAAAATGTGCAGTTAATACTGGGGCACTTCACAGGAAATCTAGAAGAAACCTCAGTCTAGTTACAAGAAAGCTTTTGAGAAAACAGGCTCAGTGAGAGACAGGTGTTCTCAGAAAAACATACAAAGACCTATGCTTCAAACAGGTCAGCGTTGCCACCATCACTGCCAAAGTAACACTTCAGATCTGCCCCGTTTTTTTCTGCTTTTGCACCAAAATTTTTAGCTTTCTGACACACCTGGTTGTGTGGTCCGTTGTGTGACAAATCAGAGCTAGAACTCAAACTAACCCTGCCAAAAAAGGGTTTTTGTTCATTAGGATGACTTGCCAAACCTGCTCACTGCGAGGCTGCAGGGAAGTGGAGGCAGCAGAGAAATGTTTCCTTCTGCAATTCCTCAGTCTAAAGTGTTTGGACTACTGGCTAAAGCCCCTCAAGTCGGGAGCACTGCTTGCATTCTGAGATTTAACTACTACAAAGTGAAGAAAAATTTATCCAAATATGTACTTTAAAATTTAAATGAAATTTTAACTTCAATACCTTGTACAACAAATGGCAAAATGAAAAATAACAGTAACCAGAACTAATGACTGAACCTGCTGCACATAAACCTATTTTGACATTTCATTTTGCTGCCAACATTTAAGTACTTAAAAAAACCTTGAGTTTACTGAACTGCAAAACTAGCTTTGGGTAACTAACTTGTTTTTTAGGTGCAAAGAGAATATTTTCTTCACTTCTGCTAACAAACTTGAACAGATAGGTCATTCAGAGTTGAGAAAACAATTGGGACTCAAAAAAAGAAAAAAAAAGACTTGTTTTCCTTTTCTAGTCCCCTAATTAAAAAAAGTTATGGAAGATGATATCTAGTTTTGAAATCTTAAAGCATATTTGTGAGTTGAACTGATTATAGTCTTCAGATAATACTTCCTTTGTTTAAAAAAATATTATGATGTCAAGTATAAAACTTGGTTTGATTAACTTATTTTCCAGTTTGTGTATCCAGGATATTTAAGACTGCTTTATTTAACTTGGGAAAAAGAATGCTGGTTTAGTGCATTGCTTTGCCATTTATCAGATGGAGCTTGACAAAGGGGATTTAAAAAAGGATCTCTCTTAAAAAACAAACTATTGCCTGCCAGCCCACTGTCAAGAATCTTCAGAGGAGACTGGCATGCACTGGACCTTCCTACTTAGGACTGACTTCATTAAAGACAAATACAAAACAGAATTAAAATCAGTTACATATCAATACCAATCAGTTGCTTATCAATTTAAGCTTAATTTAAACTTCTGCTTTAGAATTCACTACAGTCTGCTGCCTTAAAGTCACTCAAGGAGACCCTTGTTTGACATGTTTAACATGTTTTTTGTCTCATGCTAAATTTTGGAACCTGAATGAATGAGATTTTTCTAACACTCAAATAAAAAGAATTTAATCTACTCACAGCAAGAAAATGTACAATTGCTAAGCAGTCATCAAGAAAATGGGATAATCCACAGTTCTTGGCTAAGAATTGCCATGTCTAACCATCAACAAGACTGAAAAAGTATACATTATTTAAAAGAAAAACATTTGATTTCTTTTTATTTCAAAATATTGTCCTTCTTTAATTCAAGTCTCTATGACAAGTTTTCAATATTTACACATCTTTCCCAGATAAATTTACCATCTCAATATAAAAGACTTGTAAAAAACTGTGTATTTGTCAAATGCAAGACAAACGTATCCTTTTTTGGATTGCCAGATAGTAGGAAAAAACCCATTTAGTCCAATGATTCTGAAGTTCAACAAACCTAGTGTTAAATTTTTCTTTTTAAAGTTTGAAGCAACAAATAGTGACACACTATCTCTTCCTAGGCCTACAGAAGCAGTTATGTCAACAAACTCTTTATCGGCAAACAAACTTTATACCACCAACCCTAAAACTTGAATTCAAACAGCAGTGAAATCAAAAGCTCTGCTGAACTTTTGGCTAGGAAGATTATCTTTCCAATTCTTGTCTCTGTTTCCCTTAGACTGAAGACATCTTTGCAGGCTTCCAGCACAGGAAGGCTGCCAGCACTGTAAGGACATCTTCCTGTCTTCAGCCTCCCTGTATCGTCCCCCTCCCACCTCTACAGTCTAGTAGCAGATAAGCCCAGAAGGCAAGACAGATCAGTAAAGCCAATTTTCAGAGCTGCACTTGGCATAACATGAGGAATATGTTATTTTTATAGGGTCATAATCCAGGGAAAAAAACCACCAGAAAAAAGAAATTAAAAAAAAGGAAGAGGTAAAAAAAAAGTGTTTTGGACTGCAACGTGTAAATTCAATGGGATAAAAATGACTCATACAGCCCTGGCTAGTTCAAGTGACCTCAAATACTAACACAGATACCATTAAAGAAAACACTAAATAAATACACATTCTAAAATAACATACCATCTATCTGCCAGTGCTAAGTATAGCCTCGTACTAATCTTTTAAAATACTGAATGATGGATAAACAGATGCTGTCGTACTGTGAGCTCTCTAACCACAGCAGTTGTGCCTACCAGACCCTGGCTGAGAGATCTAAAAGCCAGCAAAAGTATCTTGTGCTTGTCTGCCCGCTGTCTAAGAAGAAATGTCCTCCACCTCCTGCAACACAAGGGCTCCTGAGCATCACCTGCAGTGCAAATGGGCTCTAGAGGAATCAATGGATTGGTATTCACCAAAACAATCAAAATAATCAAGGTAATTTATTGCTCTCTGAAGAAGCAGAGGTTTTGTTTCTCACTGACTTCTTAATGAAATAAAACATGTCAAATATAATACAACTAGCTCAGATGAATTCCATGAGGAAAACAACACTATTTCCTCAATAGCAAGGTGGAATTAAGGACTAGTACCAAACATGAAGGCATTTCAGTTACTTCTTTTGAAGTGTTAGTATACATGAAACACACATACAGAATACTCTATTCTCATACTTCAGTTTGGATTATCATCTGGAAATTAGTTTTATTCAGGTTGTAATGCAAGCTATTTACAGCTAGCTCTGCACTTTACAGTGTCACTAGTAAACCACAAAGTAGGTCTAATTTATGCCAGCAAAAATTACACCTCTGCCAGCACAGCTTACTTCATCTCACGTGAGCTGGAGACATCAGCACAAGCTGTTTTGGAAGGAGCAGTTTCATAAACAAATTGAAAACACAAAACAGCTCTTGTCTATCAACTACGCTTGTCAGAAACCAACTCCCCTTGAAAGGATAGCTGGCACATCTGGGTCTTTTGCATCCAACCTTACACGGATTTTTGGGTGCCCACTTTAGAGTGCTTCTCACCTGGTTTTCAGAAGAGGCAACAGAAACCACTCCCACTGACTTGTGTTCAATTTTGGAAAGTCTGTGCTTCCAAGAACTAGCTAGACAACGTTTCTAATTGAAGTCTGAACATGAAAAATGAATCTCTGCTGATAACGTTTAAGTCAGAGCTTTCAAACGGAGGTAGCATTAATTGTTGCTGAGATGTCTCTAAATTACAGTCAAAATAAAAATCCACTATGGACATTAGTTAGCACTAAATAATGAGTTTGCTATTGGTACCGTACAAGTCATGTTTTTTCTGTAAATTATACAGCTCTTACAGTCTAAAAGTAATAAAAGGTCAGTGACATAAAACAGGAACAACTTTAACTTTAGAAAGTAAGAATTTTGCTATTTAAAGAATCTCCTGATAGAGCAAATGTTGAAGACAGTGTGATATGAAAACAACTCTTGTCCAGTTTCCATTTCAGAAGAGCTAACTCTTAAACTGTTACAAGCTATATGTTTTGTTTTTGAAAAAACAGGAACAATTTTTAAAACCAGTATCACTGCAATAACCTCTCTTTCACTCCTGACACCATCTCACACACCAGACATTTCAGCTCTATTTTAACGAGTGCTCTGGAGGAAGCAAAACATCCAGAGGGCTTAAGGCTCTACTCAGAGATAAGAAATGCATTTCCAGTAAAATGATTTAAATGCTTATGTGACCCTTTAATAGCAGCTATCCTATTTTTGTACAATTAGTCATTTTAATATTTTTTTCATAGCAGATTCTTTGAGAAGAGGGTGCTTAAGGGAGAGATGTTCCTGAGGTCACAAATTACTGCAAATTTGTTGTTTTATAGAACCTAGGGGAAAATACAAGTATAATTTATCCTTAAAGCATCCACTTCATTGTTAACACTTTAAAAGTATATGGAAAGCATTTGGTGCAATAAAGGGGAAAAGAATATTCAAAACATTAAGTAAATTATTGCAACAAAGAAATTTATGCAAGTTGCTTTTTACCTTAACAAGAATTATTGATTGCCTTCTTTCCTTGTGCTACTAATGTATTTGAATACCAGGCTGAATTTGGCCACAAAGTTCCTTCTAACAGTGTGCTTGGTGCTCTTCTTACATTAATGCCTTCAGGCAAGCAGTAAAGCCAAAAGCAAATCTGTCCTTCACTGGCTGAGGTGTAGGCACTTCTAAAGCAGTTTACTTGTGTGCTTTTACTAAAAAAAATCCAAACAAACATCCCACTCCCAAAACAACCCCCGAGACACTTAGCATCTACTTACCTGTCAGATTGGTTGCTGTTTCAGTTGTTTATGACACACTTCCCATTCACAAGTGTAAATCAAATCCAAGACCCAGCCTGCCAGGGCCTGTTACCAGCTCACAGCTACACCATGACCAAGAGCACCTCAAGTGTTCATTCCAAGCTGTTAACAGACTCTTAACCTCCTCTCTTCTTCATCCCATGCAACCAAAATCATCCTTTAAGAGCTCCTGCTGAACAGGAAATACAGCAAACACCTACGTACTTTCTCACTTGCTTCGCTTTCTTTCCTCTATCCTCCTTCAACAAACTTTGGTCTTCTCCAGATAGAAATTACATTGATTGAAGGATTTAACTGCAGGCTGCTTAAAGATTCAATGCACTCATTTAAATTACAAGTAGTTAATTCTGCAACTATTAACTGAGCAGCATCCAACTGACAATGGAAATAACATGAGATGAAGCACAAGGCTCAGCTGCACATACCAACCTGTCAGGATGGTGAGCTAATCAACAATAAACTGGGTCCACTTTGATCTTGCCATGGTCAAGTGTTTAAAACAGACCACAAGATATAATGACCTTAGTGCAGAGAGAGAGGTGCTCTAATTCCCAGTGGGGTTGAGGGTGACTAGTTCAGCTCTACACATCTGCTACTGTAGAGGCATGGAGGATTGATTTCACTTATTCCTTTGCTGCTCTGCTATTCAAATATTTGCAAAGCATCTACTTACTGGGAACTATTATGCAATATGAACAACTTGTGGAGACCAAGGATAAAGACTCTTGACTCTCATGCAAAATACATTTTACCACACAGACAATATAAATACACACAAGCAAACAGCCAAGGGGACGTGCAAAGGTGCTAGGAGAAAAAACCCAAAGCAGACACACAACAAGCAGCAGGCCTGTGAGCAGCTGCTCTTGGTGCAAGAACAAGACCTCTGCAAGTGCTCTGAGCTAACAGTAACACTCACTGGCTGAGGAGGGGGGAGACAAGGAAGGAAAAAAAAAAAAAAAGCCTTAGTTTTGGTTTCTTAAACTTAATTTGATGATACTTTTATAAATAAGCATGTGTCTTGTCAACACATTTCAACATGAAATATGCAGTGTTATTGACAGAAAATATTTTCCTGGCTCCAAGTCTGAATTCAGTCATTTATATTGTAACTATTTTGAGATCTGTTCTCTTTTTAAAGAAGCATATTATATTTCTTAAATATTTTTCTAATATTTTTAAGTTGTATTTTGCAATTAGCCACAGATTATTACCTGTATTTTAATAAAAGTACAGGTAGGGAAAAGAAAAAAAAAAAGTTATTAGCTAAAATAATCCTAGACTAGAAAGAGCAACTAGCAAACACTTATACCACCAAAAATTATTTACTCTTTTCTGTAATCTTAAGCATGCCAGATATTCCACCCCATGTGGAGTGAGTCTAATTTCTTGATTAGTATATAAGTATTAGCATATATAATTTCCATGTGGAATCTATTTCATGCACTAATTTGCCCTTATTTTCAACTGTAGAAAGACTTCTAAACACTTTAAATATAAAATCCTGGGTGCACTATTAAACCTATAATCATGTCAACATTCATTTTGTGAGATTTTTAGTTAGGAAATCTAAGTTACTAAAAAGCAAGAGTGATGTAATTCAAACTACGCTCTTCTTATCAGTCATTGCCCAAATCAGAATATTTAGTTACAGCCAAAGCATTAAGAAATGGTTATGAACTGGAGATGCTTAAGTATACTTTTTAGAAAAGAGCTGACAGGCCTTAGATAATTCTTACAAAAAGCAGCACACCTTTATCCCAAAAGCACGGAGGTAAAAACCTGCTGCCACATTGGTGAGGAGCCACTTGGCAATGTGCTGACATACAGCACCCTGGAAAGCAGGCTTGTGCTAAAAATACCCACTTTTTCTTTTTCTGGAAAAATCAAAACATGCTCAACCTCCAGAAGCAGTAATCTGCCTTATCAGAAGATTGCAGCAACAATAATAATCATAAATACAGTTTCTACATGCAATGCAAATAATTAACCGATTACAGGATGGATTTGCTTTTTGAGAGGACTAGAACAATCCCAGGAGGATGCTCTGTTCACAGTAGTCATTCACCTCCCAGTGACACAGCTCCATTGAAGGTCCCTGCCTTTGGGCAAAGCAGCATCTAAATCCAAGCATCTTCATCTCCTTCTCCCCTTCCCTCAGACTGTGCTCTACAAGAAGCCTTAGACCAGGTGTGACACATCTGTGGCTGCACACATAACCAAGCTGAGTGAGCAGCTATAAAAAGTGCATAAAAGTTTACAGTCATGAGAAAGATTCCTTGCAAACACCTTTGGCAGTCAGGAACAGGGACTCATCTCAATGGTGAATTTATCAATGCATGTCAGGGTCTCTACCAAAATAACCTCTTGGTTTTCTGCTGAATCATCAGTAATCAAACAAAATCATAACAGATTAAACCAGTTTCACAGCAGGTTTTTTGTGGGTAGCCTTCCCTTCTCTCTGAAATGCCACATCAAGACATTCAATTCATGATAAAACAAGCCAGAGCCTTTAAAACAGAAAGAATAAAACAATTCTTTTATCTAGAATAGGGGGGGAAAAAGCCACCATTGTTTGCACAACAGAATGAATACTGATGACAATATTCAGTTTCAAGACAAACTGATACTGTATGGAACCTCCAAGGTAGGACAGATACCTTAAACACAAGACATTTGAAGTGCCTCTGACTGGAGTCTTAAGTGTTCAGACAGAGAAGCAGTGCTGAAGAGACCTTTAGTGTTTGTGACTGACATAACCCCAACCGTGTCTCAGCCAATACACAGCAAACTGGTGTCTCCTGACACCAAACATTATGCACAAACACCATGTTATAAGCTGCTGCTTGACTTTCTATCCCAAAGGCTGTGGATCAAAAATATCTACTATGATGTCTGTGGAGCTGCCTCATAAAACCACTAAAATAAAAAGCTGAATGACCCACTCAGTGTTTGTCTTCCTTATATCCTAGGCTGCAGAACTGAAACTACAGTAATTTAATGGAAATACCCACTGATATGGACAGGTTAAGAGGAAGAAAAGCCAAGAGATGCGCAGAAAAAATCTAAATGAAGGAGAGAGAAACTCAGTGGTAGGAAGGAAGAAACAAAAAAAAAATAAAAAAAGAGCCCAGGCAACTCCCAAGGTGTCAGCATGACGCTCAACCTAAACCAGCTATTTTTGGAATTACAAGTTGTTCTGGGCACATCACCTGCCCAACTGTCTTTGTAGTTGTGCATGTTTCTAAAATAAATCAACAGAAGGTTACCTGGCCTTTCATACACAGTGATTTGGAAGGGAAACAAAGGACTGAACAATATGGGTAAGATGGAAGTTTTGCTTTGTAAGCAAAGCACTGCAAGTTCATCAGTGTTATTCTTGTTCCAGTCTTTTCTGACCCAGATCTCGTTACTGCAAGGAAGAGTGAAGTCAGCTGCTATCTGAATTAAATTTAACTGCCTTTCTATAAGTTGAACAACAAAAATTGTAAAGCCTCAGTAAGAAGAAATGGCAAAAAGCCCTCCAAATAGTATTTCCTTTTTTCCTGAAAACCACTTTTCATGCAAATCCTAATGTCAATGCAATTTTTTGATGGGGAGCTAGAAAGAGCCTGACAATCAAGTGCATCCCATCCTTGTGCCTCTCCCCTTGCTGAGCCACAGGAACAGCTACTGTGATTCCTCCTTCTCCCCTCAGTGCATCCCATCAGTGCCACAGCCAGCACGGGAGAGCGGGATGGGGTGACACACGGCACGATGGCAAACACTGAATTCAGCAAAATATTACACTGTTGTACAGTATTTTATCCTGAGCAGTGCACAGCATGACCCCACGACATTTCTCCTGCCCATATCAAGGCTTTCCATTAATTTGTGTCAAGTTATCAGTTGGATCTAAGCAACTGGTGTCTTGCCTCAGACTGAAGGGGACTTTGCCAGGAGATAAATGGGACATGACTGTGACAATCTGAAGTATTGGACCATAGATATAAATAAGCAAATGATATAGCATATATTCTGAAGCTCCAGAAGTCTGCTGAGATTTCCAAGCTTTCAAGGACTGAATTAATTAATTCTTCTCATATTAGCCTGTATTGCTAAGCTAGCAGTAGGTAGGTTCTAGCATCTGATTATTCTAAGGTATCTTCAGTTACCCAAGAAATGCAGAGATGCTTTTCCTCAATGTTAAAGAAAAACCACAAAATGCATTCTAGCCCCCAATAAAAACCAGTGTTTGTAGTAAATCCACTCTATAGCTGCTTAAACAGGGGTGTTTAGTGGTGTACATGGAGTCTACAGTTTAGCTGATTTTCACTTTACCTCTTTAGATAATTTCTGCTTACTTGAACAACAAAAATCCCTATGAACCACCACATTCATTGCTTGATATTAATTCATGTAGTAACTCCTATGGTACTACTTACATACAGCCATAATAAATTACTAGTATTAGGAAAATCACATTTTGTTAAACAGTGTGAAACTGCACTCCACAGTAGAATGCTACCACTATTTCCCTAAAAAATGAAATCAGGGATTCTCATAAGAAATTATGTATTTGATTACTCTGGAAGTTTAAAAATTAGTTTAAACATACCATGCCCCAACATGAAAACATAAAATACATTGAAAGCCCCACAGGTGGCTCAGATCCCATAGATCAATCCAAAGCAAGTCTTCAAGATTTAGAAACACAAGGCAAGTTTTTCAAGCCTCCTCCAGGACCACTGAAGAAAGCAAGCAGCAAAGCTGAGATCATACATGCAAGTAATTTCAACCCTATCAGACCTGAATTTTTACCTAGGTCTACACAGAGGCAATAGGAACTCACACAGGTACATATTTAAATAGACCCTACCTGCACAACAGTGAAACCCTGCCCACCTCAGAGCCTCACCCAGGCCACAAAACAAAGCTTGCATTTCTGGGAAGCACAGAACTCTTTTGCTCCTGCTGTAGCTACAGATTAGTCCAAATAACAGCACTGTCTCTGTAACAGCATTAGAAATTCCTAACTAAGCAAGAAGTCTTGGAGTTGGATGCTATTTACACTGATGGTTAAACCTCAAAGCAAAAAGAACTAGGACAGGGCTGAGTCTGCTTCAACTATTGTTTTTATTTTAGCACATTAAAAAACCAGTAACATTTCCTCAAACTCAAGAACTTGAAACTACACAGGTTTGTTCTCATGATAAATATCGCTACAGACAGATCTAAGGCCTTAGAGTGGACTATTCTAACAAGTCCTTCTAATCTCAATTCTGTTTTTTTGTCTTATCTATAGGAGTTTCTCATGTAAACAAATCACACTACATTTCCTGAAGACCAATGACAAAGCTAGCATGAATTCAAGGCCAGCTTTTTTTCCCCAGAATTGCTAGACAAGATACCAAGCTCACTTGTGCAGGTCTGCTGGAGCACAGTGGCACACACTCCGCCAGCTCCTGACTTTTATGCATCCCTATTGTGCTTTTTGAGAACTACAGGGTGCTGCAGCAAAACGTACTCTGACTGAACCAAAGGTTTAAGGACTTTTCCTTAAAAGGAACAAATGCCAAGCCTTGCTAATTGTCCTTTGAAAGATTTCAAAGTAACAAAAATATATCTAAAATAAGAATAGTAAAGTCACACTACATTTTCTCTGTCCTTGCAGAGGTTAGGATTAGAGAAAAAGTAGTGCAGGTCTGTAGTCTGGCTATATTTTACACAGGGAACACTTTCAAACCACTGCCTGATAAACAGGAAACCAAAGATCTAGAAAACCTGTATCTTATAGATTTTGATACATTCATTTTGAAGTTGAGTTTATAAAGTTTTGAGCAGGCAATATTATAAAATACTGTAGACGTGGTTTTTGTCCTATATTACCAAACAACTGTTAAATACAATAAAGAAAGCTTCAATAATTCCCTCACACATATTCTGTTTGGTGAGGAAACTAGACACACCAAATAAGAGTAGTCAGCTAAGAAGCTGACTGTTCATTACATGAATCATTTCTTCCAGAGGGAGGAAACTCCTTTATTCCTCCTGAAGCCCCATCTGCAGTTTGCTATCCCAGGCTTTGCAGAGCTCCCCCAGTCCCACCTCCTCGGTTGGGTTCCCAACACGCACAGCACCTCAAGGCAGCAGTTGCCATTCCAGTTATTGGTCTGACTGATCTGTCTTTTATTTTAGAGGAGAAAGCACCATTTTCCAATCTACTAAGCTGACTACAGACAACATTCCTGTTCCTCCTACAGCAGCAATGACAAGGAAAATGCGGTGGCTTGTGCAGCTCCTGTGAGGCTGTGGATGAAGGCAGTTTTGGGAGATTAACTCCCACACCACTGAGCACTGCAAGCTGCTGGAATTGTTTTGGAACAGTCAGGACCACTGCCACCTGCCTTGCCACTCTCTTACAGCTTGTCCCGGTACAACGAGAAAGTGAATCATGACAAAGACAGTGACAATATTCAGAAATTACCTTAGAAAGATGCAGTGACTTTTTTTTTAAAGCATCAGAGATGAGCGTGGGCTAACAGAAGCAGACTATGCTGCTCTGATCAGCTAGTGTACGATGCCAGAATGAAAAGGAGCATTTTTCTTCCCTTCTGCACAATCCTGAGCTGTAGAAATCACAAAATACCACAAGAATCTCTGTTCTGTTTCAAGCCAACTATCATCAGCTGACAGCACGGTAGAAATCAAAGGCTCCATTTAATTGCTAACCACTTGTTGTCAGATCAGCTGTAGATGCTTCTCTGACAAGGGTGCATGTAATTTAAAAGAGAAAGATATCACAACAGGAATAACTTGATATTTCTTAGGAAGATAATGGTGCTTATGTACATTTTTTTCATTGATACTACTGAATTTGTTATTTTTGAGACATCCTTCAGCCCATAAAAACAGAGGTCTATTTTGTTTTGCTCTGGTGCTTGATCAAACCATCACATATGCCAAACACTTCCATGGAAAAATGCAGAATATTACAGGAGCCTTGCCTATTTTCCTTTGAAAAAGAATTCACACACTGCAGTATTCCACCTTTTGTTCTTACAATTTCCACTTGCATTCTGCAACTAGATAACTAAAAAAACCTCTTTATGGATTATTTTTATCATACAAAGAAACCAACTTTTACAGACTGTGATACAAATGTATGGAAGAGTAGCAACAGCAACAAGAAACCAAGAGGCTTGAAACTCCTGAGGTTTAGCTGCAATGAATTATAAACACAATGTTATCTCAGCTGTATCTTTAAATGCGAGGAAGATGTAAAATAATCAACTCCCAATCAATGAACACCTCCAGCAGAAACACAGATTACCACTACTGAGTGAGGTTCTTCAGAAGGCAAATTCACTCCTAAAACATCTACTGTTGGTAATAGGAACAACACCCTTCGTCATTTACACTCTCTTTTCCAGCATACATTATTTTCTGGCTGAAAAACTTCAGAAAAACAGAATAACATACTGATTTTTTTTCCTCCCTGACTTCACACAAAAAGAAAAACTATTAAACACTTCACTGATAAAACTTCATAAGTAAGGAGAAAGCAGCACAAATATCATTACTGAGACATACCACTTGGTTAACTAATGTTTTTAAATCCTAAGGAAACAGAAGTGGAAATTGAGTTCTGCTTCTAGCACCAAGAGAACTAGGCAGCAAATTTTTCTTAGGTGCTCACTAACCAATCTCAAAGATGTTTAAAAAACAACTAAAAACACCTTATCATTTATCTAATTCAGAAGTAGCCACAATCAGATATCAGAACAAGTAACATTCCTTTTATTCCTTTTTTAAATTATAACAAGATATTTAGGATAGAGACCATAAATGCAACCCATTACTAAGATAGCAAACCGACCTGCTCACTAAGGAACATCATATGAGTAAAGACTACTTGAATAAGGAAAGTCTTGGCAGCAAGTTTCTCGGCTGGTAACAGCTCGTTCTTTTCTTTCTGGAGGTGTTTGAAGGAGTAAGGGGGGAGTGAGATCCCCTGTAGCACAAATTTGGAATCTTCCAGTGAAATCCCCTGCATGTTACAGCTGCATCCACTCCTGCTGCAGGAGCCTCTGCTGTTTGCTATTTACTTCAGAAACGTATTATCCTGAAGGCAGTATCCAATTCTCTGAGCAAGCAGTAACTGATATTCCATTCCAATTCCATTAGACTTCAAGTCTCTACAAGCTATTTAACTCTGAATTTCGTATTCCCTATATTTTTAAGTTTTCACAGAAACTTGTGAACAAAGCACTATATTGTAAAAACTGAAGAACTTATTGAGTCAAGGTTATGCTACTGCTGGCTCACTATTGTTTGCTCTGGGGCCTCAATATTTAGGGTTTAAGATGAGATTTCAATGGAAATTATTGTCAGTTTGATTTCTTTCATGAAGCCATCAATTGCCTCCTTATACAAGGATGTTTTTTCACAGTAGGAGGATCTGTACTAGCCATTCCCATCTCGAGAGGAACACGGTGTCATGAGCTGTCACACAGTGCTCTGAGGCTGCGTAAACACTGCCAGGCTTGGCCAGTTTCTGCTCTTTTCTCAGTCAATACAGAGGCAACTGTAAGATCTAGACTAATTTATGTGTAAAAATATTTATAAAGTGCTTGTCTGTAAGCTGAATTTTTTCTAGTTTTCCTGTCACAAAAGGATGTTTTTCTAAACATTCATCATTTGCAAAAAGCATTTATAAAGAGAGGCATGATACAGTTGGTTACAGCTGCTATTTATGATGCATTTAAAAGTCCAGCAACAGTATTTTGATTGAAACAGTAAGAAAAATGTGGAAATCAAATTCCTTTTAATAGCTCAAAGACGTGCATTATGAACGGTCAGTAACAAAATCAGATTGAAAGGTTTTAAGGGTAACCACACAGAACTGTAATCCTCCAGTTCAAAATGGCAAATTCCAGAGTAAAGTGATTATAATCCTAAATAGAACCATGGTACAGTTTGGCTTTCTACTGAAAGAGAATACCCCCATCCCCACAATCCAGTCTTGTCTGTGTGGAGTCAGATGCCATCATAAGAACTACCCGGTACAGACAAGAATTTTGCAGTAAAACTTGGCTAAGAAAGTAAAAGAGACCATGCTGCTGGTGTCAAGATTTAAAATTTCTATTCAGAAACACTTTTTCAGGTTTTAATGCATGTGAATCAAGATGTACAGCTGATGGCAAGTGAAGACTCACTCCAGACAAAGTTTGCACCAGATCCTTCCCTGAGATTCAGTGGCTAAACTCTGGCTTGAGCAGCAGCATGAGAACCTGAGCTGCAATTGTCCTGCAGCACAAGCACAAACCCTGCCTTACCTGCAGACCAAACACCTGCAACTGAGTAATCATTGCAAGAGTGGGAATTTTCCTTCAGCTGAGGGAGCAGCTTGAGCCTGATGCAGGTTGATAAACCAGCCCTGTGGTCTTTCAGACCTTTCAATGAAAGTGCATTATTAACGTGAGGAAACAAAATGTAAAACCATCACTGGATTGTAGAGAACAACAGCTGACAGTCTTGTTGGAGAATTTTGGATTACCTTATTCTTCTCATTGCTCAATCATGACTGTGATTAGCAAGAATTATCTATGTTCATCAACTGTGAACAATTAGCTATGCTCATAAAACCATCTTTTACATACTTACATAGTAATTTGATTATCTTTGGTTCCACAGAAGTGTTAAAAACTATCAAGTCTTGGCTTTCAGCAAGAAAAGAATTGTTATTGCCTAGAACGAGGCGCAGCTTTCCTTTCCCCCTGTCCTTACATTTGGCCATAGAGTGTCTTGAAATGCAGATCCACAGATAAGCATTTGCTCACTCATCTATCAAGAACCACCTCTCCTTCCCCACAAGTCAGAGCATATTTTTGTCTCTGGAGTTAGAGGTTTGGCAAATTCAAGTATCCACTTAAATTAGTTCACTGTTTAATGTGGTAGCTTCATATTCCAGTACATCTGGCATATCTCTATTATGCCCCTTGGCATTGCTCGCTGCTTTCAGCAGCTTCATGTAATGCTGTAACTATGAGGGCAGAAGGACACCAAGAACTCGGAGCCCTCTCATGTTTTACTGCAAATTCTTTCCCAGAAATCTTTTAGAACCAACATACTCGGGCAACAACTTAGGTGCTCTAAACCTCAGTCCTATGCTCAGTTTTTTGTCAGAAGTGCTGCCGAGACAAATGTTGAAGACTCACCAGGAGCACTAGGATAGGCCATTCCTAGACAAGGATGGCAGAGAAGCTGCTACTTCCCTATGGTAAGTACTATCAGCATGACAAGAAATCCCAAATATAACTTATTTTTTTTTATAATAAAGACTACAGGGTTCTTAGCTATCCTCCTATATATCTACCTAACACCTTGCCTGCAGAAAGCTGGACTGTAAGTAAAGATACCTGATATTGTATTGCTTTTCCAAGTCCAGGAATCTTTTAACTTATTTTTAACAATCTTAAAGGTCCCTAACAACTTCAGCGGTCAAAAATAGTAAAGTAAAATAGCAGTAAGTTAAATATTTATCTTCCAGAAAGCTATTGTAGGGGAATTCACACCATGCAGCCTAGCACAAGACTACAGGAAGGATAAAAGGAAAAAAAAAGCAAGTTGATTTTGCACCTTCACACTCTCAGATTTCACTTGCTCTCAACTCCCACACAATCCAAAGTACCAAGATGTTGTTTCCACCACCACAAGTTTCGACAGAGGGAAAACAATCTAGTCTTGTCCTCCTGAAATTTTTGGAGTCCCCAGCTGGTGATAAAAAAAAAAGAATTTTCGGCCTTTTCTTCTTGTATTCTTTAGGAGTCACTGATTAATACCGGGTGGTCCTTTGTCTCAAAATCACAGACTTTTCTCTGGGTGAGCATTAGGTCAGGTTGTCTGTCCATTATCAGGTTTTCCTCCCCAGTTAAGAGGAATGGAGAGCACATGGGGCATGCTGCTTCTTCATGACTCCTCCTGGTGCTAAGGATGCAGCATCCTCAGGGCCTTCTTTTTAGCCTTTTGGTCTTGACATAAACAGCACATTCCTCACATTTTACAGCTAGGAATGGTGACCTTGGTTATCAACACACACCATATTTTTAACCCTTTTTTCCCCACAGTTTTCTAAGACTCTTGCTATGCACACTTCTGTTTATATTGCACTGGGATTAATCTTAACCTTTCTTTTACAAAACTTCAGTTCCACATTTTTTTCAAATGACCACAGAGTTCATGCCTACATATGCTTAAAGGATTAAGTCTTTAAGCTATCTTCAGGCTTTTCTGTGGTCTAGTTTTGCTACAGAAAAGATACAGAAAACACATCTTGTTCTTTCTCCTTTTGACTCTGCACGTAAATGCCCAGTACTACTGTATATTAGCATTATTTCAAGCTGAAAAACATGTTTGGGACATCACAGCTAACCATTTGTAGGCTTGAAGCTTGTTGTTCATTAATAAAACAGTAAGAGGTCAAAGGAAGAGCCCGTTACAGAACAGAAGAGTATTGTTGCATAAAACAAAATGGGTATAACACGAAGGGATGCATCACCCATGTCAAAACCTCTGATTTATGTAATACTTATTAATCTTAATGTTTGAGCTTTAACTGTTATTTTAATTTGCCAGTGACTACAAATACTTTCTATTCTATTAATTATATTTTTTATGTTTTGCTGAGTAGTGAAGTATGTGCAAGCACTCATGTAAACTTGCAGAACACAAACTAAAGATGTCCTTGGCTTTTTAGAGCATTAGAAAATAGCAGTTGACAATTGTTTATCATAAAGTAGCTCTTAAATATCTGAATAGCTTACTGAAAAATAGCTTTAAAATGGAAACTAGCTAATGATAGCTACCTAAACAATCTTGACTAATGGCTTTAGCAAAGCTGCTTTTTTCAAGTTATCTGTGCTTTTTTACCCAACCTGGTTACTTTTAATCACTGTCTTTCAAGATGTTGGAGGTAACATATTTCACTCTCTCGTGCCTCTGTTTCAGTCACACATGAAGCAAAGGAAAACTCTTGAAATTTTCAATTAACAAGCTAAGCAAGTTTCAATAAAAAAGAAACCCTTAAAACCTACAAATAGACCTCTGCTAGACAAAGCTAATTTTAGCAGTCTGAAGTTTGAATCAAGGTACTTGCAGTTCATGAGCTTTTCTTCCAGTTTAGCATTCTGAAAAAAAGCATGCAATACTTTAAAATTTCAGCTACTGTAGCACTACCGGGACTACCACTTTCAGCTTTAGAAAAAGACTGACATTGTTGCCTATTGAACCAATTAAACCCAAAAAAACCCCAATTTAAAAATGGGGTTTTAACCATATTGTGTAAGAGAGGACTGCTTGCCTGAGTAACTTATTGGCACAAAGGCATTAGATGATGCCTTCATTGGCCCCTCCTTGTAAAATTATTTTTAAAACTTTAGACAAAAGTTCTTTTTTTAATTATTTTTATTCTTCAACCGTACCTTTCACCTCCTGAAGCACTAGGACAAATTCCTGTGCCTAAGTGGGCAGATCTGGTGAGCACTAGGCCTGAGGAGGAGAGCCCACATTTCCAAGGCAGATGGGAGCCACAGGGGATGTACAGCAGGGATGTACCTTCACATCTCTGCTTTAATTAAAGCCAACACACATCCAAACCACACTTGGCTTTTCAGTCCAAACTCTGGGTCCAGACAAAGCTGCTGATAGTCCAGTTGGCAGCAGAGTCAGATTTGGGATGAGAAGGGAGTGCCAGAAATAATTTTTACATTGAGCTTGGAGGAAAATCAAGTCCCTTGTGTCCCCAAAGCCATCAGCAAATGGACAGAGTGAGAATCAGAACTCCATTAGGATCAGTTAGTCTTATTGATTTAACTGGAAACTAGATAAAGCCTTAGATATTTGATTTTGCAACAATGCTTTTCTACCATGCTTCAGTCAAACCATGGCTTGTTCCACTGGGAAGCCATGGCACACCTTCTCATAGGAATCACTATTTTTCTGTCATTTCAGTTCTTACTGTATTTATCTCCAGTAATGGTCAATGCGTGTCAAATGAGACTATAAATTCATTAGAGAAAATAAGCCATATTTATGCTCTTACCACTCTTCATTCTCCTACTCAAAGGTGAATTTATGAGATTTACATGTTCAAGAACATTCCTTTAATATTAAAAGCTCAGATTCTACTGCTACACTTTAAAGCAACCACTGCTAGGAAGAAGACCCAGGAGAGCTGGCAATCAAGTGAATATAAACCTTCTGCCAAAACACATCCACCACAGCAAATCCTGGACAAATCAAAAACCATTGCTTGCTGCAGTTTATTCCACTGTTGTTTTGCCATGAGCACTTACTCTACCATCTGTTTTGTGAATTCATCTCTTGATAGGTATCTAAAATGGTAGAGTTGCAAGAGATTAACAGGGTTACTGTCTTCAAAAAGTAAGATAAAGCTTTTTTCCCCCCAAGAAAAAGAAATTGCATCTACGATTCCAAAGATCTAAAGAAAAAATGACAATAGTTTCATATACTATAAATAAAATCCTTACTTGCACCAGTTACATGCAAAAATCCATTACTATTGAATGTTACAGTGCAACAACATTGGTTTGAAGTTAGTAACTCCTGCTAATTTATAAAAAGTATTATCAGGAAGTTCCAGTTTCTAGAAACATTGCTGGCTGTTTCTATGTAACAGCAGTTAAAATGTCTACTTCACATGCTTGCAAAAAAAGGCCCATGTATATAACCCACAGAAGTCTGAAGCCAAAATTAATCATTGAATGAGGGTTAGTTTTTTCCTCAGGTCTTACTTTCATGTATCTGGGAACTGATACATGATACAGTGATTGCTCTGTCAGCATTTAGTCTTTCACATTTTGCAGACAGAACTAACCAGTTGACACTGCTAATAGGTAGTGGGGACATGAACTGAATTTACACTGAGACAATTTCCTTCCACATTTTAATGAAGCACTTCTTTAAAAATCAGTTTGCTAATTTTTGAACAGCCTCCTTTATCTTTTACAACTCAGTCTCTCCACCAGGAAAAAGCCTGAGCTTCTGTGCATTTTTGCCTGGAGCATTCAATAATCAGCAGGATATAGCAGGATTAATCCTGACCCTCAAAACAACACTACTGTGTTACAGTTTTAAAGGAAAAGATGTCAGGAAGAAAAAAAAGTCACATCTTATCTCCTCTCCAAATTCATCCGGTATCAGTCAGATTTCTCCAAATCACCTTTAGAAATGCAGTATTTGGAGCAGTTGGGTTTTTTGTAAAAAGGAGGAGGAGGAGATGAAAGGCAGGAGAAAGGCAGCAGTGGGTGGTTTGTTGCTCCTTTAAAAAGAGCTGCCCAACCATTCTGCTGGGCAGCTGCTGGTGCAGCCAGAAGCAGGATGGAATAGATGAGACCTTTTAACGTATTTTCTCATTACACACGTTTAAAATCCCTACATTACCAACACTGGAACCTAGATGTTTATAAATATATTTAATGCACTCTAAAAAAGAAACCATCTGAGAGCTTCACGCATCTGGAAAACAGGAAGGGCACACTGTTGACAGGTCTGTGGCATGGAGGGCAGAGCCCACTCTTGAAGAGATTCTCCTTTACATCAGCTCCTCAGCTCACCTGGTTCTGAATCTTTCAAGACATTACAAAGCTCTTAAATTTCCTTTTATGTCTGATGTTCTTGTTTGCTTTTCCCCTCTAGATAACACAGGGTTATTTTTCATTTTGGGGAGCACTGACAGCTGTTACTGCTGAATTCAGGCTGCAAAATACAGGGAAATTTTAATTCAAAAAATCTCAAGTGAAAGTGTTTGCAGTCATAACATTAGGCTTAAACCTTGTAATTGCATGTCTTTGTAAATGTGTCAGGGACATGAAAGACAGGAACATAACTTGCTTCAGTATCAGGAATATAGTTTTGAAGTTTTTTTAAAAAATTTGTTGGTATGATAAACTTTAGGACTAATTTGACCTCTCTCATTCACTGCAACAGATGTTTTCAACAAACAACAGTTTGAAGCAGGTGCATTTCACCACATCCCCTCCGGCCCCTGCACAGAGTTCTCAGTAACTAAAGGCTGAAGACACACATGGAATCCTGAAGAATGCAAGAAGGAGCTTTCTTTTCCCTTAAACTAAAACACATTTATACTTTTAAGTTCAACATTTTTCCTTAGAACAAAAATACTTGCTCCTTACTGAGGTCAGTTCTGCTGGGGAATCAGTCTGGAAATATCTTCTCCCAAGTACTTTAGCCACCACCCAGTGAGCATATTCTATTCAATTCAGCACTGTTAAATAAAATTAAGCTCATGTTCCTTCTTTCTTCTAAAGAAGTCATCAGATGAGACCATACAAACAAATTACTCCCTTTTCTGGATTATGATAAATAAACCTGCACTAGAATGCTCTTCCTCCAAAGCAGCAGAAGTCAAGCACAGGAGGTCAAGATGCTTTTGAGGGATGATAGTTAACGACTGGACCAACTTTGCCAAGATAGGACTCCCTAACCAGAAAAACAGAGCTGGTAACACTTCTACCAGATATTGGTAACCTTAGGGATTTTTAAAAGTTTAGAACCTTCTAAAGGTATTGCTAGAATTTGAGATCAGATATCTATTTTTTAAGACAACTCCACTTTCTTGTTCTTTCTTTCTGCATAGATGCAAGATGGAGGCAAACAGAGAATGAAACAAACTTGTATGTGTGGAAATTATTATAAAGACTTAAGGTTACTGGACCTTACAAGACTCATGAGTATAAGAGTAAACCACAGGAGTTAGAACTGTAGCCCAAGTTCTTTTAAACACTTTGAAGCCTTACAACAATTTACATCAAAGAGCAGAAACATTACCAGCTAACTAACTGCATAAAACAGCAGACCTGTGTGAGGTAGAGGTGTTGAACAACCAGAATCGCCTTAGAGTATGCATTAAGGGGCAAGATAAAGGGATGAAACTCTCATGACCCTAAAACACACTCTAACTATCCTTAAATGACTCCAAAACACATCTAAATACCCTTAAAATCAAACTACGATTACAAGGCTAACAATGCAGACAGTATTTTTCCAGGACCACTAAATGGAAGTTTTGCACATTTCAATAACACATTGTGATGCTGCTTCATCAAGGAACAGAACCAATGTTGTTCACATCCATGAAGCCTGATGCTGAGGAGCTTGTAGATTCAACTGTTTAAATTCCAAATAACATAATAAGTGAGAAATACAGAAAAAAAGGGAGAAGCTATCACATAGAGAAAAACTTAAGTACATTTTTATCCTCTCTCAGGCACCTCAATTAGACTGACAGGCTACTGAGAATACATGGAAGATTATTTATAACTGAGACTGCATACAGTCATATCATCGAGATTTAAGAGGTTTTATATCAAATTATGTCTTTCAGCTATATTAATTACTAGTTTTTCAAGTCATCTCTTTCTGTAAGCTCAGTCTAAGCAATTTAAATTATAATCTTACAGAGAATGAGATCTGCTTTATAAGTGGGGAAGCGAATCTGATCACAAACTATCCAGGAACTGCAAGTCCACCAGAATGTAATGAACACAAATGTTTAAATTTCACGTTGTCATACAAAAGCCTTTTTTTATTAAAATATTCATCTGAATAATAAAAAAACCCTTTCACATTAACAAGAGGACACCAAACAGAAAGCCTTTAACTACACATCAAGTAGAGAACTAGGTAAGTAGTCATTAATTGATTTCCTTTAATGCTTTGATGTTTTGTCATAAAGTCATGTTAGTAACTGCTCAGATCCTGTTAAAGCCAAAGTAAAAGCATCAAAGCGATTTTACTGTTTTTGTTAGACACTGTAAAGAGACTGCATAGTTTTCACCTCTGACCACTCATTGTAGTTCCTTTGTTTCACTTCATCATTACATTTTCTCATTAAGACTCAAACAGAACAAGCAGCAATCTCAGACTTTCAAAGGTCACTTCTCAATTTTGTACTTTATTCATCTCCTAAAAATTATATGAAAAATTAAAATTACAGCTCATTTTTATATCTCAACACAAAGCAAATAAAGGCATCACTCCATGCAAGACCAGATTTAAATTATGTTTTACAAAAATGGTGAACAAGGTGAAGCTAACACAGCACAAATACACATATACCAAAGGAAGCCAGTGGTCATGGAAGCAGGCACTGCCACTCCTGGATGATGTAGCAGTGAGGTGAAGTTTTGAAACTCATCAACTGTAAAAATCCTGTGTTTAAAAAAAGCTAATTAACCAAGCTGCCAGCTACATGATTTAAATAAAGAAAGCAATCTTTAATGAAGCAATCTTTAATTTTAGCTGACATGGTGTGTTGAGGACAAGGTCAAGATTTGCTTCTTATAATAAACTCTTCAGCAGAGCTTTCCCTCCATCTGTCCCTTTAGAAGGGTCATCTCTTCAATTATTCAGATGTGCAGTTGAAAGCACCAAGATTAGATGGTGAAGCAAAGACTAAACACAAAAATCTTGATTATTAGTTACCTTCCTCACAGTGATGAGCTTTTTGTACAGTGTCTAACATAAAACTCAAACTCTTACAGCTTAAACTGAGGAAGAGATCATTAAGCTTCATCAGAAGAGCATTTCCATGCAAACTTGTAAAAGCAACTACAAATCACAACACTTCTCAACCAGTAGTATTTTTCTTTGGATTTTAATAACAAATATGAAACAACCAAATTTCAACTAATTAGCTAGTAAGGGCTTTACAGTAAGCAAAAGGAACATTAAAAACAAATGCAGTGTTATTTTGTATTGGTTTCAAATTTGCTACAGTAAAATCATTAGAATTCAGTTATGTTTCTACTGTGTTGTAATACATTTAAGAATGAACATAGAAAATACACATTATTTTTGAACTAGAGCAGCAGCAATAGCTTGTCATAGACTGAATTTTAAACAATCAAGGTCATAGACTTCTACTCTGTCATTCTCTTCCAATGTAGACAGCAAGTCTATAGTATATCACAACAATTTATGCCCAAAGACTAAATAAAGATTGTAAGTTTTTTATCTTCTAAAGTCTCAAATTTACTGCATGAGGAACCACTTGGTGGTTTTGAAGCCAACTTCTACATCTTTCATGGAAAAAGGCAGAAATCACTTCCTGCCCAGTCCTCACTTTAACTCCCGATCTCCTTCAATCATCTATTTTCCATCCAGACAACTCTTGATGCTTAGTCAAGTATCTATACCAAAGCTGTTCTGTATTTTTCATCATCCTTCATGCCCTCAACTGAGCTTTAGGCTCTACTATACCTTTTAGGATGTGACCATACAAAGTATTCCAAATGCTGGTACAAACTGGATTTACACAGTAACACAGCAACCTTTTCTAGTTGCCTCTGTATTCCTCTTCTGGTAACTGAGATCACTGTGTTTGACACCTACTAAATAACAACAGTACTAACACATTGCTCCTGCAAGGTTATGGCCAGTTTAGCATCCATCACCATATGGAAACCTGGGGCTGTTCTCAATGCAGCTACCTGTTCTCCTGACAAATGACAGCACTAGAAATTCAGTCATATGACTTTTTCTGTGGTTCTTTTCAGCTGTACCTCACCCTTACTATCCCAATTAATTTGATATCAGCAGCAAGCTTTCTTCCCCAATGGTCACCAGGGCTTTTAGGTAATTTAGCAAAGTCTTAGATTCCTACAGCAAATTGTCCTGGCCTAGGAGTGACTTTCTTTACTAATACAGCCAAGCATTTACTTCCACCTTATTTAGCAGCACAAAGACCATCCCTTCTTATGCTATACCTTATTAACTCCCTTTAAAGCTAGTGAGGGATCCTCTCAATATTCACTTAGGAACTAGAGACACCTAAATCACTTTTATCCACATGGATATTGACCCTCCATCAGCCTCCATAAAACTACAAAGAGCAGGTTTCCTTACAAAAGGCACATTGCTTGTAAGAAAGAAGGCAGAGACTACAAGGACAGAAGTAGTGGACAGCTGCATAAATAACACTGGACTGTGTCGGACATTTGCATCAGAGCCTTACAAGTGCTACAGACTCCCTTACCTAAATTTAGGCTCCCTACCTGTCATTCTCTACAGCACTGGCAACACAGTAGATTTACACAAGAATTTACACATCAGCTATTTCATCTTTGAGTATTGAATACCACCCAGTGCTTGTACTTCACTGCTGACAAAGCTATCAGCTACATCTACAAACTCTTCTCCTACCTCTACATGTTAGACCCATCAGCTGAGGAATCCCTCACAAAGAAAGGCTCAGAAATTGAAACATCCAGTTTCCTCCCCACTGAACAAAGACAATTAATTTAACTTCCCTGCAAAAGCTGTATCTACTATATATGTTTCATTTACATCCTCATCCACAATTCCTAGAGGCAGTAGAACCCTTTTGATCTGTAGGAAGAAAACATCATTATCAGTTTTGATGCCTTTTGTTAACCACAAACTTCTCAATGTGTTTCTACATTTAGATTACTAGACTCATTATTTTAACACATTTGAACATTCCTTCTGCTCTTTTATTTTGAAGGCAGTTGTCTCCACGCTACCCAGGTTTCTTCTGCTCCCTTGCAATTCTGCTAGATGGCACACACTGGCACTCTGAATCAAAAGCAATCTCCATGTGGTACCTACAGCTGCCTCATTGTGCTCTGGGTCACCTTGAGAGATGATCTAGATTTTAAGAACTGTTTGGTTACTTTCTTTCTAAGAAGGTTTTTTTTTCCTATTTTTTATACCATCTCTTTGAATGAGATGGACTTTGATATATGTATTTGATGATGTACAAAAGACTAAAATTACTTAAATCTTCCTTTAAAAAAATGCAAATTAGTCTGTTCTCACCTACCATTTCTTTGAGGCATGCTGTGTGGTGATAAGTTTGTAATAAGCACAGCTGGGCCACATCACATGTGGTGTGCCTGTTACACAAGCAGATACTTCCATCGACTCAAGTTAGGCTCCAACATCCTTTAAAAACCACAACCAAACTGGGGCAGGAAGGATAATAAAAAAACCAAAAAAAAAAACCCCCAAAAAATAACACTCAAAAAAAAAACAAACCCAAAAAAACAAACCAAAAGACAGAGGCATGGATTTGATAAAGTTGGATTTACACCTCTCCTAAATCTCTGCCAGACTGTTTTTTGTTTTGTTTAAAACACAGACTGGTAGCTGAATTTTATTTATTCACCAACTTACTCTCTTATTGCAAGATATTAGCACTGGAATAAATCCAGTTTCCACATAAGTAATTCATATGCACTATAAAATTGCACTCAAATTCTAAAACAAAACTTGCGCTGAACAACAACAGTTAAAAGTCTGTAAGATGTACAAAGACTAAACAGTTCAGACTTAATTTTGTTCATTTTCCCACCCACAGACTGTGCATCACTTCTTACAGAAAAGATATGAATAGCTATAATTTACACCACAACATTAAATTTGCATTAGCTATAGAATCAGTTCTCATCAATTTCCAGAATAATGGTTTTTAGAATGAGGCTAATGCATTTCAAACCAGTTTACCTTGCAGCTCAAGATTGCGAAGGCAGGACCTTGATCTACCCACAAGACAAGGTAGAGGTTCAGAAACATTATTTCTTCCATCTTTCTCCAAAACCTCAGTGTTTAAAACACCATTTTAGTACTTGGCATATTTAACATCCAACTGACAGTCACATTTCACTCCCCAATATTCAACATTTCTTCAGAGTAGAACACTTGCTTTAAAACACAGTGAAATAGGAATATCTAATGCTCACCACATCATAGCAACTAACAAGTCACTTAGCTACTTTTTTGCACGGAGGGACAGAACACAGCTCCCTAGTTTCACCTCTCTTAGATTTAGCCTTTGCCTCAAAACTAATGTATTTTTCCTAGCTCCTCTACACAATAAACATTCCCATTTTTGTAAGAATCAAGGTACTATCCTGCACATAATTGCCTCCCCTCGCTATGGAGTCTTGGTTCATCTCCTCAGCATGAAAAAAAGCATAGTGAAGACAAAGGAGTCTTGCTAAAAGATTTAGCACAGTTAAGTATTGCTGGATACTCTCATTAATACTCTGGGAAGTTCAGCAGGAGCTTTGAAGCCTTGCTACACAAACAGACTTTTATCTGTTCACTTCCAACAATTTACAAGCCAACCAGCATAAGCAACAAAACTAAGACTGGAGAAAGAAATGCACCAATAGATCAGATTTTTTTTTTCACAACCAGGAATTAAGTATTTAAAATTCAAGGACCTCTATAATATATCACATGTAATGGCAACCTAAAACATTGCAAATATAATTTAACAAAATTGAAGGTACGAAAAGGCATTTCAAAGATATTAAAACCTATCTATGTGACACTACTGCAGTTACATGACAGTAGTATGATATATCAAAAATTGGGAAGAAAAAAATCACCTAATCAAGAATCTAAAAAGTTGCTCAAGATGGGTGACTTCCCTTACAGGTATAGTCTTTCTGAAGGTTTCTCATCAACAATTCTTTTAAAGAACCTTATTGAGGCATAGCCATTCATTTTTGTAGACTCTTATGCAGTTATGTTCTTGCACTAATTGTTTTAAGATATTTTCCATGAAAAGTATTACCTCACCTTTTACTGCTGACTTCAATTAGACTGACTCCTTGACCTGAAAAATTCATAAGGTAAAAAAATTAAAAATTCTAACATACTTTTATGTAGAGAGCTGAACTAATCCAATATATAGCCACCTACTCTGTAGGATCATACCAGCACTCACACAAATGCTACAGTAATCTACTTTCCCCTTATCTCAAACTATTTGTGATATCGATGTAAAAAGCATTTTGCAGCCTTTTAACAGGAGTGCTCGTAAAAACTGAACTTGCCTTTGGCATCAGCCTAGCAATTCTTATGAAGTTATTCTTTGGGGTCTGAGGTTTAAAGAAACTTTCCATTTCTTCCAAATTAAAAGAAACATCTCATCCTAAAGCCATCTTACTTTAATATAGTCCTCCTTTCACTGATGATCTGGAGGTATAACGGATTGCCCTAGCAGTCCATTTCTTTGCAACATTTTCAGCTATAGTAAAATGGAGAAGCAGTCATCCCAGCAGGCTCATGACCAAGCCATGATCCTGAAGTCTTGTCAAAGGCCCCACTGACCATGCTACAATTCTATTATATTAGATTTTATTTTTTTGTAGTCAGTTAATTATGTCAACTGTAGAACAGACTTCACATAACTAATGCAGCAGTGTTTCTTGGGAGGCTGCAAGGCTGCCAGCATAAGTATTTCAAGGCTTTTACAGCAGCTAGTTTTTATGGTAGCGCCTCTCTCCTGCTGCTGGTGTTTCAATCTTTATTGTGCTTAACATAAAGGAGAGATCTATGTCATGAGGATACTGTAAAGCAGCTTTTGCGTATTAAAACACATTTTAGAATTAAATATTAATTGTTAGGAAAGCATACATTAACACATACAGAGACAAGCAGACCAAGACTCAGTGGCCACAGTAAATTTAATCAGAACCCACACTCCATTAACAGCTGGAAGAGTTCCAGAAGCCGCCTGTGCCCTTGGCCATCTGCCAAGACCACTGATTGTGTTTTAAGTCCCCTGAAATTACAAGGATTTACTAGAATATGCCATTCTCCACTCCCAGTGCAGTATTTACAATTTTCTTTTGTGGCACATATAAAAAGTAGCTGTCTTCCTCACCACCAGTACACTTGCATGCTACAGATGTACACAGTCAGACATACTTAATGCCACCTAAATTGAAACTGTTCACTGCATTTTGCAAATGAACTGCAGAAAAAGCACTAGTGACACCTAACATCAACAAACTCTAAGTAGCATCTAAGATTTGAATTCAAGTATGAAATTTAATTTATTGAGACAAAAATGAAACCTTTCAAGCATTTACCAGAGCTAACTACAAGTATGTTAGAGACAAGCATCAAAACTCTTGTTTCAAAAGCTTCATTCAAGTCTACTGCTCATTAGTCACAGCATGCACTAACACATAGTTACAATAGTGTTGTCCAGAGAATCCTGAAAAGAGGCAGTGTTAAAACTAATCACAATACCTGAAAGTCTTTAATATCAGAATGAGGAGTCGGTTTGGTCACATACCAAGAAATCTGGTGAGTATAATATCTTCCAAGAATATCTGCCATGCAGTCACAATTCTCTTAGGAGAACTTCATATGATACAGCATTTTACTCAGGTAAGATATCAAAACATTCAGGTTATGAAAAGAAATAAAAATCAAGGTAGATAGTGATGACTAAAAACACTTGCAGAAACAGTGGTAGGAAGGGAAGCAGAAAACCCCACAAAGAACAATATTTTTTCAGTTGCAGGTCCAGAATACTCTGGAAGTATTTGATGCACTGTCATATGTGGAGGCAACTCAACTCTGAATTCCTCAAGTCCACACCAAGATCTGCCATCATTAAAGGAAGAGCTAGAATATTTGCACAAAAGTATGTGCACTACAACTCACATAGACTAGAAACTGCTCTTGAAAGCACATCAGTGCAAGTACCTTAGTACTGCCAGGTATCAGGTTTGACATATGGCAGCCTAACAGCATAAGAAAGGGAAAATACTCATTGTCAGAATAACTCTTTCAAACTCAGAAGACTGCTGTACAATACAATGCAGCACCACAGTGCTAACTGTGCTCATTGCCTTCTCCAGTGTAGCTCCATGGCAGAGTAACCCAGCCTGTCAGCCAGATCCAGCCTCCCACCCCCTGGCATTCAACATGCCTTTTGTTGGGCTCAGCTGGTGACCTACACACACAGTAGCCAGCAGCAAGACCAGCTCAGGCTGTGGTTTTTCCAGCCTTTTGCTTCTCAGCTAAGCTGAATTACATGATTTGCCGCTTGGCAAGTGGGAATAGTTCTGCCTCCTTCTCCTCTTTCTACCAACAACCCCTTCGATGAGAAAGCAAGTTGATTCCATGAACCCAGCAAAAATGAGAACAAAATCAAAGCCCAAAACAGAGACTTTTTGCCAGATTAGTCTCTGGTCTTTTAGCAAGCTGAATTGATTTACTGGATCATCAGACAAATACTAGACACAGCATAAACTAAGCAGTAGGAACTCAGCCCCCTTTTATTAAAGGCACAGACATAGTTGAGAAGGGCTTGCTCTGAGTTATTTATCCCTGTGCCTTAAGCCACAGGTAGCACTGCTGCTCTGCTGCAACTCCTACTGCTAATAGACCACATGAGAAAATACAAATAGGTCACTCAGAAGAGAAACCACTTGAATCTGAAGCATGTCTCTTATTGAAGCAGCAGAGAGAGGAGACAGTCTCTGAACAAAGGCAAATTAAAATGGTGTGTTGGACCAACAGCAGACGCCGAAGGTCTTTTTCAGTAAGCCAGTTAACTATTAGATATATCATGTAAAACACATGGCAGTGCACAGTGGCTGCACAAACATATGTGATTTCCATTACAGTGCTCTTACTTTTTTGCCCATGTAGATATTATACCTGCTTGCCCAAGGCACCTAGAGAGTAGCACTGCTGTAAGAGTCTACAAGCATCCCCAGTATGTGTGAAGTTAAAACTGGGATGCAAGACACCAAAGCCAATAGTCTGCTCCTATCACAAGGGGGACAGGCTCATTGCTCCTGTATCCCACCAGGCAGCTCTGCCTGACCCTTTTGCACTGACTGAAGTACCTGCCAGACCACACCAGAAATTAAGCATTTAATCTCCTAAAAAGTATTTTCTCCTCTCCAGGAAACAGTTTGGCCAAAGGTACAAGACAGAAAAAAAACAAACAAAAAAATCACAGAAACAAAACAAAACAAAAAAAACAACCTACGACCAAGCCAACAACTGTGGCTGAAAGGGGGTAAAATGAAACACAAGTTATCCCCTCCAAGACTCCTAGTAGGAGTCCCTAAAGACATATAGATGCAAGCAAGCTAATACAGCATTACCTGTCTGGTAAATTGTTACTCAGAGCAAGCATAAATTGTCCCTCAGGGGAAAGGTTTACTAGAAATACAACCCTAAACTGGAAGAGGACACAGCAATGGAGGTGTAAGTGATGTACATTCAAAAATAGAAGGGAAGAGACTCTAGGCATGGAAAAAAGGATATCATTCCTGTGAAGATTTTCAATACTCTCATAATAATGCCAGGAAGGAGTCTCATCAGAGGACTAACTGAAACAAGTAGAATAACTTTCCCATTTCTTAACAAAGAGGCAGGGGAATGCTCTCTTCAGGTTTCCTTATCACTTACTGCAAAACCCACAACATTAAAGACAGAATACTATGATGGACTAAGACCAACACATGAATTTTTAGGTTCAGCTATAGATTAAAACTGGTGTCAATGGCTCCCACTGGGACAAGCAGAAGCACTTCCAAGATGCCAAAAGCTACCATGGATATGGACTGCCTGTAATCCAAAGGCATCTTTACAGAATCCCATACTAGAGACTATACTTACATTTCCTTTACATTTCAGTTGCCCAGCATTTGCTGCATATTCATCTAAACATTTCCCCTAGAAGACTGATATTTAAACTGGCAATATGAGAATTGTCAGATTTTACTTCTTGACATAGAAAGCACAAAATTGATTAAGTGTTAAGATCCTTGATATCTGCTATTAAAGGACAACAAGCTCAAGAATAAAAAGGCTTATCAGGATAAGGCTGTTGGTGAAACCTATAGAGGTGGAAATTTCAAGCAGCAGCTGGCAGATTTTACTTTTTCATCTCTTGCTCCTCCTTTTGAGGATCACCATTACAACCTTCCAAGTTTCAAAATCACTACCCTCCCTGCAGGGAGAGAAACCAAGAGAGTCCCAAAAAGGATCTGGTTCACAGCTGGCACAGACCAAGGCTTAGCCTTACCTGTGCAGCAAGGCATCACACAGCTCAGCTCCCAGTGTGCTCTCCTGCCCACTGTTCCTCACATCCCATTCCTGTCCTTTCTGCTCCCCCCTGCCTGCTTTCACACAGCCTCAGCTTTCAATAGGCAAGCAGCTGACCAGACACACACAGCTGGCAGCTGAGCTCACCCGTGGAAAGGACAGGTTTTAGGGAGGCCCACACTCATGATGCAGCCACACTTTTATATAACAACTTGGCCAGAAATCAGAGAAAGACAACTGAAAGCCATGTAAACCCACAAACAAAATTCCCCTCTAGTCTGCGAAACACTCTTCCTCCTCCAAGTGTGGAGAGTGAAGGTACAATGCCAGGTTTAGATCTCTGGAAGTCTTTTAGGAGTGAAGGTATTACACTGCAGTATTACTGGTGTCAGATTAAGTTATTTCATACTTCTTTACCTTAAGTACACCTTGGAAGAAGGTGGGAGGGGAAGCCAATAAATAATTTAAGTAGTTCATTAGTAAATCATTGTGGAAAATTAACAAGATTAAATGTCTTCGGTTCCATACTGCAGGAGCTAAGTGACAAGGAAAGTGTCACTTAGGTAGAAGATGTTTATACTAACACAGGATATGTCTTATGTTTACAATAGAGTCATGCAACAATTTTGCAGTCATGGTCTGGATAACTGAAGATGAGTAACAATGTTGTGTAGTTTTCATTGGTGATTAGCTTAACTTGGCTTTGAAGTAATATTGCACAATTTTTTATTTCATTCCAGTTCTTGGTAGCAATTACCATTCTATCCATTTAGACATCCACAGCATGGACACCTCTCTCTGACCAGCCATCCTGGATGCTTTCAGAGCAGATGTCAGCATCCACAACCTGTGCCAGCTTGACTGGCCCAAAAGCAGAGCTGCAGGCTGGATTTGTTTGACTGCACTTCTGTCACTGTTCCATTTACCATGCCTCTCCAAGGTGGCTGCAAAGCTGTCTGCTCACTGGGGGAGGTATGAAACAGGTACCTTGTGCAACAGTGAGTGCTGTCAACTCCACCAGAGGCCCTAGACAGATTCTCCTGAGCACTTTCCTTTGTGCATTACTTATGCAAATACATGTAAATACACAGGATCTCAAGGCTTTAGGAAACACTTCAGAAAGCAATGAGTTAATTAGGCAGGAAATCAGCTTATCTGCCTTGGAACATACAGTAAAATTCAACAATACTGATCCTTTGGACAGTCCATTAAAAAAAATTAAAAACTCGCAAGCTCCCCTCAGTTACATAGCAGCAGTGTTGTGACTCACTGCACACTGTTTATTTTTATGTTCAGGGAGTCCAAAAGTTGAGCATTTTCACTCCTGGTTTGTCTGGTCCCTTCTGTCTACCCTACCTCAACCTCTGAGACATTAGATGTATCTGAAAACTTAAATAAAACTGCATGGTTTTCAAAGAATGGTTAAGTCTAGCACAAATTGTAGTGAGATTGCTCTAAAGCAAAACCGGATCAAAACCTATGCTGTAACAAAGTTTAGCATTCCTGGACTATACAAACTTCAACAACAGAGATCATGTCTATAAACTAAGTACCCAATAAGGTTACATCCCACAGAATAATATTTCAAGTATTGGACATACAAAGCACTTGAGGAGAGAGAAAAACATTACTACCTAGACAACTACTATTAGTCCATATTGCATGGTATGGCAAAACAGGATGCATCAAAAGCATGGAGCAAGGCTCCAGATACACTCCACAGTACCCAAAAAGAGAAGCCTCTGCATCCCTCAGCAGAGCTGCCCAGCGTAGGAGGTTACACAGCAACTTCCATGAAAAATTTATAGAATATAAGTGACAGGAAAAACACAGCAAGCAGAATCTGACAAAGCAGTTCTGAGCTCAGACTCGTCAGCAAGTGAAGCAAAGGTAAGTAGTAGAAAAAATGTAGCTCAAGGACCATGCTTTACTATCTTGGCTCTCAGTTGCTTCTTCCACCTATTTGAAGCCAGAGTATTAAATTTCATCATCCAAATGATCCATGCCAGCTTGCACCACTATTTGAGTCTGTTTGCAATAGCAGATGAAGAAAATCAGGGAAACTCTTGCAGTAAAACTACTTGTCTTTACAAATAACTACACAACTTCATCTTGAGAACTCTACACAACCAAATTTATGTTCTTCCTTTAATGAAGGGCCTAGGCTTTTTATTATTTAACACAGTGCTTCCCGTGTCAGAAATTAGTGCGCCCCAAATTATCTCTTCAAAGCCTTTGACCAGTAAGTCAAATGTTCACAGAACATTCAAACTCCCTCAACTTTTTCATTCCTTTTTTTTGAGGAATAGGCTACATATATTTCAAGACTACCAGCAAGACACAGATGATCCAGGTTCCTTTCAGTTTTGCTTATCAAAAGGCCACACCAATACCAATTACAAGTCTGACTGAAAAACAAGCAACCCTGAAATCTCAGTTATGTCCTTGTATGTGACACAGTTCTCCTGGATGTCTTCAATTCAAAAGCAGTCCCATGGCAACATAAATAAAAGCAAGCAAGTTACTTCAGGTGTTACTTTCCACCACCTGAATACAAGGATGTCTCTGCCCTGGTGTCCAGGTTCCAGCTGACATCTTAGCAAGCTCAACTACATAAAGAAACACACATCAAAATATGATGGTTTAAATCAATTTCATCTTGTAAATAAAAAGAACACAGGACCTCTTAAGCAGTGAATGCAGTTTTAAAGTGAATTTTAGCCTTGCTATTGACATAATCATATGCACATAGCAACAGCAACCTCAGTGACTGAATTACTGTCAGCTAGATGTATTTCTATATCCCTCATCTGTTTTTAATTTCTGAACTTTTCAGCACTGTGCTGCCACAAGAACAGTATGCTACCTTGTGACAAAAATCAAACAAGAAGAATGTTTTCATGACCCTAGTAAGTCTTAAGGCACTTGGATAAAACAAGTACTTTTACACATCAAATACTACAAGGATGGCTCAGCAACTTCAGCAATACAATGACACTCCCCAAATGGCCAATTATTACACACATTATCCTGTAAAACAGTTAGAAATATGGCTTTTCAGGAAAGAGTCTCTACATTTTGAAGGGCATTTATCATGGGGTGAAGAAGACCTCAGGCACACTGTTTCAGAGTATTTAGCAGGAAGCAGCCCATTGAAAAAGAGTCATCACCCATGAGAGCCCAATACAACTTCACCTTTCAGGTGACCAGCACATCTTGCAGGAGCAACCACTACTTGCAGGCACTTCCAGTAACTTCTTAGGTGCCTAACTTTTTATTGTGAATTAAGTCATGCACAGCCAGGAACCTCAGGAAAATGAAAAACTTGACTTAAATATGAAAGTCTGGGAGATTTCCTCAATAAGACAGGAACATTAAAAACATCCTCAGAGTGACATCTTCCAAGGAGAAACAATATACTTCTCTGAAAGGTTCATCAAGTACAAAAATAATGTCCGAAGAGTAATTAGCTTGTAAAATGAACTAAAAGCACCAATACCAATACCAGGTAACTTCAGTAACATGAGGAAAAAACCTCAACAGGTGTGAGAGATTGTGGAGAAGGAGGAGAAATCCATCACACACACACCAAGAAAAAGGTATAGTGCACTAGCAACAGCCAAGATACTCAATATTTCAGTCCTGTTTTGCTTTGATGTACTGCAACAGAACCAGCAGAGGAGCGACAAGGAGTGCAGGATTCTGTGAGCTCACAGACATCTGAACCCTATTAACATCCCTGAGCCAACACAGCCTGAAGGACATTGCTCACTCAAATGAAATAACCAGCCACAACTGCCTACAGCTGTAGGTACAAAGAGAAAGCAGCATTGTTGAATCAGCCAAAGCCCAAAATAACAGCTGGAAAATCTGCTGTATCAGGAACAGAATGGGCAAGAGGTTCCAAAATCAGTGGTTGCAGTGCTTTTTGCTTGCAAGCAGGTACACAGGTTTGTTAACAAGCACTAAGGTTTTGTTTTTGGAAATGACTTTTACCACTTTTCTTGTGTGAGCCTGAGGAATATCCAGAAAGCTTTTCTTGTTTGGTGCTGTCCACTGTGTCATCACAGGAGAAGGCTGGTTAACATACCACACACTGCAAAGTGAATCATGAGTCACACTGAAAGCACATTCATTGGACAGTTCTGCTTAAGACCTAAAAGAATTATTAAACAAGAAAATTTGTTTCCAATTCTCCTCTGCCACTGAGGGCAGGGGCAACACACATTGAGAGCAGCAGGGACACTCTAATTTGCATCAAAACCAAGGCCTTGCACAGGAAGCTGGTGTCAAGCATCTGACACTGCATTTCAGTTTGAGTGAGTAATTTCTGAGCCCTCTACCTGCCAGTTTGCAGCAACTGAGGAGGTTTGGAATGGACTTTCCAGTAAAGTCAGCTTATCTCCAGTAAAGTCAGCTTATCTGAGACTGCTGTCTTACCCAGAGAGAAAACCAGCTCTTTTGAATAGCCAGCTGAAACAGCATGTGTTGATAACTCCTTCCTCTTCCAGAAGTAAAAATAGATACCCCACTCGTCAACTCAACTGTTTTCTCAACTTTTGGTGTTTTGCAACTTGGTCTCCCAAAACTAGCTCTATATTCAGCTCAAAATATAAAAAGTCAGAAAGACCAAAGTGGGAAGCTCAGAGGTTAGCAACCTTGCTTTTGTTATGTCAATCTTTCAACTTTTGCTCAGCTCCAGGAAACCGTAATACATGAGATTTGCACATTGTAAAGGGCCCCAACAACCACAAACTTTAACATCTCTCTCCTAGCTCCTCCAGAAAGTTTTGTTATAATCACCCAGAACCCAACCCTCAGGGTCACACCACACCATAACCCCAATAAACACTAACTACAGAAAACTTACATTTCTGAGACAGAAGAAAAGCATGTTGAACAAATAAAAAGCACAGCCAGCAACACTGAAATCATGACCTGCAATATCAAAAATGCTTTTGGTACCCTCATGGTCTAGCAAGGGTCTACAAAACACTGGACAGCATGATTACTGAGGCTTGGCACCACATGCTAATCAGATATTTCTCAATTTCAGTTCAGCATAGTGAAACTCCTAATAAGCTGCTTTCTTTTAACTGGTCTTAGGCTAACCAAGTTGGGTATTTTCCTCTCTCCCTCCTCCAGAGTCCTCCCTGCCAAAGTCAGTGACTGCTACAGCCACATACTTGACAGGCTGCAGGAGACTTTTTAAAGGTAGGATTCTCAAGAATTGTTATTGTTTAGAAGTTCTTCCAGATGTTGGCAGTTATCTCTAAAAGCTACCTTAGAAACTCCAGCCCCTAGGAAACCATTACAATTTTTCTGAAGATATTTAGTCTCTGGGTATGCAAGTTTTCATGCTAGGGGGTTTACCATGTTCTGAAAACCAAGACTGTAGAGATTGCCAGAAACCAATGGGTGCCATATATACAGTTTTGTCTTTTTCAAAATACACTACTATTTCAAGAGACGAAAATAGTTGAGAAATGTCTCCTCATTAAAAGTGCAGAATCCAGTGAGAGATCACGGGGTAGGAGATCAGTGGTCAGTCAAAGAGCCCACTCTAGAGCTATACAAGTTCCTCTAACTGTCCTTAAGCTACTACAAAAACTCACCTCTAAGTACACAAATATCTGACTCTTCCCCTTATGCTCCCTGCAATGTTTGCAATTCCTCTTTTAAGCTGAGACTGATACAAGTACGGCCTTTTGTGGTACACAACTCCTACCCCATTTACCTTTTTGCATTTGTTTTTCTGTTATCACATCTCTCCAAATGAACCTGCCATAGGATCAGACCAGTATCAGAGAGAAGGGAAACCAATCCAGCAGCCCCAGCTTTAGCAGGCTTCAGTATAATGGGGGTTGTAGTTTGTCTAACCTTACACTAGCTTAAACTGGCACTTCCTTACAAGGAAGTTATTTTCCTCTGTCCCTTCTGTTTTTGCACCAGCCCCACATTCTTTGTGCTGGCACAGCTCTTTGCATAGCTGGACCACAAACTTCAATGAATCATGGTCCATGTAAAAAACTCCTCAAAATGTATTATTTTTGCTGGATTATTACTTTGGAGCTCAGCAATAACTAGTAAGGAAAACAGATACAGCTGAACTTGTTAACAAGGAAGGGTGTAATGGCAAAGATTGATAAAATGCAAACACAGGTATAGCCAAGCTGTGAGACAGCATACAACTAGGACACCAGGAGGGAGATGAGGGAAAGTGAAAGACTAAACCAGTAAGCTCAAGCAGCTGAAAGGTAGTTCTGTAAGTCTCAAGACCACCAAAGAGCTCCACAGGCTTTCTAATAATGGCCCATAAGAGAATGTGATTTTTTTCAGTTTTGTCTTACAATCTAAAAGGATCATGCATATACTCTCAGTGTTAAGAATATTAGGATTGCCTTGGGAACTCACAATACACATGAAGAGCTGGATTAGACTAATTACCTTGCCTCAGTACACAAGGTAGCTGTTCACCAAGCCTGATGAAAATCAAGTACTCTAAAAGGTATATGGCCATTAAGTACTTCTACTGCAAATTATTCAACCCCATCCTTTGAAGATAAAGCTAATGTTCTTTTCAGTTTGAAATCCATCACTACAGCATTCAGCTACTTCAAACCATTTTCACAACACCCTTATTAAGCAATCTCTCAATACAAAACAAATTAACTTATTACAGAACAGCCAAGGCTCAAAGGATGATCGTAAGAAATGATCATGTAGCAAACCACATGCAAGATGTCACGATCTCTACAATTCAAAGGGAACCATTTCACCGTGTACCAGGATGCAGACTATGAAAACTAACAAGGTTTGTCATTATCACCCATAGAGAGATAGCAATTTCTTAAACTGCCTTTAACTGTTTTGCTGAGTGCAAGCACATGGGTTACCAACAGTGAAAATGAGGAAGAGAAATCAGAACTTGTGTTAGATATTGTACAGTAAGTACCAAGTGAAAGAAATCAAAACATGGAAAACTACCTTGGAAGTAAACATAAATTAATTCATTCATACTGGAGTATGGAGATGAATAGATACTACTTTTAAACCTTTAAAACCTCATATTTACCAGCCAAGATGACTAACTTCGCAACAAGTCAAGATATCCGTAAGTCAAAATGACTACAACTCCCAAATGCTTAGTTTTGGTAAGATCACCTGAAAAGCTGTAAATAATGGGTAGTTTCACCTTACTCTAAGGCTTGTCATGAGATTGCACAATGTACAGCTACTGTACAGATCCCTAAGGCACAAGATGTTTTCAAGGAAGAACAGAAAACAGGACTGTAGAGCAGCAGCTGAATAATGGGGTGAGTCAGTCACTGTAAACAAAGTTTGCCACCCTGAAACTACAGGAGGAAAATAAATATCTACTGGGCCCTGGCAATGGGCATTATGGAAGTGTCTGCTTTAATGAGCAAGGAATTAAAAAATAATACCCTAGAGACTCTTAAGGCATCTGGTGCAGGATACTCAAATAAGACAACTAAGTTGAGCCAACAAAACAAATTTATGCTGCCTATTTGTCTCATGGAACATTGTCCAGCACTCTGCTGGGGTTAATGAAATTCAGTTTCAAAAACCCACAGGAAAAAAAAATTATCCTAGCATTTGCAGCACCTTATCTTGTAGATTGGAAGAAACTACAGAAAGTTTTGAAACTGCTGTCAGAGCTCTTTCATAGCTCTTCCCCTCTCATCCCTAACAGAAGCTATTGTACGTCCCTTTCAAAAGTTTACAGAAGGACATGAAATATCACTCCCATTGTATTTCATGGAGGCATGTTTAGTACCCTTAACCTAACCACAATATTTACAACTTATTTTTACTAGTCCATCCACTCATTTGCAAAAGCAGTATCAAATTAATTTCAGCAGTACAGAGCTTGATACCCAAAAAAGAACCAAGTTTTCAATAAATAGCTCTTCCTGATCTGCTTCCTTCTATATGCAAACATCTGGGCTGAGTGCCCAACTGATTATTTTAAAATAGTTTTAATTGCTTTATTATCTGCTCTGATGTAATCAAAGCTTTTTAATACATTGTTTCTTCCAGCTTCTTAGAAAGAGCCTTCTCCCACAGTCTAACATAGTCTAACACCACCTCCATTAAACAATTTAAAAGATGGTGGGTTTTTTCCAAGCTCACTGTTGAAAACCTTGATTAATACCTTTAGTTTTACTTTGCCTTAGTTTTAAAAAGCCACTTACAAGATAGCCACAGCAGTGATGTTCTGCTTTAAATACAAACAGTAAGAACACACCTGACAAGTGTATTTTGGGAGGGGGAGTAGCCCTCCCCACCCCAAGACAGTTTCCAACCAACCCATTGTGCTGACAGCCAGTGCCATGAGTCAACATTATGGTTCCATATCCTCAGGGTGCCACCAGTCACATCATCACTTAGGACTATATTAAAAGTATGGACATGGAACTTAACTCCTGTAACTTTTGAAGGGATACCACTAGTACTACGTGCTGTGGGCTTGTTTTTGTCAACTGATCTCACCCTTTCTTTAATGAAAGCTAATCATAAACAGGGAGCTTGTATTTCAGAGGGCATCACCTAGCCTTCAATTATTTAGGTTTCCTCTTCCCACAGAAGAATTCAGAAACACTTCTTCAGTGTCATTTTCCTACATGCATAATGTGTCAGGACAAAAAGTTCTTAGGAGAGATGTGAGGTAAGTCAGGACTAAAAGTGATTTACGCCACTACCAAGAGGTTCCACTTTACCTAACAAACTCTCTAGTGGCTTGCTAAAACATAAGGACAGGTATTAGTAAGTGAGTTTGTTACAGGAAGGACCAGTAAACTATCTAAGAAAACCTCTAAACTGAAAACTGACTAGAAGTGACATTTTATAGCTTTCTGCAGATACAGAAGCATTCTTAATATGATCAAATATATCTTACTGCATGAGAGGGGGAGAAAATGCATTCACTTGTTATGCTTTTTTTCTCTTCCTCCCTGCTTTCAACTCTAAGGTGAAGGAATCCAAGAGGTACACTGATAGGAGTCCCACAGCTCTCTTTTCATTATTCTGTCCTGGTGTTGTCCCACTTCCATTAAAAATATCAAGCAAGAATACAAGGAAGAGTGCAACAGTAGCATCAAGCTCACAGTGCCTCATGCCAGCAGCTGAAGAAGGTCATGGAGTTTATTACGTGTTGAATTCCTTAGCCACAGAAAGTACACTCCTGATGTGTGCTGGGGGGGAGGGAAAGTAATTTTATCCATGTATTCTTGTTTCTCCACTTGCTTATTAAGCAGCAAGTGCCATTGAGAAGTCAGACACTGTTAAATTTTTGGATCAGCTTGTAATCATCCAAGAAACAGATGGTGATTACAGATTCCAGGGGCTGGGGGGATGGGGGTGGCCGTTTGTTTTTGGTTGGTTTTGGGCTTTTTTTTTTTTAACTTATACAGTATGCTCAATAACTTCATTAGGCATTCATGCTCTTCTCTAAATACATTTAATCTAATGGTTGACGCAGTAGGCAAGCTCTCCAGCAGTCTGTTCTTTACCCCAAAATTATTTACCAAAACCCTCACTTGTATTAGTTTTCTGCCATCTTTCAGGGTGATGTTTTGAAGGACCCAAGCCTACAAACTCCCAGCTTTCCTAACAGAAGCAGGTAACCAGTTCTAGGGAGAACACACTCACCATCATTGTGCCTGCAGAAAACATAGAATCTGTGGCTTTCATTTTTAGGCACAGAAAACAAGTTACATCCACCTTCCTTCCTTCTCCTCCTTCCTACAGTTATTGGAAATCCAGCAGCAGTGACAATATAGAGATAAGAATGTCATTCATCACATAAGTTGTAAATTAAATACAATTATGGTGCTAGTTAAAAATAGCTTAAAGTCATACTAACCACTGAGTTTAAATATTTATTTCAGTAGCACAGCCAGATTATCTTTGACACAGGGTAAAAGACTGAGATAAAAATCAACTGTTAATGATACAGATGCCTGCAAGATCCAAGCACTGACAATTAGTCTTCACTGCTACAAGTCATCAGTATTATAATCAGATCTACAAAATGGGACACAGTTGCTTTCCCTTTCACTTAGCAGCAAGCTTCATTCCACAGCATATGTCAGAACACTGAGAAATGAATTTACAGCTCTGATTATGAACACATTTTTTCTTGCTTCGTAAGACATTTGGGTTATGTTCGTGTGTTTTTCTCTCACATAGCCTTTGAAGTTATTACTGAATTTGACTGTACTACCAAGCAGGATTTTGCATTAGGTATCTCTACTTCTGCCTAAACAGCAACAGAGTTATCATTTCTTGAATGGGTGGGTAGTTGATAAGAACCTTGGATAACAGACATGCATCTGCCAATTTTTTTCACCCATTAAGAATTCACACCTCTGCTGTCAACCCTCAGCTTTATGGCACCAACGTTTAGGTTTTTTCCCTTTAGAGTCATGTTTCCTCCCAGGACAGGAGAGTTAAGACAACAGTTTTTTGGGTTTTTTTTCCCTTCACATTCAACTTCTAACTCTCAAAAAGTCCTCCAAAACTCAACAATCAAGTATAGTCCTATGATTAAAGTTAATAAACCTGCAGAAATGTAATTTTTATCTTCACCAAGTGTTTCCATCCAAAACATGCAGCAATGTCAGAAATGTAGGAACTGCATCTCAGCTTCAGTATTTTAATATATATGTAAAACTTATTCCCCAAGACAGTTAGTAAGACTCAGAGACTTCTGTTGCCTCATTAGTTGATAGGCACTTCAGGCAATCTTAAATATAATTTTTCAGATGATTACTGTATTTTAAGTTTAATTACTTCCATCAAGAACTATTATCTGTGCTCAGTTCCTAGTCTAGCCTTTGCCTATGGATTTCTGTTTATTCTGTTAAGAAACCTAAAGATTCTTAATTCCTGTTCTTAATTAATCCACACACATTGTTTATATTTCTCCCATGAGCAACTCTTATTTGTGATAACAGAGTTAAACCATGCTGCACACTTATTTTCACTTGCTGGACAGTGCCACATGAAGCATTACAAAATGACAGGAAAAGCATCTAACAGAAGCCTGCAACACTTCAATGCTGCATTCTTGGCCAAGAAGAGATGTTTAATTTGGATGCATCAAATTAACTTTTCTTTCCATGCTCTCTCATTCAGCGGGATTTCACTTCCACAGGGCCTCCAAGCATTACTCATGACTACATTTTGCAGTGGGGTAAGGAAATGGAATGCCATCTGCAGAACATAACAGATATTCACACCTACAACCATCACCTTCGTGTGAACGTGAAGACTCTTTTTGCTGAGCCTGTTGTGTTGCCAGTGTTGTTTTTTGAGCCTCTCCAATAAAAGGATTTCAGTTCACAATTCTGAACCTTCTGTGCATGAACCACCACACTTTATTACATTTTCTGCTGGGAACAACTATGCACACTACAACACATGACTGCAGGATGGTGAGGATCACATACGGCGTTGCATTTGTCACTATTTACTTGGCTATTACTTGTGGTGAAGAGGTCTTCCTTCTAAAAGCAGTGGTATTTCCAGAGTGAAGTCACACAGCAATGAGCTGTTGTAACAGGAAGATCTCTGCTTTCATCGGTGATCTTCCCCCTCTCTCCTCAGGGAGACAGTGAGCAGTTAGCACACGCTGCCATTCAGTACAAGTCTCTCACCCTGCAATTACCAGCTTGCTTTCTTTCACTAAAGACGCGTGTTTGGGAATTTTCTGTAACACTAGCCGCTAAAAAAGGAGCAAAAGAAATGTGTGCATTTAAGCCAAATCCAGGCAAACAGAACATCACGCACTTCCACAATTAAATATATTTCTGCTCTGTCGATAAGTAACTACCATCTTATCAGTTCATGACATAGGATGCCACTGTTCACAACTGACCTATAGAAAACTTGAAATCCTTTGTCACCATTTCCTACCAACTCACAGTGCTACCTTAAGCAGACAGTTCAACTTCACTGAAGCTTCTACTCTGTCTGGTACATTGAGCCAAGGCATTTCCCCATGATCCTCACTTAAAGCACTGTGCTGTTTAACATAGCTTTACAGGGCTCAGTCTTGATGCACTGACTCCAGGCTTTGGGCAAAAATTACTGAAACATCCAGAGAGGGAAAAAACCTCATGGGATATGGATGCGTAGGAAACAAAAGGAATAGCGAGTAAATACTACAGGCTGCTTGCCGGTTTCATGGGGCTGTTTCAAAATTTGTAGTCTAATCTCAAACTGCACACTGACATTCTCAGGCTCGTTACTCAGCAGCAGACGTAACCCATGCAAACCCGATACAGCCGTACAGGCTCCACTCCGCCAGCAGAAGGGAAGACGTTTTTTGCTCAACTGCCCTGACACCCGATTTTTGGCGATCTTTGGGCTCTACACTTTTAACCTGCCACAGTGGCTATTTAAAGATGCAAAGCTGCGACCTGAGCCTCGTAATGCCCAAACCATGTGACATCTTTACCAGGCTCCTAATTTTAACGCAGACCAGCGCCCGGCCGGGGGTTCTCCCGGAGCCCGGGCCGCCCGTCCCCGCAGGGTGATGGAGCACTTCGCAAATGGTGCAGTTCTGCCGCCCAACCACACCGAGCCCTTCCCCTTCCCCTCCCCCGCGCACACTGGCAGCGGACACTCGCCGAAGCGAGCTGCACGGACACGGGACGGACTTGGCCAGTTCCCATTGATAACCGGGCTTTTTCCCAACTGCAGAACACCCGTGCGACGCCCGCGCGCGGCCGGCGGCAGGAGCGGAGCCGCTCGGGCTCCGCTGGCAGCGCCGTTCCCTCGCGGGCACCTCCCGCCCGCTGCCACCGAGCGGAACCGCGGGGCGAAAGGGCGGGCACGGGCTACCGCAGGCACCGAGCGCAGCCCCGCGCATCCCCCG
>VZTB01002309.1:961381-1001103 GCA_013397245.1 Thryothorus ludovicianus
CATGTTCCGCGCGCGGCGCCTGCGCGGCCGCGGGAGCGGGGCCGGGCCCGCCCGCCCCTCAGGGAGCGGCCGCTGCCGCGCCGGGCGCGTCTCGCCCGCTGCCCTCACACCGTCTCCAGTCCGCTGGGAGCCGAGCCTGCCCGCGCTCTGCTCTAGCCGGCGAGTCGCTGGCACCGTAACTTTGTGCCGTTCGCGCGATGGTTACTCCGCTTCCAGCTCCCTCTCTGTAAACGGATCTGTAGGAATGAGAGGGGTCTCTGCGGCAGGGCTTTGGCAGCTACTCCCGCCCCAGCTCGGTTCCTTACAGCTGGCGTGCAGCAAATACGGAAGGCTCGGTCCCCGGCAAGAGTATTGCACCCTGTGACCTCACTGTTACAGCCCCAGCGGAATGTTTCTTGCTTGCCTCCGCGGCCACAAAGGATGTGGTCAGTGACAGGCGACGTCCCGCAAAGGCACATCTGCCCAGCTCAGAAATACCGAAAGCCACGTACGCTTTGCTCTGCTGTATGAGGAACTCAATGACATCTGCCATTCGGGGTCAGTACCCACGGGTAACACAGAGCATACATCTCCTGTGCCTTTACAGTAAGCCGTGCATATCAGCTTCTGAATAATACAAACTGACCTGCCTGTTGTAGATCTTGCTTTGTTCATCAGCTGGTGCTCCAGCAAGGTGACCACATCCTTAGGGAGAGGCAAGAGCAGGGTGGCTCCATGAAGTGGACAAACCACAAGTGAGAGTTGTCCCACTACAACCTCAGTGGCCTCAGTGACAAGGCACAGGCCCACAGGGCCCACACCCAGTGGGCAGGCTGCTGGCAAGAGCACACAACATCAGCAGTCCCAGAGAAGCTGAGGTGATGAAGCAGGTCCATCCAGGAAGGCACAATGTATGCACAGGGTCTGTCCAGGACCAGAAACAGATCCAGGCAAGCTACCTACAAAAGAGACTCAAGGTATAGCCAGAACACAGAGCTGGAGACTGATACACCTACAATGTAGCTCGGGGACTACCTAAACTGTGCCCTACCTGAGCTTCAGCGGATGTCCTGGGCAGAATATGTTCCAGGTGTGGCTGTTCAGGGCAGCTAAAATCAATACATGAGTCTGGGACCCCAACACAGGCTTACATAAATTAAAAAATGTGTTGCACATCTCCATTTCTCTTTTGCCATTGTGTTGTGATGCTGGAATCTAAACCAGTAATGTTTAATCTCCCTCCTGCATAGAATCAGCTACTGGGATTTATTATATGGTTCCTTTCCTTCATCTTATGGACAGTAGGACAAAACAGAGATGTATTTAATTTTCTGTCCTTTTTTTTTTTCCCAGTAGAATTACTTAGGAGTTACAGAGATATTAAACTGTAATTTTTGTTCTTGCAAATAGATTTGACAACAAAAAAATCTCTTATATTCTGCTGCAGTCAATGGAAGCAGCTGAGCAGTCAGCACCTTTGAATAAAAGCAGGTCACTTAGATGCCTAAATATAGATTTGAAGTCAGACTTTCAGAAGAGTTCGGTACCCATTTTATCCCTTACATTATGCTTAGAACATGACATGTGAGCATTGTGCAATGCTGCACACATCAACATGACTAACATCTGCCACATATGTGTCTTTCATCCACTTTCCAGAGTAAATCCATACAGTGAAGCATTTTGGTTTGTAAATAATAAATAATAAATAGGAAACATTTTAGTAGATTTTTTATAGGGAAGACTGAAGAAGGAAGTTGCTCTTTTTTTCAGAAGACTTTCTTGTCATCTTGGCCTAGATTCTAAAGAGCTCTTCCCTGCAAATATGAGTTCTCACTAAAGAAGGTTGTTTTATTGGAAGAACAAAAGATCTTGACCATAACAATTACAATAACATAATTACAATTACATAACAATTACAACAGAATTTTAAAAATTCAAGGGCCTGGGCTATCAACATGACAAGGTCTGAGGCAAAGATTTGTCCTGTTCAATTTTAAGTACCTCAAACAAAGATGGTTGCCTGTACTTGCCTTTCCTCTAGGAACCACTATGAGCACAGGTTTTCCACTGAGTCCATTACAGAGATGCACCTGGACTCAGGGGTCACTTGAAGACACAAAACTTAATTACACTTGCAGCCTACACTCCTCTTGGGATGTCTTTTTCCCTCAGTTGTAATCCTACCCCTTAAAATAAAACAGAACAGAGGTTGAGGCCCTCCAGCCAGTGCTCACAGTAAAAATTTTCCCAGTCCACTGCTTGCAGCCTAGACTTCCCTTCCAAACCTCATTCAACTGACCTTCAGCTGGAGCTCCAGGGCTCGCTCTCCCCCAGTTCTAGCACTAACCCTGAGGGCAAATGTAATTTTGTGCAGAGTCACAATGCAGGGTCCCCAGCCATTGCCCACACCAAAACATTGTCATGGCCAGGTTCTTCTCACAGTCTACCCTTTCCTTTGACATGTTCCCTTTTGAGCTCCTTCCATCTGCAGCTCTAGGCTCTCTCTGTCCAAATGCCCACCTTAACACCAACACAGACTTTTAGACCAGGACCCCCAGCCAGTACCCTCAAAAGAGTATTCTCCCTGCCACCTTTGCTCTACCCCACACCATTTTTTTTAAGACCTCCTTTCTAGCTCCATTCCAGCTGCAGCTCCAGCTTCTCTGTGTCTCTCAGCTCTAACCTTAACCCTCAAACAAACCATATGCTGGGCTTTGGATGTGATGCCAGTGCCCATACCAGGAAGTTCTTGCTGCCAAGTTCTTCTGGCAGCCTACACTTCCCTGGGACAGTCACTCTCTAGCCCTGAGGCAGCTGCAGCTGTTGTCTCTTTCCTTCTGTCAAACATAACCTCAAATCTCACCCTACACCTAGAAGTTATGTTGAGCCTTGGACCAGGCCCCTCAGCCATTGCTTCCACTAACAAGTTTTTGCAGGGATGCTATCCCTGTGCCCAACATTTTCACTATCAGCTGCTCCCCAGCTTCCTTTCATCTGGAGCTCTAGGCTCTCTTTGGCTCCCCGCACCAGCCCTAGCCCTCACACAAGCTGTATGGAGGGCTTCAGACCAGGACTGCAGAGCACCAGTCACAACTAAACGTTCTGGCAACAAAGTTGTTCCTGCACCCCAGGTGTGCTAGGCCTGTTCTGATCTACACTCCCTTGTGTTGTCAAAAATAACCTCCGCTGTCACTCCAGCTATAAGAGTAGGTTGAGCCTCAGACCAGGCAGCCCTGCCAAGTTCCTTGAACTTAGACTTCCCCTTAAAAACCTCTCTCTAACTCTCCTCCTGCTGGAATTCTAGGCTCTCTCTTTTTCCCAGCCTTAACTCTAACCCTGATGTAAACATAATCAAATGCTGTCACTCCCCTTTTAATTCCCAAGCCAAAACAGTCTAGCAGCCAAGTTCTCTTTGCAGCCCACCTCTTTTCTAACTCAGCTCTCGATGCAGCTCTGGGCTCTCTCTCTTTTAACCCTAATTGTAACCCTAACCTCTATTAGATTTGCATGACAAATACAGAAAATACCAAAATACCCATTTTGGTAGTGCAGGGGGCCATAGGAGTGGCTTCTGTGAGAAGATGCCAGCCCAGTCTGCTGCTGAAGGACTGGCATCCTGCAGAAATGGCCCATGCTAAAGCAGTCTGTGAAGAACTACAGCCTATGGGAAGGACTCATGTTGGAGAAGGTGATGGAGAGCTGTTTCTTGTAGGAGGGACCTCACACTGGAGCAGGGGAGGAAGAAGGAGAATGTAGCAGCAAAGACTGTGTGTGATGACCTGACCACAGGCACCCATTCCCCCACTGGGGGGAAAAGATAGATGAAATTGGCAGTGAAGCTGGACCTGGGAAGGAGGCTCGCTCTGTCCAGTTGAGGAGTGTAACTTGCTGGATGCCTGATATCCAGCTGAGATCAACCCATCTCAGCCATATCAATAAACCCAACCCAAGGCTGAGTCAGGCTACAATTTACCTTGGGCTAGGTCAAACAGAAAACTTCTGGGAACAAAATTCTCCATGCAGCTAACACTTCCAGTTACCCATTCTTCCACAGTCCCACTGCAGCAGAAGCTCATGGTTCCCTCTCTCAAGGCTAACCCTGACTTTAACCTCAGAGGCTGAGTTTCAGACATGACCCTCAGCCACTGTGCAGAGCAAGAAGTTCTTGAAGCTAATGTATCTTTGCAGCCCACTCTTCACTTTGAGAGCCCTCTTCTAGCCTCTTCCAATTGTCTAGCCTTTTCCTAGGCTTTCTCTTTTTCTCAGCCCTCACCATGACCACAGGGTGGGCCTTAGACCAGGATATCCCACCAATGCCCACACCAAAACACTTTCCCTTCCAAATTCTCTCCGCACTGTGTTTCTCTGAACCTCCTTTGTAAACCCATTCCAGCTGCAGCAGTCCTTCTGAAGGCTGTCCTTCCCTCAACCCTAATTCTAACTGTACCCTAATCCTTACTGGAAGCTAAGCCTTGGAGACTGGCTCTCTGTGGAGAGAGGGCACACAGTCCAGGTCTTTTCTTTGTTCCTTTCTGCCTTAGGGACAGTTTTGTGCCAGTGTGAGAGAAATTTTATTCATACAGGCTGTCATGACTTGGAAGTTGTATTTCAGTCACTGGGAATATATGTTGCAGTCAGCTTTCATGGTGCCTGTATGGAAATGGGAGATGAAAGGCCTTCTGAGACATTATTTAAACACTTCAGAGCTAAGACTAAACCTGGTACCATGTTGCCTGTAATGCTCATGGAGAGGCATCTCCATTAGGAGCCTGGCTTAGTGATGGACTTGGGAATGCTAGGTTAATAGTTGGACTAATTCTTAGAGGTGTTTTTCAACCTAAATGACTTTATAATTCTATCTCTTGGATCACACATCTCCACAACTGCATTCATGCGGCATTGCAGGCAACACTGCTTGTTTCACTTCACAGATAACTGGTGAGCAAACTGACTTAAATGTTGTGATGATGATCTAGACATTAACAAAAAATTAGAAGTGCCAAGATGTTACAGTAAAACCTCTTTTGAAGTTTCAGTGAGTCCTTAGCTACATCTTAGAAATCTAGTCAGGATCTGGTTCCCATGTAAAGCATTTAGGAAAATAAAAGAGGAAATGAATTATCTGAGTTACTCTGCATTTCAAATCCTGACCAGCAGTTCCTACTCAACTTTAAATAAATCCACCACTTAATATATACAAGTGTTTGAGACTTGGAATGTCCTGTTTTTTGATAACTGAGTCCACAAGGACTGAATAAGAGAGCACAACCAGGGCAAACTCACATTGCTTGGAAACCTCATTAAAGAGGTGTGATGCCACCAGTGGACTAAGCTGACCTTTTTACAAGCACAGAATGTACCCTACCTCTCATGAAGTAGTTTACAATCTTTAACAGAACAGAATGTGTGTAGAAGCACCAATGGAGACCAAAAGGAAGCCTCTAGACTGACGTAAACCTAACAAAGTACACTTGGGTTAAATCTTTTTTTTGCATTGTCCAGTCTGCTCTATTTTTTCTGCCATTAGTACTAAAAATTTTGCTTTGTCTCCTTTTTTGGTGCAAGATACTCCCAACTGGAAGCTGGTGGGCAAGGGAGAGAGAAGAATCATAATCTAGCAAGACTGTGCTAATGGATGGCTGCCCGTGACTGACTTCATCTACAGTTAGAATAAGATAAAACAAGAGTGTGAGCTCTCACCTTCAATTTTAAGAAAGGCCTGGGATTAATCATGATTTAGCAAGCTTGCTTCTAAAACCTGTGTGCTCTTTTTTGTGCTTGCTACAGAGTTTTCTTTAGCATTGTTGTTTAAAAATAAAACTCATTTGTTACTTTATTTCAGTATGAAAAAGTATAGGAATCACTTTTTCCCTCACGGGTCACCCAGAGCATTTCTGCTGGTGAGTTCGGGTGTCGAATTTGAAGGACAGGGATATCACATAGTTTGTGAGGCTTTGCCTTGCTACTGGAAGGTAATATTTCCCTTTGCAATTATTTTCTGCAGCTACAAAGAACAGAAGGCTCACAGAGTTTCCCTGGGCCAACTGCCATAGAAACTAATTTCAGCTAAGGCAGACTCATAAATTGTTCCATTACTCCATAAATTGGTCAGGGCACATGTCAGTTCAAGCCAAGCTGGGTTACTTTAAATTTGCCCTGTAGTTCTAAAATGCTGCCACTTTTTTAAAAGAACATGTCTTAAAGATGATGATGAAAATAAAGAATGTCTGAAATCAGTTAATATTGTACAAGAGCACAAAACCTACAAGGATGTAAAATTATTAACCATTACCACTTTTTTTGGAAACACCGAATAGACCAGACCAAATATTTTTAAGCAAATACTTTCCTTCGTTTGTAAAACAGAAAAGTGGAAATAGAAAACCAGTATCTACCAACTCTTTAAAATGCAGAGTCCTTAATTGCTCCATATTGAGAAGAACAAGTTAATCTGTGGGGGGGAATGATTACTGGGTACATATGTTTACAGGCAGAAAGCATTGCCTGCACTTTTCAGATGTGCCATTAAAAGCTTTGGGATTCACAGAATTTCACAATATTACAAACCATTCCAAGTGGTCTATGGAACAAAATCTAAAAAATAAATTCAAAATTGTTAAAATTAATTTGCAAAGATAAATGTAATAATTTCTTAAGCCAAAAGGATCGTGACATTTCGTTTTAAGCACTACCAGTTTATTTTTGTTCCTCAACAGGAAGCACAGTACAAAACCAAAGCCCTGCAAAGAGATTATCAGCTCCAATTTGAGATCAGGCATCTAACATAAGTGATGCTTGCTTTTTTTTTTTTTTTTTTTTGCTAGGTTGTTTTGTTTTTAAGGGTGAAAAAATAGCATCCCACTTCAGTCTAGGCTTGGGAAATTAGTACAGCCAGGTGCAGCTTCTGTAGACACAATCCTAAAAACAGTGGAAGCCAGGACAGCTGATTTTCACCTTGTTTGCCTCTCCATAAACAAGCCAACTAAGTGTCCCTACGATCAGCATCCAGCAGTAGCAGTGTCCATTTTCATTCAAACAAAGTCAATTCTCCAAGGCAGAGAAATGCAAAACCCAACTGTCCTGCTCCCTCTGGGGCCCTGTGCTTCCCTTTTATGACTTCCCCACTTTGGCAGCACAGCTGCCAGTTCCACCTCCCAGCAGTTTAACAAGCCACAACTGCCAGGTTTTGCAGCTTATATGGTCTTTAAGGGCTAACCTCTTCCTTTTTCTGTAGAAAATGCTTTTAACCCTTTTTAGGTTCGCAGGGGGTACAGTTCAACCTTGTGAGTTGTTTGTGTGCAGCTTTCTAGAGCAACTGAGATTTTCCAGAGTCTCTGTTGATTCAACTCCTGTTTTATCCGCTGTTATCAGCTAGGAAATTGCAGAACTGTTCCTATACATTGTTACTCCAGCTGGGGGGTTAGAGGGCTGTATATACAATATATAAACCTTTTTTTTTCCCCCAGCAAATTCCTCAAACTTACTAGATTTCACTATTAAAGCAATGATATTTTATTAAAGGCATCAAATATAAGCTTAGTAAGGACATTCTGTATATACATTCTCTTGTATACTCTTCGGCTTGAAAAGTGTTTTGCTCAACATCAGGTAATAAATGTCATTTTGAATAATCTATTAATTGCTTTCATGCCAGTATTAAAGCTTTCTTTATTTTTCTTTTTTTTTCCAAATATGCTCTTTATCATATTGAAAAGATTTTAAGCTTCCTCTATCTGCTTTTAAGAACCCTTAAAACATAAAAGGACACAAAATTGAAATAGATTGAGAAATAAGATGTAGTATTTAATTCTTCAATTGCACATCCTTTAATAAAAAGTGCTTGGTGCAAAGTTTATCTAATTTTGTAGAAAACTCCAAACACTGCAGGTTCCATTTTCCTCTAGCTGTTATATTTATAATTTTCAAAATTCAGAAGAATTTTCAGTTCATAGCCCAAAAATATAGGTTCCTTATCATCTACCATTTTAGCATTCTGTGCTTACTGTGGTTAATCACAGGAACTACAATAGCTGAAGAGCTGTCACAGAATTACAGTTGTTCCCACATGTTCTAATTTGGACAGTTGTCCCTGGAACTGCAGGTTTTGTTGTGAGAAAAAGTTATGCTTGTGCATTCTTTCACTGTTGCTTTAGGACTTTGTAGCATTCTTCTGCTGGAGACCTTGAAACGCTCCACTGATAACAATTAGGTTAGCCCTGGAAATTCTTCTGAAAAGTCATGGAAAAGTAAGGTACAGAGTTTTCAAAGCTCAGTTTACAGAAACATCCTTTTATTTTGAATGCCTCCGTTCAAAACCTCAAACACCAAGACCCTGAGTACTGACAGCAATAACTGAACTCTGAAGCTCATGCAAAAATCAGGTCTCCCATGTATCTAAACAGTATCTAAACAAAGTGACAGGTAAGCATCTGCCCAACTTACATTGAAAGAAATCCCATGGTCACCATTGCACCACCTGTCAGCTTAATCCATTCCAGTTCTGAAATCTCCAAAGAAGGAAATCCTGCAATCTTTCCAGTATTTGGCCACCTGCAAAGGGGAAGCATTTTCCAGTATATCTAATAAGAATTCAAAATGGTCCAGCTTCTGGCTGCTGCTGCTTGTCTTGTCCCTGGGCTCCTCTGGAAAGAACCTGGTTCTGTCTTTTCTGGGCTCCTCTCCCATTTGGTGTTTGGAACCAGCAGTAGGACCTTCTCTTTGCCTTCTTTTCTCACAGCTGAACACACCCAGGTGTTTCATTCTGCTCTCACAAGCAGGTAAATGTCTTCCTGGTGGCTCTCCGCTACACCTGCTCCAATAAGTCAATGCCTTTCTTGTCCTGGGTACCCCCAAAGAGATGCCTCAGATACAGCCTCAGAAGTATTGAACAGAGGGCAAGAAATGCTTTCCAGACAAGTGGCTGCACTGTTGTTAATACAACCTATTTAATCTGTCCCAGATGCAAGATCCCCGACCTCATTTGCCCTTGAACTTCATGAGTTTCTGTCAGATCATTCTCCAGATTCTTTGAATCACAGCTGCTCCCTCCAATGTCACATTGCCTACAAACTTGCTGAGAGCACACTCCATCCCACCACCCTGCTCATGAATAAAGACACTGAACAGTGTTATCCCCACTATGAATTCCTGAGGGAGGCCACTTGTACAACCAGTCACCAGTTCTGCTTCATACTGTTGATTGCAACTCTTCCAGCATGGTGATCCAGCTGATTTTCTAGCCCAGCTATCATCCACTTACAGAATCCATACCCTACTAATTTGGCTCTAAGGAGATAATGGGAAACCATATCAAAGGCCTTGCTAGAATCAAAGTACAGAACATTCACTGCTCCTCCCTTCATCCCAGAGCGAGTCATCTCATCACAGAAGGCAATCAGGTTGTTCAGGTATAATTTACCCTTGATAATTCTGTGCTGGCTATTCTCAATCATCTTCTTATCTTTCCTGTGCTTGGAAATGCTTGTAGGAGATTCAGTCTGTAACATCCCCAGAGAGTGCAGCTCAGTTGAGTGGCCTATACGGCCCCAAATTCTCCTTGTCCTTCTCAGAGATGGATGTGTGTTTGCCTTCTTTCTTTCTAATATATTATTATTTCAGTCAATCAAAGAAACCTACAATGAACCCTAATATGCTATTAGAGAGCTAAAATCTATCAGGTCTCCCTTTTATGGAAATTTTTTGCTCTAATGTAAAAAGCTTGCAATATTTACGTTTCAGTAAAGTATGATGTGGTCCTGATAGAGAAATTTTTACCCTAGATAATGAGCTTGTCTCAAATTCTTTTGATTTACATGAAAAATACACATTTTCCAAGAAGTATTCTGTAAGAAAATGAAAATTACACATAGTAATCTCCTTAAATCATTTTTCATTTCTTAAAAACCTTCCCTGATGCCAAAAGATATTTAAAATATTACTTTTTAAATAAAATAAATGCAAACAATCAGATGGGTAAATACCAGAATACAAAAGGAAAGAAAACAAAGGATGTACTTGTCCATCTAACTACTTTGTAATTACTACATAAAGCTCAAAGGACTTCAGAGAAGAACAAACTGATTTCTCATAAGACCAGAAGGAAGATCGGTGTAAGAGCTTCCTAGGCACAAGACCAAAAGGGTTTCTAGAGACCTCTCCAAGGAACTGCAGAAAATGCTGTAGAGCTGAGGAGAAAGGTGTTTGGGTGCCCGGTAATGTGCTGCAAACCTGTGCTTGGACTTGCTTTGAAAGGTCTGTGCAGCTGCCAGCCACAAGGCCACCGCTGCTCTATGTGAGCCCATGGCAATGGTTCTGTTCAGTTTACTAAAACTCTTTGCTCTTGTACATATTTGAAAGCAGAAGTGTATGAAGCCTGATCTACACATTTCTTTTCTGCTTATGTTTTGTCACTGGATGTGTAGTGTAATGTTTAATGTAAATAGTTATCCAGGTGCAGAGGTAACTGCAACTGTTTACACTAAACAATTTTACTAGCAAAGGTCGGTTATTTCCTGTTCTTAGGAAAAGTTGCTACACTGTAAGAGCAACTTTTTACATGTATGACATTTTCCTCCTTTTCTACCCTCAGATATTGTAGTGCTTTGCCTGTTCTGGTTTAAAAAGGTATGCTAAACAGAGTCATTATTCTAGAGCTGAGGAGGAGCCTCTTTGCCCAAGGTTCCTTCCTTGGTAAGCTTTAGCAGTGGAGGAGGCACTTCCTGGCGATCGTGGGGATGATGAGACACTGCTCAGTCTGCATGTGTGGCTTGGTGTCAGTAACCAGAGTCCTGATGTGAGATTCATTAGCAGGGATTGACAGTGTTGTTCAAGCACTGTGACATGTGTGCAGACAAAACTTTGATCATTATACAACATCACAGAAAACTTCATAGCAGTTTTCTGCAGCACATCTCTCGGGTTTGTTATCAGAGCTAACAGGCTTTAAGTTCTCTCAGGTTCACTAGGGAAGCATGATAATTTCCAGAAATTCAGCTTTGGAGAAAGCGAGTGGTCCCATGAGGAAAAAGGAACCATTGTAGGCAGGAGCTGAATCAGATTGTTTGCTCCAAATTGATGAAGTTACATCACTACCAATATGACGTAGAGGACTTGGGAAGTTCGATATGGCCAGGCCTAGGATCAGCACCATTAACACTGCAGATATTGTTTTAACAAGTAAATGAAAGTAGACTTTCCCCATTTTTCATTTGGGGCAAGTTGTAAAAATAGTAAAAATATGGCCAAATAATATGAGTCATGTTTTATTTTAAAGTGACACAATATAAGCATATAATTCATAATAATTGGTTATTAGTATGTTATGTGGTTTTTTTAATGACTTTCCTTACTTTTTTTTTTTTGATGTTCAAGAATCCAGTTTGTATTTATTTTGCATGAGAACAAAATCCAGCAGAGTGGGATGACAATTGACATAACACAGAGGAAGTGAGGGCATAAAATTATTTATGTGAGTTACTATAAGCAAAACAAAATGTCTTTTCTAAGCGCAGAACATGCTTTAACCCCAGCTAGTTCCTTTTCTCACAAAAAGAAAAAAAAGAGCATAGCTCCTTTAAAATCAAAGAAGCTACAGTGATTAGTACCAGGAGAGCATCTTATCTGTGATTAAAGTAGACTTGGTGATTGATTCATTGTGGGGGTGGGGGGTGTTCACGGGAGAGGGCTGAAATCACAGGTGAACGAGTGCTATATGCCCAAAGCTCGCTCTCTAAAGTAAATGGGTTTACATGTGTGAGGTGGGTAGGATTAGAAGGCAGAAAATGGAAGCAAAAGAAGAAATACCACAAACCACAGCTAATTTGGCCCTCAGCTTTCTTATGCTGTCACTGTTTCTGCACTTAGAGATGAAGCAGCAGCCACATTTCCTCTGCAAGGCGAGCAGAAAGGGTAGCTGAGAAGCTTGCAAACTGCAGAGTTAAGTGCAGCACTGCGGGAGTTTTCATGATGAAAATGTCAGCTCTTTGATGTTAGGTACTGCACAGTCCTGCAGAAATTAAGGCAGAGTTCCCATCCTGTGTTGAAGAAGACAACAAGGAAGCCAAGAGGCTTTGTTTTTGCTTTGAAGCAAAGATAAACAGAGACTGTCTACAGATGAAATATTCACATGTTCCAGTGTGGTTTTCAGTTCCTTGAATAACTATGGTTTGAGCTCAAATTTAAGAAATATTTTAAACTCCCACCCCATGGAAGAAAAAGGCTGCAAGGCCTGAAGGTTGTGCTGAGTACAGAATCACAGTATTGGTGACACTGGACCAAAACTTGTCTTGCTGCTGCAGACGTCTACAGAATCAATATTTACTCACAGAAAATTGTCCAAAAAAATAAGAATCAGACATGCTTAAATATTTGTGATGGGGCAAGAAACCTTTTCCATCTGACTCTCTGTTTGCTGACCACGTGGTTTCTGTTGGGGTCCTGCTGGGAAAGAGAGGGGAAGAAATAAAACCTGGGGCAGATTGTGGAGTCTCTTCTATTTCCAAAGCAGAGAAAACACCAGTAAATATAACTACGTAATCTAATATTTTTGTGTCCTTTTCTGTATTATTTTGACTGCTTGGCTGCTGAACATTGCAAAGGCAGGGCTTTAGCCATCCTTATACATGGCAAACAGGTCAGCTCTCTTCACTAATTGCCAGGCAGAATCTATTTTTCAAGATCACTATCTGAGTACCAAAGAATAGCATTAAGACACCATTAAAAGTTACAAGAAATTATTATTTCTTGTCATTTAGTGCTTGCACAACTAGGCAGAAACATACACGCAAATACATGAGTCAGAAAGACTCATGTACATGTTACAGTGAAGAGCTCAAAAAAAGGGAAATGGAGGAGAGACAAGTACATAATATAATGTAGAAGGAGGGAGAAAGCAGTAGGTGATTTCTTTCCTCTTCTGCGTGCTCTTTGTGACAAGAAAATTACCTTGGAGGTTTAGGCATCAGATATTAAAAAAAAGTTGCAGAGAAACTATGAATTCTGTTCTCTTGAAATAAGAATTACCTTATAAATGAAATTAAACAGCTTCTGCTGGGACAGCAGGTGTCATGAAGTATGTCATCAAAGTGACCCACTCTGTCAGATAGCAAGTTGTGTTTCCCCTTTTGCTTAGATAAAAGAAACTATTTGTATGACTTATCATGTCAGTATTTTATTAATTTGCTTTCTTATCCATTACTGGGATGTTTTCTATCAGTTACTAGGTTCCTCTTGGCTCTGTCCTTCATTATGTTCTCTTGCTGAAAGTAGTATTAGCTTGAAATAAATCGCTCAAGGAGAAAGATGTATCTCTCTAAGCATTCCAATAAGCCTGAAATATTGTTGCTTCCAACAGTTTCTAAGGAAAAGTAAGAAAAAAAGCCAAGTCAGAATATCTTTTGGATGAGGAACTATTTAAAAATACATGTAGTCTTTTGTATCTTAATTTGGTTTCTATGAAGAGAACAGTATTTGCATGTCAGGGAGCAGAGTGCATGGTACAGGAGTGATCTGTGCTGTGGTTAACCCTGACAGGCTGTGAGAGAATGTGACCCTCTCTGTGCCAGGCTTGCATGGCTCAGCCCTTCCCCAGGGCACAGGAGCACCACAGGCACCACTCCCCAACAGGACTCCTTCTCTAGCTTTAGTGTATCCCAGCTGGTACACAAAGAAATTACATACTACATTCCTACCATTCTTCCAAATACCACCCCACTTGTTAGGTAGTAATAGCAGTAATATCTGAGTAGTAATTATGAATATAGCAATAGGAAACACTGAAAAGATAAAAACATTCACCTATGAAACACATAGGAGAAAGTAATTTCTCTGTACTACAGTCCTGAGATTATTCCCAAGTGTTTCAAAAACAATGCTTTGACAATTTTAGAGTACAGTCTAACAAAGTGGATAGATACATTAAATATGAAATGAATGTAGGATATATGTGGAAATTTACAGCCATGTAAATAACATGAGCATAAGGGATTAAAGTTCATGGCTGAACCAGTAAAAAGCTCAAGTTTCTAAGGGTTCCACCACTGTCCTGGAAAGTTTCATAACTGATTTTCACATGAATAGAAAATTTTAAGCTTTAAAATCTCATTCCTGCATTCTGTCCATAAACATATAGGCATATTTTCCATGATGTCCAGGTGAAATTTTTCAAGCTTAAAAGTAATGATCAATCTCAAAAATAAGCCTCCAGTCTGAAGATTCCTTTTCTCTTTTTCTTCACTGATTTCTGACTTTCAAAGTTCAACAGCATAAATGGTGCCCTCATTGACTTCACCTGGTGAACTGACTGTGCTGGACCTCAGCAAAGAGTTTTGGTCACAACCAAAGTCCTTTCAGAACGATACACTCTGTGCTGTAGGAGGTAGTGAAGCACTGTAACAATATTTTAACCACTTCAGTAAAGAGTCATCTCACCAAATATACACAAAGGAGGGATCAGAGGAGTAGGAAAGTGTCATTGATTACACATTTATCACCTGAGCAGAAGTGCACTTGAAAAACATTCAGATAAAAAGAACTACATGAAAAGGAGCTATCCTATGGTAAAACTACTTCAAGCTGGTACCTAAACTGAAGAAAATGTGAATAACAACATCTGGGAACTGGCTCTTTTGATTTTTACTCAGGAAAACCACTCTGGTTGAGGAGAATTTTACCCAAAGCATGAGACCTGTTGGGTGCCTTGGGATTTACTTACACTAGTCTTGACAAAAACATTTTTGCCTTGAAAATGAAAATTGGTGGCTTAAAGGAAAGGCCCTATTCCAAAAGGAAGAAAGCCCTGGGGCCAGTATGAAGTCAGACACAGCAGGGTCTCAGTGCGTGGCGGGCAACCACAGCATGGGAACTGCTGCAGTGAAAAAAGAGGGAGCAGGCAGCCTTAATGTCTGAAATTAAACTAAACCATGCACCTCCCATCTCTAAGGCTAGAAACAACCACTTTGGGCATTGTTAGCTTCCTGATAGGGAGAAATTTCAAAAACTATGGAAATTTCCAGAATGGATGTTTTGCCTGCTGAGCGTTTTTCTGCTGAGAGAAGCCAGAAATTTTAGCTAACAGGACATACAGGATCTGTTGCTAACTTAGGAAAAGTTTATAATGTATCCCAAAGGAATTTATTATTATTATTATTTAGTATTTATGCATCATATTAGCTTTTTAAAGCATGGAACAAATTACAGTTGAGACCTTAATTAACTGATTCTCGGCAGATGGGGAAAACAGACATTGAGAGGTTAGAATAAATTGGCCATACAAGTAAATGGCAGTCAGGAACATGAATCAGTATCTTCTGGCAAACAGGGCACAAGACTTTGCCAGTCTGTGACAATATGGGCTAATCTGGTTTCCTGTGCTAGCTCCTGTTTGCCTCCTGCCAAGAGGCAGTGCTTTGTGCTTGCCAGGAGGCCCCTCGTCCTGGCATGTGGGATGGCCACAGCCACTGCTTTACCCCAGTCCTCTTTACCAGTGAAGGACTTTATTGTTCATGTGCAAAAAAGCCTTCACTGTTGACTTTTCAATGTTTAAGTTCAAGCTTCTTTCTTCACATCATTGTCATAACTCTTAGAAAACTGATCCAAAATAATTAGGTTTATTAATGCATTTTAATCCTCAACCCTTTTAGTAGTTTTCTAAGAAGTTGTCTTGTTTATCAGATGATTTACGTGATTCAAATTCTTAATTTCTTGAGATCTCTGAATTTTAGCCAATGCATTTCATGTACGATGAACAACTGTACAATACAATTATTTTAAACAGCGACCTGTGTGCAGACAGAGCTTTGATCATTATACAACGTCAAAGAAACCTATGGTTTGGTCTGCTTAGTTAAAATCTGTCAAGTTTTCCCTTTTCAGGAGGGAATCTGTTTTGCACATCTCTCTGGATGACACTCAACCTCTGAAGACCATTTAAACTCCCCTCTGATGCCCTCCCTTTTTCTGTAGGGAATGCTCACTTCATTGCCATCTGGGGATGCCAACACCAACACTTACCCTACTACTGGGAGAGGTGTCATGTTGCAAGCTCAGCCCCTCAGCCTTGATTTCTGCCAAACCAGCAGCAGATCTAATTGTACTTACTGGGGCAATTGCTGATGTTAGTGAAGGACTTATTTCTGATTCCAAAGCATTGATGTCTGGATTAAAATCTAGTTGTTTAGAAACAGCTTTCTGAAGCTAAAACTGGACTATTCAAGTCTTAAAACATTTTCATGTCAGGAGAAGCCCAACTTCAGTGAGTCCCAAATCTGAAAATTTCTGCAGATTTTGAAAGCATTTCTCATAAAACCACTTGGCCATGTATTCAATCCTTTCAGGGAGAAACATGACACCTACCTGCCAGCTTCACATGAATTCATTTTACTCTAGAAAACTTACTATGAAATAAAAAACATTATTCTTGGCATACTTGCAGAAGAACTTCCCTTTTGTAAATATTCAGAAGCCTTCTGGATGTGCTCCTGGGCAAGTGTCTTTTGGTCCCTGCTGGAGCAGAGGGGTTAGACCAGATTACCTCCAGAAGACCCTTCTAACCTTAACAAGCATGTCACTAACCAATCTTTTGTCTCAACTTTCTCTTATGCTGCAGTTCCATCACAATTTAGCAACTCTTCACCCCTCACCCCTCCCTCCCTGTACCCCCTTCCCTCTCTGGTGCTACCACTGCTGCATGGCTCAGCCTGGGGAGATCCAGTTCACAAAATCAGCATTTTTTGTGCTTGAGCAAGTCCCTGAACTGGTACACTGTGCATCAGATGAGTACCAACACCAGCACAAGAGAGAGGTGAGGGGGCAGGCAGGGTAATTTATCAGGGAATCATAGCCTTAGGCAGCTCTGAGGAGTGTTTTGGCCACAGTAGCCAGGAGCCATCTCATCAGTGCTACACCTCTAAAACACCACTTTTGGGAGTAAGTTCTCTTTCAGTAAACATACTGTTTCTCAAACAGTAAACTTGGAGGATTTCTGTTTGCCACTGGATATGCAGAGAGAGTCAACAATTTTTTTTTGAGACCCTTCTGTTTCTCTACAGGCATTGTATTTCTCTATCTCTTTTATTATACTGTGACTATGGGTGTGGATTAATTGCTCAGCATCTGTGAGAAATGGAATAACCTGAGATTTACTTGAGAGCACCCCTCCTGTGATGTGCAAAGTTCTATTTCTGCTACTTTTTTATCTTAGGAATAGAAATTTAGACATATTTCACTGTAATTTCACTAATTTTGGGAATCACATTAAAATGTTACTGTATGGAAGTTTCAGCCTTTTGAGATTATTGGCATTTTACAAATATCATGCATGCCATGATGATACTGCTGTTTTAGTTTCAGAGGACAGCGTGGCACACTGCCTCTGTGTCCCATTAGTACTCTTTGAAACTGCTGCTTTTTTGCACTTTCAGAGGCTTGGATGCATCCTTCCCTTGCAAAAGGCCAAATTTGTATCTCTCATTCTCCAAATATTGCTATAAAATTCAAAGAATGCTAATGGCTAAATAAGGTGCAACTCAATATTGCTAAATTAATGAGAATATGCCCTTCATTTTTTGCAATATAAGAACCTGATACATTGCTGGCTACAAATTTCTCAGAAGAAAAGGTACTCAAAAGACATGAGAACCTCATTGGTATATAGCTAATCAGAATCTGCCTTAGCCAAAACAAAGCAAAGTAGTTTTTTCCTGTCTTATTTTAAAGGCATGGTAAAAAGAACCACAAAAACCACCTTCCTCCACCACACATACAGTAATATTATTTCTTACCCTTTCTAAAGACTTGGAAAAAAAATGGGGAATGATTCAGTGTTACCTGTCATACTCAGTGTATAAATTGCTGTTGAAAGGGCAGCTTAGGAAGCAGATACTGAGGACATGCAAAGGCACTGAGCAGTTACTCATATGCTGTGTTTTTCCCTTCATTTTATCCTGCACACCAGTCTCTAGCATTCAAATTGCACTTCATCCTTTTGTTCTGCTCAAGTCTGATTCCAGTTTTTAAATGGAAAAAGGTATTAATAGAGTTATAATCATATTGCTCCCCCTGGTTCCACTAGCTTTGGAAGAACTGCATTTTATACATTATATGTAACCAAATTAAAAGGCTCAAATTTTTTGTGTGTGATTTCTGGCTTACAGAGACTGGGTGTAATTATTTCTTCTGGGGTATTGCATTATACTGTAATTTGTACAATGGCCCAAAAGCCTTCCAGTGTGCCAGCAGAATCAAAAACTCCACCACTTTACAGTCAAGTGCAGTGCTGCTTCTCTGCTTGTTTCAGCATGGGTAGACAATTAGATAAATAGGGTGGAATTAACCCCCTCATCCCCAAATTAGTGGTTGTTCTAATATATAAAAAGAAACACTGAGGTTGGAACATAAACCTATTGATTTAATTTCATCAAAAGTCACCAATGTAATATTAAATAACATATGAATTCATTATTTTGAAGTGTGCGACTTGAAATGTTGAAGAGATTCTACAATATATTTTCATACTGAGATTCGTTAAATTGTTTTCCCCACAGCCTTCAAAAGCAGAAACCATCCTTTCTGTTCTTCTGTATGTGCAAAATTGGGTACAACTGAGTGCCAGCTGTCTCAGTGGACAGAAAACATTTTTATTGTGACAAAAAGTACCCTTATATGAAGCATTTCAGTAATGTCACCATTTCAGCTGTCAGCTGACATTCAGCTTGACATTTACAAGGTGACTTCAATGACATTTCTGTAATTTGACTAACTAATGAACCTGAATAATCAAGTGATGATAGCTGAGATAAAACCCAAGCATCTGAAGCACATCTTCAACTTACGTTTATGTCACAAATTGCTATGAAATTTTGATGATTCTAAATATTTTAGTGGTCTCTTTAAATCTTGGTTGGATAATGAATATCACAAAAGCAAAAAACGTAAATGAAAATTAATCTAAAATCATGGCTGAATTTGTATACCTAGGCTCACCATTTACTTCGTACAGAACAGAGTATCTTATTTTTCGCATCACAGACATTTTTAATAGCTTGTAATAAAGCTCAATAGGTTTTCTGCTCCCAGATTAAATTGTGCTTTCTTGAGATTAGATTATTGCAGTGAATTGCCACTTCCAAGACATTGGTTGAAATGGAAACAGTAGCTGTGCCAAAGAGAAATACCAAAAAAGTAAGTTCAACTTTTTTCTTTATTTTTCAAAGCAATTATTTAAGGTCTCATTTAATGAATTTTTGAAGCAATTTCAGAGCTTCCATTATATTCAGAAAATTATGCCAATTTTCCTGCATTATTACCTTTTTTTTGGATATAGAAAATAAATGCTCAGGAAAGCAGATAATACTTTATTTTCATATACTAAAATGCATAATTTCATATGTATTTCCTGTTAGTGTTCTGAGTTCATCTAGTACTTACTCTGCAAGTATTAATTTAAGAATATCTGGATCTGGAAAATTAAGGCATGTCACCATAATGAGTTGCTGTCACTCATTCTTTCTCTTGCTATAGCATGGCTAATGTCAACATTGCAAGACATTACATCTATTCTCTTAAATATGTTTATTCAGATGTATCTATTTTCCTTTTTCCTTTGGAAGTGTTGGAAGCTAAATATATTCCTTATTATTATAATTTTGTAAAGAAATGCAGTTGTTTTTAATAAGTCAAAGAAACCTCTCCTCTCCTCCATGTTGGACCATGCTTGGAAAGTTTCTGTTTCCTCTTGGTGGGGTATGAAAGGAGGTTAGAATGAGTTGGTCTGACAGAGATTTGCTGTTGCCACCCAAAGCTAGAGATGAAGCTCTCCCAAAGCCCTACCTGTACATCAGCTATAAAAGAGCCACTGGAAACTGTCAGTTCTGGATATGAAGAAAGATCAGCCTGGTTAAATAAATCAAACCACACCAAACAACACGTGGGGAAAGATTTGTTTCCCATGAGGCAACCTAGACAGAGTAACACTATTAGGCATCTGGCATTTGGCTCCTATTACAGGGAACAGTAAGGACAGGTCAATGATACAAACAAGAGAAATTAATTTCCTCACAGCAAGTGTACAGGCTTTTTAATTACATCTGTTCCAAACGCTTCTATTTTATGACTTTGAAAATGTGCACTTTATACTTCAGTGGGTGATCATATGCCTTTCTGAATGGATAACTAGAGTGTTTTTTCAAGGGGGAAAAATCCCCCAAACCTCATAGCACTTTGGAAAACCTTTAGTGTAATCAGTATTTTGGATCATATAGGCATTGTATGGAATAGTCTATATCAGTACAGAACTTCTAAGGCATCACCCCAACCCAATTTGCGTGATTATAATGGAATGCAGCTGCTTTTATGCAGCCACCCTCACTCTTCTTCTATCTAAGCCTGTCTCAAAGGCGCAGTAGCTGCCTCAACTAACCAGATATAACCTGAGAGAAAGAAGTCCTTGAGTAGAGAGAAGAGGCTCAGAAGTCATCCTGACATGGAAAGTTATGTATAGGACTGAGTGGAGATTTTCTGAATATACTGTTTTGTCATGAAATATTAATTTAATTAAAGACATTTGCAGGCATATTTGCACCACATTTGTAATGGTTTAGACTGTGCAGGATGGACCTTTTTAGCCAAAACTGCTGAGGATGTGCAAAGCTACAAGTAACAGGGGAGAAAAAAAAAATTTTTAAGAGAAAAACATATCTGTAACAGAAAGTATCAGCTGACCATGACAACTGTGCTGCTCTCTGCCCTGCCTCACAGCCATCTGCTGACCTGTAGGGTACAACACTCATAGCACAATGAATTAGGTACTTGAAATGTTGCTTACCCGTTTGCTATAGACAAAACCAACCCTGCACCACCAAACTAGGAACACATATTACTCTACTTTCTTCATTTAATACTGTAAGTGTTGGATACATGCAACAGCTTGACTTTCCCTGCCATCCCGTGATCTCTGCTTTTTCTGCCCTAGTCACTCAAAGCTCAGAAGCGATGCAAGTCTTGCTCACTGGGGACTTCAAGCTCTTGCCCCAAGCTCATCCTTCAGCTTGAAATGTGGGGGGCACACTCAAGTCTTAGATCTGGTCATAGCAGTTTTTGTATCTTGGCCACTTCAGTTGATATTTCATGCACGAGAGGCTGCATCTCACTCTGCATTCCTACAAAGTATCATTTGCTGAGCCTGGGGCTAATATGAAATCAGCCTTGAAAGCAAGGGGGAGCAGATCCAGCAATCCTGGATCTCCATCAGGAGACACTTCATGTACTGCCAGTGTAGACCAGAAAGGTAGACAGGGACAAGGACCACTGGTGTTGATGCCAATGTCATGAAGGAGCACAATATTTGGGAAAAGTATCACAGATAATAACATTTTTGGTTGGGGGGAGTTTCAATAATGGTTTTCATCACAGATTTTGCAATCTGTTCTCCCAGCATTTTGAAGGGTATTTTTGGGCACCACAATGTAAAGCTACTAGAGAGTGTCCAAAGGACAGCCATGGTGAAGTGTCTGTAGGGGAAGCCTTATGAGGAGCAGCTGAGGTCCCTTGGTCTGTTCAGCCTGGAGGAGACTGAGGGGAGACCTCACTGTGACCTTCATCATCCTCACAAGGAGAAGGGGCAGCCACTGATCTCTTCACTCTTGTGACCAATGACAGGACATGAGGGAGTGGCCTGGAACTGCGTCATGGGAGGTTCAGGTTGGATATCAGGAAAAGTTCTTCACCCAGAGGATGGCTGGGTGCTGGAACAGGGTCCCCAGGGCAGTGGTCATGCACCAGCCTGACAGAGTTCAAGAAGTGTTTGGACAATGCTGTCAGGCACATGATGTGGTTCTTAGAGCTGTCCTGTGCAGGGCCAGGAGTTGGACTCAATAATCCTAATGGGTTTTTTCCAACTCAGCATATTCTATGATTCTGTGATTCTGTGATTTTATGTTCTCATCCCTGCAATATCTTTATCTTTTTGTAAAGCTTTATAATTTCAACAAGGTCTACTTCCACGAGCATACCCCTTATTGCTCGTTATTGCAACACACATATTGAAGCCAGGCAGCTAACAGAATACTGTACTTGCTTTTAGCCTTCCTCCTATACGCACAATTGCACGTGGAGAAAAAATCATTTAAGGATACAATGGATTTTTGTCTACTTTGATGGAAGCCTGTAGAGCTAGCTAGTAAACAGAAAGCTTTAAGCTATATTAATGTCTCTGACAGTCTTCAGGATGTATGGTTATTACAATCAAAAATCAAAATATACTGAATTAGTATCAGTGTGAAATACTGTTTGTAGTCCATGGTATGATAATATTTTATTTGGCTAAAAAAATAAATAAAATCACACCAAAGACTAAGCCAAATTCACCCAAGAGCTCAGTGGGTCTCAACTTCAAACTTACAGTCACTGGTATTCTACTGAGATAGCATATGGCCTATACATTTAATCTTGTTTGATATTAGCAGTTAGCTAATATAATACTCCATATGAAAAGATTTTGCTTACATTAATACAAATATATTAAGTAAAGAGAAAGACAAATGGTGACGCAAGTAATTTAGCAGAATTTGTAAAAATATGAAGCAGAACATTTGTTCCTCAGATTTGGACAGTGATAGCTTACCACATTTATGAATAATTCCTTACATTCTTTATCATTTTCTGCCCCAGTAGCTAAATTAGTTTTACAACTATTAATTGAATTGTCTAACTTCACTATGCACAGGGTGATAGAAAGGATTATTAACTCCACTTTACAGATAAGGAAACTGAGACAGGGAGAGGAAACGATTAACTGGAGATCACAGAGGGAATCAGAGACAGCTAAATCCCAGATCTCTCCATCCAATGCATTAAGCACTGAATATTGCTACTTCTCCACACAAACAGCCATCAGAAACGAGACACATTTCAAAGAGAAACAATTAAAGCAACATTTCATCAAAGATAAAAGCTTCTGAAATTCATCCTACGCTGGTGATCCCAAAGGTTGCTCTCTTTTGTCTCTGTCACATTGTTTTAAGCTCAGATTATTCCTCCTTCCTTGCTTCCTGCATCATTAGGCCAGAACGTGCAGCACATGCACTCCCATTTCTCCTGTAGCCCCCCTGCAAATATCTGCCTTACCTACATACTGCACACTGCACATAAACACATTTCTATTGAACAAAAGCTGTTTCCAAGCACAGTCATTCCTTGGCACTCTGGTACACGAAGCACACGTCTGCCTCTTCAAAAAGACAGTCTCTATACAGATGTAGGACATTTTCCTATTAAGAAATTAATGGGCAAGGTTAAAAGCAAGTTCTGCCAGATTCAATTCTCTGAGGGGATGAGCAGTGAGGGGCAACAAAAAACAGACAAACAAATTAAAATACACCTTATATGTCAGAGATTTGCTTGGGCTGGCCTACTCACACTCTGGGTGTCCAGGAGAGCTCTGGCATCTTCAGCTTGTACAGCACTTGACGGTTTCTGCTATCACTACTCTGAATAAGGTACTTGATTAAACTAATTAAAGTGGTGTTTATTAGCTGACAGCCATTAATAAGCAAGCTGGTTAAACAATTGCCACAATGTATCAACAGATTAGAATTTTTGTTGTTTTATTGTAAGCCTACATGTCTTTGTTATAATTACCTTAATACTTAGATCTAATCCTGAAATTCTATAAATCAACAGATATGTTGCCATTAATTTACACAGGAAAAACACTAAGATCTCTATAAAAAGCTATTTGTAAAGCACTATGTAAGCAAACCAAGTGGCTATATGATTGTGGTTTTTAAGAACTTTTGTTTCTGGCTTTAGCACTTCTATGCATACTCTTGTCGCAAATTAATATTTGCACAAAAATCCTTTGTTCCCTTTCTAACAGAGTGAATGCAGTCTAATGACTTTTGTTTAATGGCTGAGGTCTATGCCACTAAAGAAGAAAACAGAATTATTACATAGCAAACATTAGGGCAGGTGTGTGGATTCATATCAAGCAAAACAAAATACTTCAAGAGATAGAATTAATTATCCAAAAAAAGTTGTTTGAGCTGCAGGGTTTTGGAAACCATTCTGAAGTCTTGTTGTGCAAGTTTGCAAAATGAAGAGTTTCTGAAGAGCAGCATGGATCAAAATTAATTGTATTTTTTAAAAAGTTCTTAATGACTGCTAATTTAGTGTGGAAATAGCCTTCCAAAATGCTCAAAGTTAAATAAAAGTATATTTGTCTGGATTGGTTTCGGTGGAATCACTGGGAATATGATCTGGTGAATGACTTTCTTAGTACTTGAAGATTAAGCTTCAAAAAACTACCTGAAAATCAAGAAAATGCAATTAGATAAAATTAGAACTTACTAATCATTACTGATATTACAACAGTTGTCTTTGCCTATTGCTTTCCATAATTACAAATAGTTTTTTACTGGGTTGTGTTGATGTCTCATACAAGGCCCAGAACATGAACACATCCTAATTTACCTATGACATTACTTAGCTAAAAAGTACAATGCATTAAATTTTAATATTTGGTCTAGATCCATAAAAAATTCTTTATTTTGCTTTTGCTTATGAGGTGAATATTATGCTTATTGACTTATTCCTGAGACCAATTATATTTTGTTGGAATAAACTATAATGTGTAAAGAATGATAGATTAATATTTTTTAAAAAGCCAAAGTGAGCGTTGTTTATGATAAGACTTTTTCAGGCTATGTAAGAAAAAGAATTTGTAATTAAAGACATTTATCTTCTTCATAACAGCTATAATAGTCCTTAAACTCAGAGCCACCTGCTTAGACTTCAGCTGTAGGCCATTACACACCTGTGACCTTCTCCCACCATCAGCTGAAGAACTTTTATATTGAATCTTTACCTATTGGCAACTGTGTTGTCAAACAGAAACAACCCCAAAACAAAAAACAACAAAAACAACAAAAGCAACCAAGCAACTGAACAAGAAAAAATCCCCTATACCCAAAATTCTGGAACGAAGCATTGCCCTGCTTCCAGGAGGCACTGCCCCAGTTCTTCCAGGCTACAAGGGTTTCAGAAACCCAGGAAGTTCTTCCACCAGTGTTATTTCTACAGCGAGAAAAATTCATGGTGTATGATCTCATAAAATGCCTAGGGCTGTGTCAAGGCACAGGATTATCACATCTGCACTCAGATTAATTTTCAAACCCATCTCCAGAAATCCTTCTCATCCTTGCCTCCCAAGTCCCAGTGCATAGGCTTGGTCTGCTTCAGTTCCATTTTGGATGCCAAGAAGAATTGAATGTTCCGCCACAAAATCCAGGCTGCAACTGCACCTCTATTAGTGCTATGTTTTGAGGAAATGCAATTACTGCACACTGGTGCAGTCCACAGAACAGTGTTTACACTCACTGGGTTTCCTTTCAGGGATGTCTAACCTGATGGTGGTGCTCCGTATGGCCTCCAGTTTCACTTCAGCCCTGCTGGGGACACGTGAGGCTGTAACAGTTCTTGCTGCTCCAGAGCATTGCAGTGAGTCACTTCCATCACAAGTGTGTGTTTGAGGCAGATCTCCTGGCTGCCCCACTCTTTGATTTGCACTGTAGAGGAGTCTCAGAGAGCCTAAACAGGATTCCTCGTAGGTGAAACTAAACTGGAAAATGTGCCTCAGTTTCATGTAGGGTACTGCAGCTATTAATAAACATTCAGTGTACAAGATCAGATGAGATCCAATTTGAAATACATCCTCTGAAAAACCACCAGAGTGTGGTCCTCAGCACCAGCTACTTCCCTCTGCAATGCTGCTCTTCTTGCAGCACACAATCTGCTAACTTAAACACAGCCTCAGAGGGTTTCAGACCGCCTGTGTTGTCATGATAACTGTGGGGGTTTGTCAGTCCAACTTCAAACTGCTCCACAGTAAAACTCTGGACTGCACATGATGTAGATGTACAGGCCTCAGAACTATTCAACTCAACCACTCTTCCTTTCCATTACACCAAATTGCTCACTAAGGTGGACATAGTAGAGAGCTCTTTGCCATTAGACAGTAGCCTCTGTCATGCCAACCAGAGGACAGTATTTTAGACCTGTGAAAAAATATATGCAGTTTTTTCATAATTTTTACGCCTGAACACTTATGCTCATCTCTCTGTTGTTTTAACTTTATAGCAATATAGACAGTAAGGTTGCCAGTAGGGAGAGGTGGGAGAGCTGCCATCACAGAGACCCTGAAACGGGTTGAGGACATTAAGACTAAAATTCCATCATGCAGCTTTTACTGATGGTTTATTTAAATCCTGCAAATGCAGTTTTATTTTATTAATGTACTGTATATCAGATTAAATGTTGCATGGGGTTTTTTTAGATCTATATATCACCTAGAATTAACAGTGGAGTCACTGAAATATAAATAAATACATAAGTGAACTCAAATCCACCATAATTCTGCTGGTCTGATTGTGATTTTATGCTAGCATTAATCAGAACTAAAACAACTTGAAAAAAAATTCAGAGTCATATACTTCCAGAGCTGGCACTAGTGCATGTCACAGAATCAGAAGGTTGTCATCTAGCAGCACAGCAAATTCTGCTGCTGTAGATTGCAAATATTAAACTAAGAAGGAAATCATGATGGAGCCTATAACTAATCTGATGCAAAGCCCAAGAGAGATCCTCCATGATACTTGTCAAAAGAGAGCATGAAAGATTCAACCAAGTATTACTGGTCAGGATTTAAAAAGTGGAAATGAAGGTTTCCACATACCTCTGACTTCTGCCTTGTGATTTCAGTCTGCAATAGAATCAATGTACAAAGGAAAATAAATTATGACAGAACTGCAGACAAAGACCAAGGCTGCTTTAGATTAAGTTACAACAGGGATCTGCACCATCTGTTTTGTATTGAAAAAGAATAATATTTTAAGGCACGTTTATTTCAATATACTAAGCATCTTAAGAGCTCACATAGTCCTTTAAAATATTGAAAATAAAGTCAAAGTCCAACAGTGGGAACTGAGGGTCCTCAGTATCTTTCAAGAGACATTCGACAATTTCACAATAGCACTGTAAATGGAAAACCAGCCTAATATATATGATTTTTGCGTGAATCCTGTAAAAATAAACACCATTAGTTATACTCTGCTACTCGCATATTTTACATTCATATCCTGTAAATTATAAAAATAATCTCTAGTCATAATATTTACAGATAAAGTTGTTATACCATTTTATGGAGAACTTTATAAAACAAAATATTTGTTTCTTTTTAGTCATGGATGGACCTACTGAATTTTCATACACTAAACTTCAGATAAACTGGATTTAAAATACATACAGCCTTTTATTTTTTCAGTGGATATGAAATTCACTGGTTTTTGTTTGTTTGTATAACTTTTCTCTTTTTATTCAGATTTCACAATGTCCTTGCATTGTATGCCTTGGTGAATTCCCTAACTTCAGGTTTTGTTAACAAAAAATAATTGATGAACCACCACATATTACCCTTGAGCACTGCAGTTACAGTTTCCTTTTTACAATTTAGGCAGCTCACCCATGCTAGGACAACTCTCAGCTGTCCTTATAAATGAGTTATCCAACATCATGATAGATATAAAAGGGCCCTAATGGGACCTGGGTTTTTTAATGGTTCTCAGAAACTCGAGTTACAAAGAGCACTTGTCTGCAGCTTCCCTGTTTCCAGACAGAGCAGTGCAGATGCCATAGTGGCTGCATGAGCAGCAGCACGGCCGCCTGGCTCACAGAACGGGGTGGGCCCCTCTCTTTGACACTCATGTCCAGTTTTGGCAAACACAGTGCAAGAGCAACACAGGCATACTGGACCGAGTGCTGCAGACAGACACCACGAGGTTTAAGGGACCAGAACCCTTACAAGAAGAAGCTGAGGTATATGGGTTTGTTCAGTCTGGAGGAGAGATGACTAAATGGGAATCCAATTTCTGCTATCAACTGCCTGAGTTTACAAGAAAGATGAAACCAGACTCAGACCTGCACAGGGAAAAGACGAGAGTCAGGTTGCAATAAAGGGAATTATGAGTGGATATAGAAAAAAAATTCCTCTGTGAGAGTACTAAAGGACAGGAACAGGTTGCCCAGAAAGAACAGGAATCCATCCTTGAAGATACTCAGACTTCAGTGGGACTACCCACTGCAACTTGAAAGCTGATTCTGCTTTGAGCAAGGGGCTGTATGTGGTGACCTCCAATAGTCCTTTCCAGCTAAATTCTAAGCCTTTGTGCATGGTTTGCTACTCCTACCACAGTAATACTTCTCATATCTAGCTTCTATATCTGCATCTATACACTAAATCTGTCATCTAGATCCTCATAATCCTGCATCCTGATTAATTCAAAACTGCTGCTTTCAGGCCATCTGTTATACATATTCCTTCCCACCTCCCCCTCCACTGAGTATAGACAAGATACAGTGGTTACGGTGTTCTCTGACCACAATTCTGACATTACTGCATTTTTGTGTCTCATCACAGCATTGCTTATCTCCCCCCACAGCACAGCAGATTTGCTTGCCCATTTGTCAGATTGTGCCACTGGGTCCTGCCTGTGCTGGCAGATCTGCACAGCAAATCGTAGGCCATGACCAGTCCACTGAACTGGTGCATGAACGCCTTCCAGCCTTCCACATTCTTCTGCACAGAGCTCAATTATTGTGATTTTTTGAAGAAGCTGCCAGATGATGCGTAACTGAAAGGGTTGTGGTGCTTGTCAGTATCTTTCTTTAAAATGATGTGATACAGATTAAAAGATTAGAGAATATGCAGAATATGCTGTGTAAAAATTAAATTCAATTAAATAATTACATGGGTCTAGATAGGAATATAAAAAATCCCAGCAGTTTTTCAAAGTATATGAGTTCCCACAGATATGGGACCTGTTTGGCAAGAATCTAGGTAACAGCAATAAAAATACTGCAAAGGCTCTTAATTAATCCAAGTTCATTTTCAGTCCAGTATTCTTTAGGCATTTTGCTGGTTTTGTTTTTGGAGAAGACTGTAGGATATTGTGCTCTATATAAATACATAATTCTGCAAAATAAAGTCCATCACAAAGTTCTGATTCACATACTTATACACAGGTACCTGGTGATCTCTGAGTTGTCCTAGTTTCTTGCAAACCCACTATGGCCTCTGTCTGGGCACTATAGAAAGAGAAATAATCACACACTACATTTGGCAGCTACGTGGGGATTCCTGAGATCCTCTGGGATGTCTGAAAAAATGTGGAGTAGGACTTTCAAATACAGGCAACTAAATTGGAGGCCCTAGTCCAGTCCTCAGTTTGTATGTAACTTCTAAAATAATAGAATAACAAAGGAAACAGTTCTATGAAATACACTGAAATTATTAAAAGAAAATTGTAAGAACTCCAATGGGAAAAAAAAAATCAGCATCAGGTATTCAGTTTCAAATGTTGGATGTATGAGTACTGGCACACTGGAATGGAAGGTGCTTTCAGTGCTGGTGAGTCTGGTCCCTGATTTAGGATAAAAACTACAAATAATGATATTGCCTTTTGTACTGCCTCTGTCCATTTTGGACAGACAATCAGCTGTCTAAAAACTGACGTTTGGTTATATTATTCCATATAAAAAGAGAAGAAATAAATCCAAGTCAGAACAACACAGAAAAATAAAACCCTCATTTTCAAAGTGGCCTGACAAACAACAGCTTCAGTAAGGGAAGATTAGTAATGCAACTAATAAATTGGGATTTTACTGAAGTCTCTGCTAATGAGAAATTAGAAACTTTTTTGGCTGGACCTCAAACTACACAGTCAACAGAACTCAAAGCCACTGACTGGAAGTGAGATGTGGATCTGATTCTCTTCACAAAGGAGGGCAGCACTGCTAACTTCCCATATTTTTGGTCATCTTTTTGCTTGAAACCCTTCACTGGAAGGTTCAAAATAATTTAGAGGAGGAGGACTATAAACTTTGCATTTCGAAAAAATGAAGGCAGTCTTCATCAAAACTATAGAAAGCCTTGTCCATCAGATAACCATGAGGTCCTAGACCATAAATTACTGCATCATTCTGTAAATATAACTACAGGAAAAATCTTTAATAATACTGTCTGCACTGGTCAAAATATTTGCATATTTAATTCACCAAAATATCCCGAAATGCATCCACCTAATCATCATTCAGCACAATATATTAATTACAGATTGAACTTGACAGCTATACCCAGTTTTATAAAAGTATTCTGACATGAAGTGTAACTTCTCATTTTACTTATAGTAAAGGATTCTTTTCTGGATTTAGGTGACTTGTCATAACAGTCTCTAAATTTCTTTTTTATATTATTACCACATTCTCTCCTTCCTTAGCAGAGAAATTGAAAATATCTGATGGTGTTCACTTTCTTTCTGTATGTTGCTTCTGGCATAGTAAGCACAACATGGTTACAGCCTTCTATCTCTTTTATCTAAAAGATGTGAGTGAATGTACAAGATGCTAGTCTGTGGTAACCACATGCATTACATAACTGAATTTAGACTTCAGACCTGCCAAGTATTTCACACTGCTTGCAGGGGCTCCCACAGTTGGCTTCTGCCTGGCCTTCTCCTGCAGCTGGGTATCCAACACACACAAGTACTCAGCACTTACACAGATCCTTTGATTTGGAACATGAGATCACGGAGCAGGAATGAAGCTGTTGCAAGCCCATGCTGTCTTAATTGAGCCTTCTGCTCACAGAGGTCCTGCTAGGGATGTGCTCTCTGGGCACAGCCCAGTTTCCCAGCTGCATGTTAGCCCATCACTCAGTGCTCCCTCTGTCCCCTGGCCTCATACAGCATTCTCACAGGTACTGAAATAAACAGGACTGAAAGCACAGATATCTGATACCATGCAATGCACAGAACTTGCAGTTTATTATGAAGCAGACAGTGCAATAAATCCCTCTGTATTATATTTAGTAATGGTATCATTTGTGTCACTCAGGAAAGTGATCTGGATAGTTTTGTAAAACCCTATGGCTTTGAATAAATCACTTCCAGAGGGAAGTGTTTGACTGATGAGACACTAACTGTCCTACAGCGAGAAAATTATTCAGGCTGGGAAGATGACAGGTTCAGAGCCCGAAAAACAATAAGCCATAGAGAGGCTGGAAAGAACAACATGTACAAAAGACCAAAGGGCAATTGTCACTATCCCTGAGTAATGACCATAACAACAGGTGCTAAAACATACAATACAACTATATAGTACCAGCCAATTTCTAAACTGGCAGAAAGCTCAATAGCCAAGTGAAACCCTTTTATAAGCAAGAGAGTCTCATTAGCACAATGAAAGGGACAAATAAAAATGACTAGGTTTTGTTTGCAATACCCATTACAGTCTGCAACGTGAAAGAGCTTCCTGTTTTCTATTTATATTTGATCTCCCTATGCCATAGCTAACATAATGGTTGCCAAGTGGAAAATAAGTAGAATCTGTTGTTAAAATTCTCTACAGCTTTGAAATGGTTGTATTTTTTTTCCCATCTTTCTTTCCAATGAGATCTCTATCTTGCCAAATACAATATATAACTATTCCAATTTTCCTTCTCAAAGATGTTTATCCTTTCTTATCTAGCCTGCCTGTCATATCTTATTATAATTTACAGAAATCTGAAATACACTGTTCTGATAAACCTGTCAGAATAATAACAGAAACACATATAGTTAATCATTGTGATAGGGTTTCCATATTATTCTGGGAAAGATAGAACAGAATATTATGAATAATGCTAAATGTAATTTATTTGAATATATAAATCCTTACCAGTGGTTTCAATTTTCTAATAAACTTGAAATTTTATCAGATACTAATTGCTAATAAGCATGATTCATTATGACTTACTATGCACAGATTTACTCTTTGTGACAGTGAAGTAAGGTAACAGACATGAGCATGGAGTATTCTCGAAAATTTCAAAGAAGTTGTAGCTATCTAAAAGTCTGCCTAATATAAAATACTTACTCTAAAGAATATTGGGATGTCTGTGTTAGTCTTCAGTAACTATGTTACTCTCATCCTTTTTTTAATATAGCATGCAACCAGGCTGGGGTAGCTAGAGATAAGGATTGGCATCAAGCTGTCATTTGGGGAAATATTGCATCTGGATTCTTCAGGTCCAGTCAGGGAGACCTGAAGGGAGATTTATCTTCTCCCATAAATTGCTAATGACTTCAACATTGAATTCATGAGTTCTGAGAACAGAAAATATCAACCCCAGAGAACGACTTTTTTTGTTTGAAAGGCACATTAGCTGTAATCCTAAGCATATGACCCTGCCCCCTACACAAATATAGGAAAATCCAACAGAACAGGCAAAAAACCATTATTTGATTTATTTTTCTGACTGTTCATGCTCCAGCTTTGTCATCAAGCAATCCATTTCAGCTTCCTCTGTGCACCTCGCATCTCTTCTCATTTCACTGTTTTTCACTGCAGCTCTTCTTGCTGCTACTGCCTCCTAAGTCACACACAAATAGATTTAGTCATGAACATTTGATGGCAAAGGCCTTTGAAAATGATAGAACTAATTTTTTTTTGCCTAGTTGATAGCTTGCAGCACCAAACAAAACAGAATCATTAAATGGTTCAATGGACTAAGATCAAAGGGAGACACCTGAAAGCAAAATCCTCTATTATCCTTTCACTGTCAAAAGTAATTGTTGCTAATTGAACAAGTTTGTTTAATTGTAATATAGCTCAAGAGACCATATCCTGAGCTGCTGGAAATAGATCTGGTTCTGCTGAAGTCAGCTCTGCTAATCTATAGCTACTGAGGAACTGTCACAAGGAAACAGTTAACCCATTGCTTGACTGCATAGGCTGCATGACCAGCTATTGCAACCAAAAATGTCTCAAAAGTTGGGCTGAACAAGAAAAAAATGATCACATTAATCTTTGCCTAATATGATGTGAGAAGCTATTAAATACACACTTTGGTATCATTAGACTAAAAAATGTCCAATAGAATTTTATGAAGGCCAAATTTAAAATATGCCAGCAAGTCTGCAAGCAGACACCAGACATCATTTTGTAAATGCTTTTAAAATCTGATTTCCCTTAGCAAGCAAGCTAGCTTCTCTCCTACCTGCTCAGTTTAACACACTGCCACAATAAACCATCAAGCAATAAAAAGCAGTGCCAGTGTACAGATTCAAAAGTTTAGAAAGCAGATAATCATAAACCCAGCACATCTTCAAGTCAGTCATCTTTATAAAAGGAGCCCAAAAAAAAAACCAAAACTAATGCTTCTGAGTACCCTGGTTTGAGCGTGCTCAGCTTCATGTGTCTTGTGTCAGGAACTAAAACCCATGGACTCTGATTTGCATCCTTCCCCTTCTCATTCCTGCTTTAATTCTGCAAGACAGTTCCTGAATGAGAATGGTGAAAAGAACAAGATCCTGGTGTACCACAAAGACAGGCCCTGTTCCATCTGGGTACAGTCATTTGTGTGTCTCACTAATCACAAGCAAGGAAAAAAACACAATTAAATATCTAAAAGCCTTTTCAACACCATTACTCTGCATTGGAAACCATATCCTCAAGCCTGAACTTTCCAAGCTCTTTGAAAAGTTTCTGCTTTGCTATATAAATGAGCATCTGACTTCGAATTGTTGCTGTTCTGGACAACAGTGATTCTGCACAACCACACAACATTTAGTCCTAGTCCAATTTAAGCATAGCAAAAGGTGCATTAGTATGTATCTACTCAGAAATTAGGAATGGGCAAGTACAAAAACTGCAATTCTTTTCGAGCCAAAAGAAGAGCAAGATCCCAATGACACCTAACAACACAGGAAAAGCAGATGACAAAGGAGGGTTGTGTTGCAGGAAATGTTAGTTAGCATCTTAATCAATACCTTAAACTAAATGCAGCTCTGAAACAATTCTGTGCAGAAATTCTACCAAAACTCCTGAATGCACCCTGACAAACACCTAAAATGACCAATGATGACCAATTTCTTAACAAACAGAAATATGGGAGCGTTTTGGTAGGCTGACAATACGCCAAGGAAATTTTCAACATAAGTAATGCCAAACTGAGAACTGGATATGGGAAATGTGTGAAATTTAGATCTAGATCTAGATCTACCTGAAAATGTGAATGACACTATTCTAACAGTAAGGCCTGGCACTGCAACCAGGCTTCAGAGTCAGCAGTGCAGGCTCCTTCCCAGTTACCCATGGGCTCGTTAAGCAGCGGCCAGCAGGACTCTGGATTCTCCTCTCTGGTGTGAGTCTGGGAAAAGCACTCCAGAACAAGCCTTCGTAGGTGTGGCAACAAATAGCACTGACTCTGACAAAAGTTCCCCTAACTGACTGAGGTGGGCAAAGGGAAGAATATACATGCATCTGACTTTTTGCAATACTAACAGGCCATTGACACAGTCTCACAACTTAATATCAGAAAGGACAACAGTGAGATGTATCCTAGGCAAAAGTAAAGAATCTAATAAATAATAATTAAAAGTAATATATAGACTGACAAAATATTTTAAATAATATTGGGTTCATTTCTGAACCCATTTTTTAGACATAAAGGGAATTTTCAGTTAAAAAAAGCAAAACAACAGAATGGGACTTTCATCCAAACTAGTATCTTTCTCAAGAAATTTTATTTTTGTGACTCATGTGCATAAACTCAGGCTTTAAAATGTTCGTTTCTTTTCTGTTTTCCAAATTAAAAACCACAAATTCAATACAGGGGACTTTTTTCGTCCCAGCTGCAACGATATTTTGCCTTAAGATTTTAAAAGCTGCACAGTAATAAAAAGTGAAATGCAACTGTAATTGTGTATCCTGTGCTGTTTTTTGAGTTGAGAGAGTTATGTACATTACAGAGTAGATTAATGAAGAGGAACTGAAGAAAAGTGAAAAAATTGCTCAATTTCCCCTACAAATCTGAAAGAAACTTAAGGAGAAAGTAAAGAGACCAAACCCTCAAATTCTGAGAATTCTATATCTATAATTAAAAGAGTAAAGACTTTTATAAAGAATAATTTTCATTTCGAATGCTGCAGTATTGAATCAACTTAAAAATATTCATTAAACTATCTTCTACATTTTGTGACTCTAGCCTTCAAGTGCAAGACAAGAACAGAGTTGTCACTCCTTGCAGAAACATAGCCTTTGGCAAGGCTTCAGAGGATCGGTGCTGCTACAAGAATGGAAACAATGCAGCCCAATTTGTCCTGAGGACACTACAGAATATCCCTTCTTTGAAGAATGAAGCTGCACTTTGAAATTCGGGCAAGAAAAGTCTCAGGTTTTTAAAGACAATCTGTGTGTTTCTTCATTGGCACAGGAGACTGAGAACACCCAGTATCAAACAATCTGTCCAGGATGACACTTTACAGTATCCCTGAGAACTGATTCATTTTAGCCTTTCAAAGGATCTATGTCTTGGGAAAACAAGGTTTAAAATATATTTGCTAAGAGAAGTGAAAATATTTAGGCAGAATTATCTGATCTGTATTAGATATAAGGTCTAAAATTTCTTCAGTTTCTTCTCTTCAGTCATTCCTTGCAGTCATTCAACACCTCTGATAATATCTACAGTTTTCAAATACCACTTTAGATAAAAACCATACTTGTATATGTTCATTTATATTAGCTGACAGTGGCCACTCCTAACCTACTTTTTTTAAAAAAACAAAAAACATGTTAGTCATGGTGACATAAAACATAATCTCATTTTCTTGGGATACATATGCCCTAAGAAACAAGTGTGCCACATATTGATTTCCCAGGTACTGCTCAAGCATCCCCTTCCTGATTTTGTAATGTTTATGTGCTGCAGCCACAATTTTTGAGGACCTTAATGAAGTTTGTCTCAAAACACAGTGTATGATGAGAACTTGAGAAGTCCCCAGTTTCATAGGCAGAAATTCACCTATAGAAATACTAGAGTATTTGATTATTTCTGTTAAATAACTAAATTGGTTTCATTTTATGCAGTTTATTCAGGATTACACAGAAGGTTTTGTGGTCTCAAGTCCTGGCTTAAAGCTTTGACTGCTGAACCACCTGTCCCCTCCTGAGAGTCTCAAGCTATTAAGAACACACAGACATGTGACTGATGTGACAGATCATGGCCTGCACTAGGCACAAGCTGTGGCTGCAGGGCATCAGTTTCTAAATGACAGAGCTACACTATTTGCTAGAAGTGATAATTCATAAATTTAATTTTATTGTTTTATAGAAAAGAATACAACTACATTGTGGGAACATTTTTCAATACTCCCATACCATACACTTGTTCAGGAAGAGTGCCTATGAAAAATGAAGACTTACAAATCTCACTTGCAAATCAAAAGAAGGAAAGGCTTGTTCTCCATTTTGATTTCTTTCTTCTTTTTTTTTTATCCCCCTAGAGAAAGAGGTCCATTTACATTGATATTGAGTAATTTAATGTGTGAAGTAATACAGAAAACTGAAATGCCAAGATGATGTGCTGTAAATTCATCACTCCTTAAGCCAGCTGCTTCTTGTCAGAAAAGGAAAGTTCCTTTTAAGTGTCTTTTGAGACTGATATAAAGCATGTTATATGACAAGACTGTTTGTACTGTATGTCATCAGGTATTTCTTAAAGCATAAATTATGAATGATTTTTTTTAATAGAAAAAAAAAGAATTATTTCATACAAGCAATCCAGCAAATAGTAATTCTACTTCTGATGTTTCAGGAAATGAGAAATTACTCCCCCAGTGGCACTTCCAGTAAAAGCAGAAAGATAATTTTGAACACTTCAACATGCAAATTTCCAACACTTAAATTCAACAAGTACTTTGATTTGGCAGTAGCTCATTCATTTAAATCCCTTTTGAAATTAAATATTAAAAATGTTTTAAAATGTTGTTCCCCAATATTCTTTCAAATATGTTTCTAATTCATACTTGATTTTTTTTTCAGAAGCTTTAAATGAATCAAACTGATTGGCCCTATCCCTTCATAGGACAGCACACAAATTCTGTAGTGGCTTTATCAAAAGTTTAGTCACAAAATTTCATTAAAATGTGTAGTTAATTAAGTTATTGTAGTTATAAGTCCTTTTTCACTTTAGAAGGTATTGAGTCTCTAGGAAGTTTTTTTATTTCATAATCTCCTATCTTTTATACAGATAGGAAATACAACATGTTTTTTTTAGTTTGCATATTTTTTATATATTTTAACTATTTTAAATATTTTATATTTAGAATAGAATAAATTATATTTCAATCAAATATTGAGTTCAAGAAGTGTTTGGACAATGCTCTTAGGCCCATTCTGTTATTCTTAGGGCTGTCTTGGGCAGGGCCCAAGAGTTGGATTCTTGTGAATTCCTTCCAACTCAGAATATTCTGTTATTCTGTGGATTCTGTCATTTCTGACTCTTTGTCTGTTGTGAATCTTCATGACATTTGTAGCTGTTCTCCTCATTTGTTCTCTCCCTTTGCTTCCTTATTAGCAAGTTGTTACTTAATTACACATTCAGAATATTTTCACAGAATTTAAAAATATTTTTCTTGATACATTTGTATAATTTTGCCAAAACACAGGTAAAAAAGCTGCAATTATATGTCTGTCACACCGTGTTTGGTTGCTACCTCTCATGGCAAACACAGATGAAAGTGAAAACACCAAGTCTTCATTCCATCTCTGCAGGCTTGACTTTCTCCTGGTCATCTCCTATGGTCCATCTTCCTTTCTGTTTCACAAGACAGAATCACCCTCTTCATAAAAGAGCAATAAGAACTACCATTATTGAGGACAAGAAAAAGAGAAGCTTTCCCAGTAATGGATATTGCTGTGTTTGGGATAAGGAGATCCCAAGCAGTAACTGAGTACCCGTGGGCTGCTTGATCACTGTATCTCCACACCCACAGCAGGATGTGGGACAGAATTAGAAAAAGAGAAGTGAGAAAACAACAGACGGCTCAAGATAAAGACTGCTTAATAAATGAAGAAAAAGTTTTTTAAAACCCCAATGATCTGCAAAGACTTAGCACTTCCCACCAGCAGGTAAGTGCCCAGCCAGTCCCCAAGTGACAGCTACCTTGGGAAGACCCTCCAGCTTCATTGCTGAGCCTAATGTGATCAGCCATAAAATCACCCTTTGGTCAGTCAGGGCCAGCTCTCCCAGCTGGGTCCCCTTCCCAAACTCCTGCCCACCCCCAGCCTACTCCTGGCAGGGCAGTGTGAGAAACACTGGCCTTGACATTGTGCAAGCACTGCTTAGCAAGTGTTATTAACACAGTATTGATCACAAACCTACAACATGGTAACATACAGGCTGCTATGAAGAAAAGTATCTGCAGCCCAGCCACACCCAGCACAGAGCTCAACCCAAATTTTTGCCTTTACTATTTACATTTATCTCTTACATTTATAGTACTTACCCGTCACTGTGGTGCCTGACTGTTTAGAGAAAAGTCCATAAAGTAGTTAGGGAAGATGGTGACTTGCCTCTACCAAAAGTTTTTTGCTTCCTTTCCTGCCGGGGTAAGACTCTGTATAACCAATATAAAACTGAGACATCCATTGGACAGGCTTTATGGAAAGTCAGTCAGTCACAAAGTTTGTGAAAACAAAGTGTGATTTCTTCTGTCTCCAGATGTACCAGATTGTGCTTGACTTGTCGTTGCATATGCTTTCCAAGGAAGTTGACTCTAAATCTCCATACATTTTCTATAGGAGTTGTGATGTTAAAAGTGGAAGGAGATACCTTCACCTGTGTCTTGCCTATGGCTGAAAATGACCCACTGGCTCTTCTGTTAGGATGGTACACATCTGTCATAGTGTGAGGCCAGGACATGCTTCTGCCATGACCTCAACAGCATGATATGGCTTATAGAAATAGAACCAAATTTATACTTGCAGTGTAATATTGTAAGAAATCTGGGGAGATAGCAAGGTTATTGGTGATTAAAAGGAAATACAGGAGATAGATGGTAGCAGCTGTAATTTCTTTACCTGTTACTACCTGTCTTTGAGGCCCCAAAATTATTATATTTGCCTGTTTTCTGTTACTCCTGCAGCTACTGAGAGCAATTATGCTGCATTTCCAGTAGAAAATGTTACTTGATTTCAGAATTCAGCTTAAGATTCCTTCCAAAACAGCCCTGGCTGGCAAAAGAGAACACTGGAATGAATTATTATCCTGAGACTAGCACAATTCTCCACACGGCACAGCTTCCTCCATCACCAGAAGAGAGGAGGTCGCCCCTCGGGCCCCCGATGTGCCTCTGTGCCGATGTTCTGCCCACGGGGCTCTGACACAGCTTTGCCTGCCCGGTGCCCTACCCTGTGGAGAGGTTTTAGCCATTTCTCCTGAAAAATGTTGGCTTCCACTTTTTCTTTTTTTTTTCCCCCCAAGGAATGCTCTGAAAATAGGCAGTGAAACGGGATCGAGAAAAATCACAAAAGCAAGGTGTGAACATAGCAACTTGCAATTTTCAGGCAGGCTGTAAACATTTGTTAATTTTCAAACGTTTGGGTGAGGGAGTAGCCCTTTTCCTTTAGTCTGCCAAAATAACTGATTCCTCTTTCCATCATTACCCAGGGCCCATCAGCATTAACGCCTTGAAGTTTCCCTCAAAGCAGTGTCACCAGCAGCTCGGAGCCGGGATAAACTGTGAAGAAATGGATTAAACGCATGTGTCACGGCGAAACGCTTCGCCGAAGACTTCTGGGAATTCACACGAAACGCTCGAAGCCGTGGCCTGGGGACAAGTGGGAGAGGGGAGGGGAGGGGAGGGAAGGAGGCGCGG
>VZTB01002309.1:1001479-1021960 GCA_013397245.1 Thryothorus ludovicianus
GGCGCTGCGCTCCGCCGGCTGCGGAGCGAGGGCGGGGAGAGGCGGCGGCGCTGAGGGCGGCTGGGCCCGGGGCAGTGAGCGCAAACACCGGGTACAGCCCCCGGGTCGCGGCGGCATGGGCGGGATCGGGCGGGCGGGTGCGTTAGCGGCCGGAGCCCTCGGGCCGTGCCGCGGCTCCCGGTGGGTCTGGCTCCTCGGCGCTTGTCAGTGAATTTTTTTTTTTTTTAATGTTAGCGTCCTTCCGGTTGCCAGTGAAGAACTTAGAGAAAGGATGGAGCAAGGCTATTTATGAGGGCATGTAGTGGCAGGACCGGGGGAATGGGTTTGGATTGAAAGAGAGTAGGTTTAGATTCGATATTGGGAAAAAAATTCTTTGCAGTGAGGGTGGTGAGGGGCTGGAACAGGTTGCCCGGGGAAGTTGAGACGCTCAAGGCCAGTTCGGATGGGGCTCTGGGAAGCCTGGTGTAGCTGAAAGTGTGCCTTGCCCAAGGCAGGGGGTTGGAGCTAGATGATCTTCAAGATCACCTTCCAACCATCATCCTAAGATTCTGTAATTTCTAGAGGCATGCATTGATGTTTCCTTCAACCACAACCAAAAAGCCCACTAAAAACTTACTGTCGGCAAGATAAGGGTATCTACCCCTTTAAGAAAAGCAGTGACAGTTGCAATATTCTATTAAAATTGTAGTGTTCAATAACAGCTGGAGTGTATCAGTGTGAACATAAATTAAATTTCAACCCAGACAGAGAATATCCTGAGCTGAAGGGTTCCTCGCAGATTTTCCCATTAGAAACTGGGAGTTTAGGAATTGGTGTCAGCAATGGGTGGATGTATTCAGCAGATAACTGTACCTGTATTTTTAGATGTGAACTGGGAAGCAAGAAACTGCAGTGAGGAAACCCCTGCCATAAGAAAACTTAGATGGTAGAGGAAAAATAATTTTATTTTAAAATCTAGATAGATAATATGGAAAAAGAAAAAAACAGTTTGCTTCAGGTGAGACGTGGAATTTTTGTGTGACAGTAACATGAAATGTATGAAAATGAAATGAAATCTAAAATTCTGTGGATTGGAAATGAGAATTAAAAAATAACAATTGGATACAGAAGTTTTCTCTGAACAAACAGTAACAGATGATTAGGCTATGAAGGGGAAAGCCTCACCTCATTTATTAATATTTCAAAGGTTTTGGGACTTTTGTAGACAGGAATTTCAAAGCAAAGTATGGATCATCTGGTAGAGAAGCATCGTCTGTAGTACAGAACTCTTTTAAAATCTTTTTGGTTATCTGAAATTATCATCTCTATGAGATAGTCTGATACTTATGCAAGGTAAAGACATCTGCTTTTTATTGTTGATTGACAATGAGCGAGATCACTTTCACATTTATTGATGGAAACAACATTTCCTTTTTAAACTTCCTTTCATTTTTGTAATTTTTATCATTTTGCCATTTTCTGATTATCTAATATTCCTCTAACACAATGAATACCAACATGGGCTTATATATCCACTGCTGTCCTTACGTTTGCAAATCTGCTACCTTCATTTTTGTCTTAAAGTGCAACAAATGTATTCTTTTTTACTGTTAACATAATAGAGCCTGGTAAATGAGCAGTTAAAATTAAACAATAGGGCTACCCTTGCAGACATAACCATCAAAATCATGAACGTGATGCTAACACATCTGAGACGTTTCCCGTGTCCACAAAGAAGTATGAGTACAACTTTTTACAAGACAGGAGAGGCTTCATCTGGATTGTTCAGCAGAGGTCATCCATGTTTTCAAAAGGACTGAAAAAACACTTATGAGGATGATCTTTCTAAAGCAAAAATTCAGAAAAGGAAACAGCCAGTACTTTTTTTTTAAGAGAAAATTATTAAAAGAACCAGTTTCCATATCCTTATATTCTTACCAGGTCTTGGAAAAGTAAGGGCTAATCTTAGAGTTTATCTCATTTCCTGGAGTTCTACTTATGTTGTAGTGTTCTTTGCTCATAATTCATGTGTGTGTGTGTTTTGTGAGTTTTTTTCTGTCCTTTTTTTTTGAAATTGAGTCCCCTTTACAGCCTGCAGAAACTCTTTTGTTGCCTTTGCTATGTCGATATCACAGCCATTTTTCAGAACCTATTTATTCTGTTTAAAATAATTTCATTTTCTGAAAAACACTTCATGCTCTTCAGCTATACTTTCGTTAGCCAGATGGTGACATATGGCCGTACCTCTTCTTGCTCTTTTGCTTGCACATGCATAAACTATGTATTTGCAGTGGTAAACTTTTTTACCAAGAAAGGAAAGAACATAGGATTTCAGTGTGTGCAGTGTGAGAAATCCTTTGATTAGGGTTGCCATTTTGCATCCTTACAATAGACAGAGAGTATTATATATGTAATACAAATATATATGAAAAATATATTATTATAGATAATGTTATAGTAGAATATATATATTATGAATTGAAATAGAGATGATGATAAAAATTCTTTTTCTGTCCCATTTAGGATTTTTATTTGTTAAAATCCTGACTAATCTATAAAATTTTACTATAAGATTTACTCATTATAATGTTTTACAATTTTTATTAAAACATGTTCAATGAATAACATGCTGCTGGGACATGATTTTTTCTTTCTAAAGCAATCTGAACACTTCAGTCAACAGCATGTTTCTTCAGAAAGTTTATGAGGCTCTTTTTAGAACATCTTTTATGTTGATAAGTCTATAAACATTTTGGTTGAATTTAGAGACATATTTCTATAGTTATTTAAATTAAAAGAGGGCCTGTGGAAAGGCCTTGATTAACTAGTGGATTAGGCAGTTACCAGACACGTGAAATTTAACAAGGTTAAGTGTCAGGGGCTGGACAACCCTGGATCTATGCACAGAGAGGCACCTGGGGGTCCTGGTCCATGGCAAGCTGAACAGGAGCCAGCAGTGCCCTGGAGCCAGGAGGGCCAACCCTGTCCTGGGGGACATCAGGGACAGCCGGGCCAGGGAGGGGATTGTCCCACTCTGCACTGGGGCAGCCTCACCCTGAGTGCTGGGGGCAGTTCTGGTGCCACAATATAAAAAGACATTAAACTGTTGGGATGTCCAAAGTAGAGCCATGAGGAGGGTGAAAGGTCTGGAGAGGAAACCATGTGAGGAGCAGCTGAGGTCACTCCTCTTGTTGAGCCTGAAGGGGACCAAGAGGAACCACCCTGTACTCACAGGGAGAAAGTGGAGGGTCAACACTGATCCCTTCTCTGTGGTGACCTGTGACAGGACCTGAGGGAAAGGCCTCAAGGTGTGTCAAGGGAGATTTAGATTGGATATTAGGAAAAGTTTCTTTACCCAGAGGGTGTCTGGACACTGGAACAACTCCCCAGGGAAAAGGTCACAGCACCAAGCCTGACAGAGTTTAGGAAGTGTTTGGACAATGCTCTCAGGCATATGGTGTGACTTTTGGGGATGATGCTCACAGGGCCAGGAGCTGGGCTGTACAGGGCTGGGAGTTGGACTCAATAATCCTGATGGGTCCCTTCCAACTCAGCACATTCTATGAGTCTATGTGGGAAATAAGGATCCATTTTTTTGAGGAAAGTAGAATTCTTTAGGCTAACAAAAAGAAAACTAAGTGGGGATATATTTGTTACCTTCAGATAGAGGAAGGGCATGATCAGAGGACTGGAGCACCTGTCCTGTACAGACAGGCTGTGAGAGTTGGTGGTTTTCAGTCTGGTAAAGAGAGGGCTCTGGGGCACCTTCCAGTGCCTAAAACAGGCCCACAAGAGAGCTGGAGAGGGACTTTTACAAGGGCAGGAGCAGCTTTAAACTGTAAGAGGGTAGGTTTAGGTTAGACAGTCACTCAGAGGGTGGTGAGGTATTGGAACAAGCTGCCCAGAGAAGTTGTGCATCCATCACTGGAAGTATTCAAGGCTGGCTGGGGGTTTGAGCAGCCTTGTCGAGTGGAAGGTATCCTTTCCCAAGGCAGCAGGGTTGGGATGAGATGATCTTTAAGGGCCCTTCCAACCAACCATTCTGGTACTCTAAATGTATGCTGATTGTATATATGTAAATGTATGTGGAATTTATATAATATACTGTATAGTATGTATAGAATATAGTATATATATATTATATAATATAAATGTTTATTATAAATAATGTTTTTATACATGCCAGCTAAGAAAGTAATTGAAGTAATTGAACAACTTTTTATTTTAACAACTTTTTAATGAGAGAGGTGGTAAAAAATCTAAGGTTTTTAAGATATAGTGTGATAGGTGGGATTAACATGATGCAGTTGATGGGGAGGGGGACAAGTCCACTCGTTCAGAATGTCCCTTTCCCCCGATGTCCCTGTGAAACTGACAGCATTCATTTTAATTCATGTAGATTTTCACAGCTGGCTGAAATCTTAGGAGTGTCTTTAATTTTTCACTAGTACTTCTTCCTAAATCAGACTGTCTTAACCTTCTGAATGGGAAGTGTCCTGCTATTATAGCTCAGATAATGGTTGTGTAACTACTGTCTCTCATTTGGTCTAGATTATGTCAATTTTTCTTTAGTCCATTTCTCATGGGATGAAGGATTTCACGATTTCACTGTGACATTTAGAATCACACATGCACACGTGAAAATCTACTTGATTCAGCTTGTCACAGCTTGGATTCTCCAAGGATAGATCCTAGGTCTGATGTTATTTAATATGTTCATTATAATTTGGAAATTAGCAATAACATAGAGAAATAAAAATATTCTGGTGAGATTAAAATAATTTAGTTACAACTAAAGAAGACTCGTAGAAGCTTCTGAGAGCTCTTCTGCAGTTAGGTGAACTGGTAACACCATGACAAATAAAATTCATTGTTGATGAAAGCAGTGTAATTTATACTGTCAGGATTACTTGGAACACTATACTCTTCAGTAGTAAATCTAAATTAATTGTGATCAGCTGAGAAAATGAACTGTTTACCATATGTGGATATCTTAGTGAAAATCTTCACTGAGGAAACTGGGTAAAAATAAATGCCCTGAAAGTTACAATGTCACTCGAATAAGTCAGTAATGTTCTAGAATTGATTACAGTGTTTCTCATTAGGTACGTCGTATCTGAGAAAGGTTTAACAGTCACAGAGGGACTCTGAGACAGGAAACANAGTGGAAGGTATCCTTTCCCAAGGCAGCAGTGTTGGGATGAGATGATCTTTAAGGGCCCTTCCAACCAACCATTCTGGTACTCTAAATGTATGCTGATTGTATATATGTAAATGTATGTGGAATTTTTATAATATACTGTATAGTATGTATAGAATATAGTATATATATATTATATAATATAAATGTTTATTATAAATAATGTTTTTATACATGCCAGCTAAGAAAGTAATTGAAGTAATTGAACAACTTTTTATTTTAACAACTTCTTAATGAGAGAGGTGGTAAAAAATCTAAGGTTTTTAAGATATAGTGTGATAGGTGGGATTAACATGATGCAGTTGATGGGGAGGGGGACAAGTCCACTCGTTCAGAATGTCCCTTTCCCCCGATGTCCCTGTGAAACTGACAGCATTCATTTTAATTCATGTAGATTTTCACAGCTGGCTGAAATCTTAGGAGTGTCTTTAATTTTTCACTAGTACTTCTTCCTAAATCAGACTGTCTTAACCTTCTGAATGGGAAGTGTCCTGCTATTATAGCTCAGATAATGGCTGTGTAACTACTGTCTCTCATTTGGTCTAGATTATGTCAATTTTTCTTTAGTCCATTTCTCATGGGATGAAGGATTTCACGATTTCACTGTGCATCTCAGACATTTAGAATCACACGTGAAAATCTACTTGATTCAGCTTGTCACAGCTTGGATTCTCCAAGGATAGATCCTAGGTCTGATGTTATTTAATATGTTCATTATAATTTGGAAATTAGCAATAACATAGAGAAATAAAAATATTCTGGTGAGATTAAAATAATTTAGTTACAACTAAAGAAGACTCGTAGAAGCTTCTGAGAGCTCTTCTGCAGTTAGGTGAACTGGTAACACCATGACAAATAAAATTCATTGTTGATGAAAGCAGTGTAATTTATACTGTCAGGATTACTTGGAACACTATACTCTTCAGTAGTAAATCTAAATTAATTGTGATCAGCTGAGAAAATGAACTGTTTACCATATGTGGATATCTTAGTGAAAATCTTCACTGAGGAAACTGGGTAAAAATAAATGCCCTGAAAGTTACAATGTCACTCGAATAAGTCAGTAATGTTCTAGAATTGATTACAGTGTTTCTCATTAGGTACGTCGTATCTGAGAAAGGTTTAACAGTCACAGAGGGACTCTGAGACAGGAAACATTCATGTCTGGAAAAGCTATATGGAAAAAAATAATTAAGACAGCTTAGAAAAGAGGTAAATCAGAATGTACAGGGACTTATAAAGGAAGGTAAAAAAGATCAAGTCAAGGCATCTGTTAACTGAAGTTGCAATATAAGAATGAAGGGTTATTGTGTTGAATTGAATAACACATTTAAACTATTTACATATTTTTAAATCGAAGGAGTAGTTCCTTATACAGTACACCTGACAATTGGACCTGTGCTGTAGCATGTCTGACTAAGAATGAAGAGTAAAAGGATTAGGCATTTATGTGGAGAGTAAAAATAGCTACTATTGTTGGGAAGAACATAAAAAACTTTAGGAAATCTAAACCTTGGTACTTTAGGGAAATAGAAACCCTGTAACAGATGGAAGAAATCTGACTTTTGGGATTAGTTTCATGCATTTATCAGAAACATTTGCCTCTTGTCATCCTGGAGGCTGGATGCTGATCAGCCATGTGGAAGACTGTTCTTATTCACAGAATCACAGGGTGGGTCAGGTTGGAAGGGGCCACAGTGGTCATCTGGTCCAACCTCCTTGCTCAAGCAGGGCCATCCCAGAGCACATTGCCCAGGATTGCATCCAGATGGTTCTTGAATCTCTCCCGTGAGGGAGACTCCACAGCCTCTCTGGACAACCTGTCCCAGTGCCTGATCACCTGCAGAGCAAAGAAGCTTTTCCTCATATTCAGGTGGAATTTCCTCATCATTTTTTTGACGAATATACACATGCACACAGATAAAACAATGGGCAAATTCAAAGGCATTGACTTAATTGGTCTGTCATATAAGGTATTATTTTCATATGGCACATATATATCTGCAGGAACTGAATATTAAATTGGACTTGCTATCTCTTTTTAATCTCTTATTATATGGAGCCAAGTTTTTTGATAGTGTGGTAATGCTTGCACTGTCATGACAACACAGGGAAAGGAGAGTCTGTTGATCCATTTTTAAGGAGCTGGCAGAAAAAAGATGAAAGAAGAATTTGGGAGAAAGAAAGAAGTTTCAAGACTATTCCACTTTGTTCTCTTAATTAAGATGAAGCTATCTAAGGATTATGAAGATATTTAATCTGGTATACAGAGGATATATTGTTATATGGACTCAAGAAAGGAGTGAGATTGTCTGCTGATGATATGGTTTTCTTTTGATTCCATTGGAAGGCAGCAGTACTAGAATGTCCATACTAAAATCAATTGAAAAAAGTCAATGGTAATGACTGATTTATAGGAAATTTTCACTGTTATGACAAGAAAAAAATAGTTTATTTGAGACAAAAATAAACAGCTAGACTTCAATTAAACTTGCTCAACTAAATTGACATTATGTAATTATCACCTGTAAGGCAAAAACAATTTAACTTGTGCATCATTTTCAATGAGAACCTGAAAATCATGGCTAGGTTGTAGCAACATGGATTGAGACTGTCTTAAAGCATTGGACTGTTAATTTGAAAAGTGGATCAGATAAAACGAGTCTTTAAAAGCTATTTCTAAATCCTTCTCTTTGCACTGCTTTTCCACAGGGGTAATTGCTCTCAGGAAGGACCTCTGATTCCTTGACTAGGAGGTAAGTTCTACTGCTGGCTGTGCCTTTGACTTATTCCTGTTCTTTGACTTGGCTCTTGAAGTATGTGCAGCCTAGGGGTTGTCACATCTGTTATTTAAGGTTTTAGAAAACAGAAGATGCAAATGGGACAGGAAGTGTTTTCTAAATGCATTGTCTGATTAAATACTATGTTCTTTAAGTGTATGCAACTGGACTCTAATAGTGTAAAGGAAGTATTTATAAGACTTCAGTGTTTAAAACAGAAAAACAAACAGAAATCTTTTCTAATAAATTTTGTTTGCAAAATTTTATTTTCAAAATATGATTTATAGATTCTTTGTTAAAGCTCACTTGCTAGTCATCAATTCATGTTTTTTTAAAAAAAGTGTATAGGCTAGAAATAAGTGAGTATCTCAGATTTGCAATCTAAAGAACTATTCATGCAGACAAAAGCAACTATTCACATTAAAGCATGACAGTAAAAATAAATAAGTGCAGGGATCAGGGCCATCATTATCTTATGATCTAGTACTTGGAGTCTGCTCCTCTGAGCAGGCATCTGCAGCACTCTTCCAAAAATGAAATAAATTTTCTGTATTTTATTTGACATGGCAGAGATGCCAATTCCTGATAAAATAGTTAAGAAGTTAGAGGTTTCCACTTTGAACCAAAAAATCTGCATTTGTGACATTCCACAAAATCGTTTTCCACTCATAGTCAGAATGTTCTGGTCATAGAGATATTACTGGAGATGTGCCTGTTCCTGCAGCCACTGCAAAAAAGACAAGGTGGCTGTGTTTTTTTGTATGCCTGGTTCTGCTAGTGTTCAGTCTGCTGAGATAGTCTGTCAGACCTAGCCTGGCATGTGCATTCACATGGTGAAATGGGCTAATAAACTTAGCTCATAAACTTACATATCAATGCAAATACGTCAGCTAACAACTCCAGACTCTGGTCTTGGTCCAAGGAAAAAGTCGTTATTTTTAAGTTTCTATTCCATTTTAGATACCTCCTTTAGGATTAATCTGCCTTAAAAGCTATTGAATATGTTGACTAGATCTCCGTCAATTATCAAGCAGAGTGATTAACTTTAGTGCTGATATTTAGTTTAGTTTAATGGATGCTACTCATAGATTCTGGATATGGATTTAACTTAAGGTGCTCACGCTGGACTGGTTCTGGTCCTGTGGGAAAGCTGGAAGTCCTGATGAAGTTCAGAGTGAAACAGGGAAGTGCCTACTGAGCTAAGGCACTAAGAACAGCCAGAGCTGAGGGAGAGCTTTGGGGATTGTGGGTTTGGAATGAGGATTTAGTTAAACATAATGACTGTCCTGCTGCTTGAGAGACAACACCTGATTGCACCACTGCACTAGAACTGGGTTGGAGGAAAGTAAAGCAGTCTAGTTTGTCTACCACTGAGGCAATAAATTCCAGGTGAAGGACAGGAAGTAGCATAGAATGATAACTTCATGAATTGCTTGCCTACGTATTGACAGCATCTGTTAGGCCAAAGTCCTTTTTTACCTATAGCTCTATATGATTTAAAACAATCAACCCTTTAATCTCAAAAAACATATGTAGAAAAAGCATGCTCCTATGATTCTAGAAATGTGCAGGACATGAAGTAGAGGATATTACTCAAATGAGAATATTATTTTGTCTTTAAGATTTAGAAACAGAATCATTTAGTTTGGAACAGACCTTTAAGATCAACAAGTCCAACTGTTCACCTAATACTGCCCAGCCCACTACTAAGCCATATCCCTAAGCACCAAATGTCTTAAATACTTCCAGGACTGGTGGCTCAAGCACTTCCCTGGGCATCCTGTTCCAACACTTGACAACCTTTTTGGTGAAGAAATATTTCCTAATATCCAATCTAAACCACCCCTGGCACAACTTGAGGCCATTTCCTCTCGCTGTATTGCTTGTTACGTGGAAGAAGAGACCAGCCCCACCTCAGTTCATGCTCCTTTCAGGCAGGTGCAGAGAGCAGTAAGGTCCCCCTGAGGCTCCAGGCAAAGTGTTAACCCATCCAAGCCATGAGCAGCCAATTTGTCTAGGAATTAATTAATCTAATTACATGTAATTACTAATGAATAATTTTCACTTTTAAAATAAGTTTTTTAGGTGACATCAAGGCAGCATTTGATAGATATAAAAATTTAAGCCCTACTACAATTGTTTTCCAAATTCTCAGTATTTAGTTTGGTAAACTGAGAATCAAAAATAGGCATACTGTGAACCTACTGAGAAAAAGACAGCATGCAGTTATCTTAGAGAGAAAGAAAGATGTGAATAAAGAAGCTCTTTTATGGGTCAGTAGCCTTTCAATACCTGTACACATTGATTGTCTGTGATAATTACAGTTCAATGCAGAAGACACATTTTTAATTACCAGTAAGCCAAAGAATTCTGTGTCCACCATTCCCTCAAGTCAGAGAATGACCACTGAATACAGAAAGCTTTATGGAAACAAAGCTCATGCCAGCATTTGATGGCAGAATGTATTGAAATCTACATTAAGAGCTGCAGCAAAGAAATGGACTGAGGGTTATTACCCGTGGTAAAGTAATTGACCTGTTCCTCTGCTTGTTGCTACAGATCCCACTGCTTTTTTAATGAAAAAAATTTTTAAGGAATCAAAAAAAAATTTTTAAGGAAACAAATATTTCTGAACACTTAGAAATATGTAAAAGTTTCTTAAAAATACTCTCAGAAGTAGACTGTATTTATATAGGGTGAAAAAATATTTGCCATTTAAAGCCTTAGTTATTCTTGGTCTTGAAATATATATAATTTGAATCTGAGAACATTAATTATATAACATTAGAAATAATTTTACATTAATTAACTTTTAAAATTAGTTGGTTTAAAGTTAATTAAACTCATTCAGAATTAAAATTGCCTTTTATGACTGCAGTTTAATTTATATCTGAAATGAATTGAGCTGAACAGAATGATTCTGAATAAGTATCCATATCTCCACACCAGGATTTAGCACTATTTAAATAACCCAGATTTCCTGAATGTCCATCTAAATCTGATTCTTGCATGGGTGCAAGAGTCTTACTTTCCACAGTGACTGCATAAATCAGAAGGTAGTATGTCCATCACACTTGTTGAATATACTGTCAGTAATTTGTCCTTATGCTTTTTTTTATATAAATTAATTTGTTTCTGGGCAAAGCTGTGTTTTTCTGAAGCACTGAATTTGTGTATGTGTGGTTCATACGTTTGTGTGTACAGATGCACAAGGGTAAAGAAGACTGGAGCTAAAAAATCTTTGGCTATGTGGATCTTCCTCTCAAAACTGTAATTAGTGACCTGGCTATGAAGCTTTAAATTTCAGATCTGTTTTTAGGATGTGCTTATCAACTGCTTTCATTAGTGCTGTATTAAAATTTATTTGTACAGATTGGTAGAGCAGCAGTACCTGGGAAATTCAAGAAGAGCTCCAAATTTTTGTTGAATACTACAAAGAATAGCCTTGACTTTTGTAACCAGCCAGGCTACAGATCATACTAGAAAATAATCTCTTACCCCAGAGGTAGGCTCTCAGTAAACTCTGAGGGTGAGTGTTTGGTCTCCCTTTGAGAACTACCAAGGAATTAACAAGGGTTACTGCTGGTAAACATTTCACATTTACACGGTCTTAAAACAAACTTAAATTTGGCATAACTTGGGTTATGTTCTATGCATAGCTAGTACTAGTGGCTCATGTTGCCCTTTACTTTTGCCTGTACCTTAACTGGAAGGCTCTGCTGTAGTTTTGCAAGCCACATGAAATTAGGTCCACATGAGCTATTATATCCATATGCTTCAGAAGCTGCTATTGGAGGCAGCTGAGAAGGTCTTCTTGGTTATGTGCACATGTACTCATACAAAAAGAAAAAGAAAAAGTAATAAGACAAACTGGGTTTTGTGTAAATAAATGTAATTTTTTTAAATCAATGAAATTTGTACTGTGCAGAACTGTTTCTTAATACCTGCAGACCTGCAGAATTTTGTCTCCTGTGAAATATGAACAGAGAATTCAAATTGCATTTGAACCATGTTTTCAAGGTAGAACTTATTTGTACATTCTGCAGTTGTATGGAGTGTTTGCCCAGATAGAATGTATAGACAAACATGGGAAAATTCCCTAAAAGGACTTTCAAGTTCATACATGATATACAGATGCAGATAAAACAAATTTACAGAAAGAGATGTTCTATGTATTTGTATCACATTAAAACCTGAGTCTGTGATGTCTCAGACCTTTTTAGCTATGTATATTGTTGATAGATGTAGTTTACCACGTGTGTACAAATGTTAGAAAGAGAGACTTCTTTCTGTATAAAAATAACCAAAGAAATGTCAAAGAAATTTTCAGACTGGTTCAGTGGGTCAAATGAATAAGAAAGTCTGTCTTACAAGCTTCCCTAAATCACTGGTAAACTGATTCCTAAAACACAGAAGAAAGTTTGTTTGCCTGCTTTTATTTTTGTTTGTTTGTTTGTTTTTAGAATGGGTAAAAAAGTAAAGAAGGAAGATCCACCCAAGGATGTGGTAAGTTTATAAACTGCTATGTGCTATAAAATAAACATTACACAATTACAGGCCCAGCTCTACCGTCCTTACATAGTTCCTTATTCTCCTAGTTTACCCACATGATTCTAAAAATGGCTTTTAAAGATGACTCTGTTTCTGCTTTTCTTGGACACCACACAAACCAGAGTGACTGGGCATGTGTAGTTCTTTGTAGAGATTGTTGTCTTTGGCAAGCACTGCAAGCAGTTATGTATGAAACAATCCAGGCTTCTTTTTATTTGAAAAATAGTGTTAGCTTTCTCAAAGTCAAAGGGGAAAGGAGAAGAGTGACCTGAAATCTGCCTGTCTTTTCAACTGTGAAGACATTCTCTTTCTTTAAGGATGAAAGAGTTAAAAGCCTAGATGGAACTGCAGGTTTTTACCGAATACAAAATTGGACAAATATTTTGAATAATACCACATATTCTGTCTCTTTTGCAAATATATACAGTCTTAAGAGGCAGTTTAGGTTTTTCTGTTGTCATTGGAAGTATAGTGAAAAGTACAACAGCTGAAGCTAAATATAGAATAATGGTGATAGTGAGACTTTTTTTTCAAAAGGTGGAGGTTAAGAGTCTTACATTAACACACTTTTTAAGAGTTTCTATAAATTCACAAGGTACAAAGAAGCCCTCAAAAAGAAAATTGTTCAAAATAGGACTATTTTTAAAAATTGAATTGTTTTCTTCAGAAAGAAGTAGAGGTAATACAGAAACATTGAAAAGAGTACAGTGTAAATTCCGTGTCAAATAACAGCCAAATTAATGAGAATGGGGTCCTCAATGAGTCCCACAGAGGGAGTTGCACTCCCTCAATGAGTCCCAGTAAATACAAAGTTCTGTTTAAAAAAAAACCAATGGATTGATGTGTAAAGAATTATAGTACTGCAAGAGCTTTTACAAAGGTCACAGAAAAGTTAATCTGCAAAAACTACATGGCAATTTTAATATTAAATAAGCATAAATAGTTTTGACTAAGACAGTAATATCCAGTAGTCATGGTGTCACTGAGACATAGCAGTTGACATCAGGTTTACCTAACTGTTCTGTGGAAAGGTGAATATTACAAATGTAATTCATAACCTTCAATCAATAATAAATTCTTATGAAAGGAAATCACATAAAACTTCAACATAACTTCTATCCGTATAAAATGAGCTAGAAAACCAGGAGTTACAAAGAAGGTGTATGTGGATAAATCTAATTTAAACAGGCTTTAAAGCTGTTTTAAAGCATTTAAAGCTGTTTTGAAGCATTAAAACTGAGTATCTTTGCAGCCTAAGAAAAGGTTTGAAAGGCAGGGTAACACATTTAAGTCATGCACATGAGCTGAACTAATAAAAGTTGACTTCTTCAGTAAATAGCTAGAAAGTCAGTAGATGCAACACCACAATTTCTATATCTTAAACTTACAATTAGATTTTCTAGAGAAAATGGTGGTACAGCATACTGAGTTCTACAATAACCTGTGAATATACAGAAAAAGTCAGTAAAACTATCAAAAGGAATGAATTGGAAAGACTGAATTCCAGATGGCATCTACAACTTTTGGCTTAGTTTTTACCCTTATTGTAGTTCAGGCTAGCATATCTATTCTGACAGTTGTAGCAGGAGAAATGTTGCATATCAAGACAGTATTAAACGTGAAAATAGATCATTGTAACTATTAATGAAGAATATCTTACCATAATGAGAATCTTTTTAATAATGATTGTGTAACATCAAATCTGGAAACTTTAAATTTCACCTGGGTATTTCAGATGGCAGGAAATGAGATGCAGACAAAATAAAAGATATATTAGCTATTATCTTGTGATTGATAATCTGTTTATGAAAATGTCAAGTCCAAGAAAAGAAGCTTTGAGATAATGTAGACAGGCTTATAAAAGAAGACCTTTGTGCATGTGGAATGCTCCAAGAATATATGGTACTGAAGATGACCACTAATTTTTTATAGATTTCTAGGTACAGGTGGGAAACACATCTCTTAGCCTGGCCACTGCTTATATGTTTCAAAAAGTATTCTTGAGGACTCTGTTTTCACTGCCTCTCATTTGTCTTTTACTACTCTCAGTCCTGAGAATTGGTCTCCAAAAGGAAAAACATTTCTTTAGGCCTCTATCTCTATATGAACAACCTAAGATAGTAACTCAGGCAGATAAAATATGCTAGCTTGATAGATACATAAATTGATAGGAACTTTTCACATGGTATCTACATTAAGTTTGGCCTAAACAATATAGTTATTTGATCATCAGCTAGGTCATGGACATTGAATGGGGAGCCTAAGATTATCCCTAGAGAAAATACTGAAGTGTTATCACCTAGAGGAAGCTACAGATACCTGAGTATTTTTTTAAATGTCTCCATTCACCAGACTGATTTAAAAAAAAAAAAAAAAAAAAAAGTGAAATGTAAGAATTGGCACTGTCAGCTCCTGAAATTGTCTCCACATAAACTCCTTATTTTGATTAATGCCTAAATATTAATTTTACTTGACTCTAGTGAGGCTTTCAATACTGGCTCTTGTAACATTGTAACATCCTCATAGGTAAACTGGTGATAAACAAGACAAGATAAACAGACAGTGTAAATAAACCAGAAGGTAGCTGAACTGACAGGCTCAGAGGGTTGTGATCAGCAGCATGAGGTCCTGGTAGAGGTCAGGCACTCGTGTTGTGCTCCAGGGGTTGATCCTGGAGCAGATACTATTCTTCCTTAGTGACCTGAATGATGCAACAGAGTACACTCCCAGCAAGTTTGCAGAAGTTATGAAATTAAGAGGAGTGATTGACAGAACACATGGTTGTGCAGCCCTTCGGGGGGATCTCAACAATTTCCTAGAGAAATAGGAAATTGGGACTTTAATTAAGTTCAGTAAAGGGAAATGGCAAAGTCCCGCACCTGGAGGAAGAATATCCGGTACAGACTGGGTAATGACCAGCTGGAAAGCAGCTTTACAGGAAAGAACCTGGTGATTCTGGTGGAGGTGCACCAGCAATGTGAACTTGGGACAAAGAAATCGAACAAAATCCTGGGCGTTAGACAAAGTGTTTCCAGAAATTTGAGAGAAGGGACTCTTACCTTTCACTCCATGTTGGTGAGTCAGACCACACTGGAGTGCTGTGTCCTCTGCTGGGTTCTCTGGTACAAGAGAGACAAGGCCTTACTGGGACAAAGTCTTGGAGCATTTGTCATAGGAAGGGAGACTGACAGTTGGGACTGCTCAGACTTGAGGGAAGGCTTGGAGGGGTCTTGCCAGGGTAAAATTTGCTGATGGGAAGAAGTAAAGAAATCAGGCCAGTCTCTTCTCAGTGATGCCCTGTGAAAAGAGAGGCAGTGGGCACAAATGGAAATGCAGGAGGTTTCCATTTAAGCATAAGAAAAAAAAATTCCTCCTTTACTGTAATTATGGAGCATGGCATAGGTTGTCCAGGGAGCCTGTGGAGTCTCCATTCTTGGGGATCCTCAAAATCAGACTGTGCACTAACCCTGAGCTCTAGCTCACCCTGCTCAGAACAGAGCAGAGCAGAACAGATCATCTTCAGAGGTGCCTCCTAATATCAACTATTTATGATTCAGTGGAATAATTTCCTTGCTTGATAAGTATGTTTTCATACCTTGATTGTTCAACAATATGTGCCTCTGATGTAGCTATTGGAAGTTTTTTTAATGAATTAAAACAAATAATTGACATTTGTAAATATACTTGTTTATATATTGTAATGACATTTTTAGTTAATTTGTATTGCTATCTTATAATCTCATATATTTTAAAGAGGAATACATTGTTTTTGAGAAACTGCATGACTCAAGTATCTAGTAGTTTCTGTATGTAACACAGATACTGTATAGGCCTGAAGTGTGAGAAGAGAGTTTTTCCATCCTAACCAATTATTTTAAATCCAAGGAAGCTGAAGACTTTTTAATGAGACGAATTTTCAGAATTCCTTGAGTGTTCTTAAGAAACAAAAGGCTTTTTTTTAAGATTGCCTTGCTCAAGTGATGTCAGGCCTGAGGAGTATATTAAGAGGGTGAAAACTGTCTGATTTGTTGGAAGATTTCTTTCTGCATGAAAGAGCTCAGAAATGGAAATGAAACCTTTGTATCATTTCTTGCTGGGTGAGCAGGAATTATATCTTGGAAATACTTCATCTAGTACAGGATCATGGTGAGCTGGTGAGCTGAGTTGACAAAAGCACAGAAAGTGTTCTTTTCTTTCCTAAGCAGCTACAAAGTGATATTGCCACAGAGTAACCAAATCCTCTTCCTAGTACACCCCCTGAGTCCAGGGGCTCTGTGTACAGCTGCTCAAAAGAAACTTCTCTTGTCTGGTTCTGAAGTCTCAGAGTGCAGGGAATTTGATTTGCATTTGCAGATTTGCAGGGAGGCATGGTTTTCCCAAATTTTCATATGTGATGAAGTCATGGTTTTATTTATTTGGAAGTCAATTATTCTATTTTGTCAACAATGCCTGTAATTGTTATTAAAAAATTTGGACTTTTCCAAGGAAAAGGCAACTCATTAATATTTCTAATTCAATGTAGCTATCAAACAAGATTTTATCAATGTGTGGGATCTACTGCAGCAAATAGGAAGAATCAGTATAAATCAAACTTCTCTTTCACTTTTTTTGTTTTGTTTTGTTTTTAGTTTGATCCTTTATTGATTGAAAGCAAAACAGCAGCAACAGTTGTGCTAATGCTTAGTTCTCCTGAAAATGAAATTTTGGCCAAAGCATGTGAAGCTCTATATAAATATGCATCAAAAGGTTAGTCTTTTTGCAATGAGCTTTGTTTTGCACTGCTTAGATTTTAATAATAGTTCACAGTTCTTTAGTTTCCTAGCATTGAAATCTTACTTTCTCCTCAAAGGTGTCTGTTGAAGTTTTGGGGGGTTTTCTGAAATATCTGTCCAATCTGTACTTGCAGTAATAAAGAAGTCTTGTAGTTTGCATGAAGGAAAATTCTATAATTTTATTGGAGAATTTTATATTCACTGTTTAATAGAGCTTGTTTTAAATATAACAAGGATACTTTTTTATGGGCAACAGATCTTCAGTTGGGAAATAATTATCTTTTTTTATGTTACAGTTTGAAACTTCTGTATCAGTGTAGTAATTTTAAGCTTCAGTTTTCAATGAAACTAACTTCTTAGCTTTTTTCTGTTATTTTTACACAAAGTTGTTGTGTCAGTATTTCTGTGCAGGTGATTCATAGCAGACTGCTCAGCCTCCTTTATCAAGCTTATTTCTGTATGAGTTGGGAATCTAACAAGTTTCCAAGATTCTGAATGTTCCAAAAGTCCCTGTATAATTTATAGCTAAACATCATATTCAAGGTACTCAGGAGGCAAAAAACTGTATAACAAAATAACTGTATAACAAAGGCTCATAATTTCCTAAGTTGTCTCCTACTTATTCCTTGTTAGTCACTCCAGTTGGTGTACACTGGAAGTATTCTTGCTCTGATTAATCTGGTTTAATTTTCATTTCAATTTATGTTTTCTATAAAAATTATGCATTTATATGCTGATTCTTATACTGATGTAAATTACCAACACTGCTGAAGCTGTGAGAGAAGAGCTGAAGTCTTTGATGGCTGGATAGGGGTCACTGGGTTCTGAAAGATGTTTAGGTTCTGCTTAATATGGCAAGCTTGGCTGAGGGCATGAGATCTTCACAATATGTGAAAAGAGAATGTGGACTGTTGGGAGACAGCTATGAACCATAAACTCTTGTTGGCTTCTTCCCTCCTGTCCACAGTAAAATGGGTCACACTGCAGGAGAATAGATGTTTATGTCTTTTATGTTTATACTAAAAGAATAATCCTTTAAATTATTAATGCAGATATTCCTGTAATCTTCCAGAAGATTAGTAACTTTGTGGTGTGGCACAAGAGAAGTAGTTGTTTTCAGTTAATTAATTGCAGTTAATCTATTTTTTTGGAGTGTTGCTGGTAAATTAAGTCTTATCCCTCAATCAAAAACACTTCCTCTGTTTTAATCATGTCTTGGCCTGAGAATGAGCATAGATCTCCAGTTTCCTCTCACATTGCTCACCTGTAGCCAGGAAGGGCAGGCATGGTTCATTAGAAAATTAATTAAAAAGCTGTTGTGGGAACTGAGAATAAGAGTAGGATTGGGATTTTGTTTCTTGGGGTTTGTGTATGCTTTGCATAGGCAGGAGCAGAAGGCTGTAATCACACTAAACTCCTCCGTTCCTCACATGTCCAGCACACATTCAGCTACAAAGCACTCCATTCTCAGGTGGAAGAAATCTCAGGTAGGAATTAATGATACAAATCCTGGTAGTTGCTTCCCTCGAGGGATAGTAAAGATCCACAGAGTAACAGTGAGCTGTTATTTTGAGGAAAATTAAACTGGGAGGCAAGAAAAGAGGAAAATAAAATTCATTCACCTGATACTGTTCACCTGTACTTTGCCAAGTAGAAAGCTTTCCTTTATATTTCCACTGCAGTCTCCAACAAATGAGTGGAGTGTCCAACAGACAGAAGCATCCTTTGCTTTAAAAATGTGAATTAATTGGAGATACTATTAATCCTTGAAACTGTTTGACATATATTTGTTTCGAGTGTCAATTAGATGATCTCCAAAGGACCTGTCAGGCCTCTGTTCTTTGATTCTACTGTCCAATAAAAGATAGGTAGTGGTTTTACATTCATTCATTAGAACTGTGAGGTTGCTGGCCTTTTTCTTGGGCTTTTAACCCATTTCCTTTTCAGGTGATGAAAACAAAGTGACACTTCTTGGTCTTGGAGCATTGGAACATCTGTATAAACTCCTGTCACATGAAGATCCCCTCGTACGCAGAAATGCCATCATGGTATTTGGCATCATGGCTTCTAATCGTAAGAGTCTCAAGGTTTTACTATTTTTCTGTGTGTGGTCATCAAAACAAGAGACTGATCATGGAAAAAAATCCTATATTAATGGCTCAGAATAGAGAGTAAATGATGTGAGGTTGAGTTGCAGTGGCTGTTATTTTTATAGTGCTTTATAGGTCTGTATCTGGTTAATGTAATTAAATAGGTCTTAACTTGGTGAATGTTTTACTCAGTTGTCTTCTGTGAGGATATCCCAATTACACTCTAAGTCTTTTCATCAAATGCTACCTGCTTGTCATGCTGCATTGGACCTTATTCTGTTTTGTTTCTTTTAATTCAGCATTAGCATGTTGTCAATGGTGCTGCACAAACATGGATTTGAATGAATAAATACCTCCCATTTATATTCACATCTTAGTTGTTTTTTATTTAAAAATAAATTAAGCTCATACCTTTTTTTCTTACATTTCAACATGTTGAATATGTTGATAATAACAACACAATCCTATAGCATGGCATGAAGCCTGTCCCAAAGAATATTACTTGATTTTTCTATCCAAGGGTTGAGGTTTTCTAGTTTGCCATTGACAACATTAAAAATGCAATCTGAAAGTCTCTACTGTGATTTTAGTAAGACCTGTGTAATTCATATTTTCCATTTGCTGTGTGGGCTGGTGTTAGCATAAAATTGCAAAGTGATGGCATGAAAACTAAATAACAGAAGGATTGCTTTTAATTTGATAATTTTAGCCATAAATAATTTTAACTATTGGGGTATGACTTCTTTGATAACTAAAATTGTGCAATATTTAATCAGAACCTGCTAGATGCAAGTATTTTGAATAAAGTTTCGATGAAATATAGAGGTACTTCATGTGTATCAAATGTCAGAGAATGTCATCTACTACTTAAAAGTCTGTGCTTTTTTTTCTGGGCCCATTATGGTATTGGTCTAACTTTAGTGTCTTTCCCAGTCAGATCTTTTGTCACTCAAGGAGTAACCATAAATATGTTTTGCTTGGAGCAGATTCCGTTTCTTTACTCAGCCAACATTGCCAAACAAAAGATTTCATATTTGTATTTACTTCATTGTAGATGATGTCAAGAAGTTACTGAGGGAACTGGATGTCACAAATTCACTTATATCACA
>VZTB01002310.1:4735-15179 GCA_013397245.1 Thryothorus ludovicianus
GCCTTTTCCTTCTCCAATTCCACTGATTCCTCAGGGATTCAGCAGCTTTCACCACCTGCCCTCAGCTTTGGGGCCTTCACTTCAACTTTGCTCCCTGGGCACCCTGGGCCAGCCCCTGCCCACCCTCTCAGGGTGGAAATTTTTCCCAATATCTGATCTAAACCTGTAATTTTTCACTTTGAAGCCATTCCCTGTGTGCTGTCCCTGCATCCCTTGGGAATTGTCTCTCTCCAGCTTTCCTGGGGCTCCTCCAGGCCCTGCAAGGCCACCCTGAGCTCAGCCCAAAGCTTCTCCTGTGCAGGTGAACAATCCCAGCTGTGCCAGCCTTTGCTGCCAGCAGAGCTGCTCCATCCTCTGCCCATCCTGCTGCCTCCTCTGGGCTCTCTGCAGCAGCTCCAGCTCCTTTTTGCATCCCAAATTCTGTGCTGGCCCTCCCCTGCCTGTCTCCAGTGCAGTTCACCCCTTTATTGGGAATAAATCCATGCTGTGGAAATGCACCCTGTATCTTCCCAGAGTCCCAACACTCCTCTCTCCTCTTCTTCCAGTCCTTTCCAGGCATTTATAAACTTCCAAGCCTCCATAATCCAAAAAAATTTGGGCCGCATCCTCCTGATTTTTCAGTTCAGTGCTGTCAAGCTGTAGCCTCAGAAATACCTGTCCCTCCCTGGATCTAATTTAGTCTGGGCTCTAAAGGAGACCACCCAGCTGGGGAAGGAAATCCTCTTATCTCCATCCTAATTGCTAAAGGATTTTTTTTGTTTTCCCCTTGGAAAGGAGCCAGACGTGTGGTGGGATCCAACCCACAGAGAACTGAACAAAGACCACCAAAAATCCTCCACAGGCAGCTCAAAAACACGGAGCAGGCTGCTCTTCCCACCTGGAAACTGGAATTCACCCTCCCAGTTTGCCACATTTTGCACCAGCTTCCTCATCTTTTGCTCACTGCTGAGGGACCTGTCCTTCCTTTGGTTTTAAAAACCACATTTCCTGCGAAAATTTGGATTAATCGATCCTCCCAACGCGGTTTATGTTTTTTCCTGGTCATATTTTTTTCATGTCAGCTTTTAAGGTCAGGCTCTGCCTTGTCTTTTCTCGGCCCTCAGAACCGTTGGGTTTCTGTGGTGCAGAAAAGCAATTCCTGTAAATTTTGTCAAACTGTTGTTTGATGCCATTTTTGGAAATTCTGTAAAACCATTGTTTTACACTGATTCTGGAAATTTTGTAAAACCATTGTTTTACACTAATTCTGGAAATTTTGTAAAACCATCGCTTTACATAATTCTTGCAAATTCTGTAAAACCATTGTTTTACACTAATTCTGAAAATTTTGTAAACTTGTTTTAAACCATTTATGTAAATTCTGTAAAACCATTGTTTTACACTATTTCTGCAAATTTTGTAAAACTGCTGTTGGACGCCATTTTCGGAAATTTTGTAAACCCGTTGCTTTACGCCGTTTTCTGTAAAACCATGGTTTTGCACTATTTTTTAAATTAGTTAAACCATTTTTTACACCATGTCTGGAAATTTTGCAAAACCATAGTTTTACACAATTTTTGGAAATTTTGTAAATCCCTTGTTTTCAGCTGTTGTTTGACACCCCTTGCCCTGATTCCCATTCCCAGCTCTGCAGATTCCCTCCCCACCTGCCAGCCTGGATTTCCTGGTTCTGTCCAGGGAAGGGAATGGAACCAGGAAGGGTTTGGAGAACTCCTGAGGGGACTCAGTTTGGAGCAGAGGAGGCTCAGGGGGGACTTCACTGCTCCCTAAAACTCCCTGACAGGAGGGGCAGGGAAAAAATGGCTTCAAATGGCACCAGGAGAGGCTCAGGGTGGAGATTGGGAAAGAAAATTTCCCTGTCAGAGTGGCCAGGCCTTGGGCTGAGCTGCCCAGGGAGCTTTGGAGTGCCTGGAATTGTCCCAGAGCAGTCTGGCTGTGGCCCTTGGGGACAGGCTTTGGGTGATGCTGCTGGGGCTGGGCTGGCCCTGGGGGATCCTGGAGGACTCTTCCAGATTTGGTGGTGCTGGGATTCTGTAATCTTCTCCTCTAGACCCTTTGGACAGAAGGAAAGCAGCAATGAGAGCTCAGGAAAAGCCAAGTGGGGCCATTCCTGATCTGGTTTAGGACAAATTATGTCAGTGGTTTGCACCAGCTCATGCCAGGAACCACTTTAATAGGATCTTGGGGCTGATGTGGGGCAGAGCCCAGGCAGAGCCAAAGGATCCAGTGGGGATTTATCCCAAGGCCTCCCTGGACACACCTGGGCAGCACCAGAGCCCGGCTGGGCCACAGCCAAGGGGAGCCCAAAATGGGCCCAGAATGGAGCCCGGCCACCAGGGCTCACACTTGGATCAGTTCTGCTCCAGCAGCACTTTGGAGTTCATTGGCCAATTCCAGCTCCAGCTGCTCCAGCTCCATCCTCCTTGCTTTTCCTTCTCCCTTCACCCTTGCCTTTGTTCTTGGCCTCAAAGTTGTCCTTGGTGCCCAGCTGGAGCAGGAATTGTTTTGTGTCCCTGCTGTGTGCAGAGAGCTCAGGAGCACTGAATGTGAAACCTAAAACTGCCCCCCAAAACAGCCCAGGATCTGAAAAATATAAAAGCTAAAACCTAAGGCATCACTGAAGGCAGTCAGGATGTTTAGGGAGCAGCTGGATGGAAAGAATTCTTCCTATCCCCAAACTTTTGCCTTCACTGAAACAAAATTCATGAAACAAAATCCAGTGAAACAACAAAAAAAAAGTTGCCCAGAGCAGCTGTGGCTGCCCCTGGATCCCTGGCAGTGCCCAAGGTTGGACTTTGGGGCAGCCTGGCACAGTGGGAGGGCTCCCTGCTCATGGGATGAGCTTTAAAGTCCCTTCAACCCAAACCATTCCAGGATTTCATCTGATGATTCTAAATTTGGAGATAGGCATAAATCCATGAAATGTCAGTTCAGCCAAAATCTGCATTATTTCAATGAAGAAAATATATAGATAATTGACCTTAAAATTTTACTCAGCTTTATCAAACAGGATTTCTTTAATTTTTATTCATCCACCCTACAAATTGTTGCCTCCTTTTCCCATTTTTTCTCCCCTGTTTTCCTGGTGGATACCTGACTCTGCCACCCGAGTGGCTGCTCCCACATCTTCCCAACGGTTGTGTCAGAAAATCAATCCGTGACTTCAGCAAAATCCTGACACTTTCTCCCCTCCAAGAAGGGGCTGTTAATAATTCATGGCCTCTCTTCTTCCTCAAAACTCCTTTTTTTCTGAAGATAAACACCCCACAAAACGCTCTGTGCTGATGCTGCTGGTGCTTTTAAGCATTTAAGTTTTCCTTAAATTAGAGTTAAAATAAGTTATTTTCACTTCTTTCAGTTAAAATTAGTCCTGAAGGGGTCCAAGGTATTTTTAAATGAGGAAATCTCAGGGATTGGTGATAAATAAATTGGGGGGTGGAGGTTGTTTCCAAGTGGGAGATTCTGCAGGCAGAAGTGAAGCCAAGTAATTCTGTAAATTCATAAACAGGATGATCTGGGGCAAATTAATTTCCTGTAGCAGCTTCTCGATCTGGTAACAGGGCTGAGGGTGGGGAAGAAATATTCTGATATTCTTGACAAGCAGGAGATAAAAATGGCAGGATTTTGGGGGTGAGTATGGAGAAAAGTAACTGGGAAAGGCAGCAGAGAATACAGCAGAGGCACCTGCAGCTCCCTACAAAAAATTTCATAAAATATCAATTAAAAACAGTTTTGGGGGAGAGTTATTCCGTTCCTCACTAATTTTTCTGTGGTTCATAGAAAGGGAAGGAAGGAGGAAAAATCTCTTTGAGAACAGGAGCCAAGCAGTGTTCAACACGTGAGGCATCCTGGAACACATAAAAGCAGGGATGTGACCTCCCAAGTTATCCATGATGGGATTTCCTCTATCAAAGCAGAGATCACAGGCAAATAAATTCATATCCTCTATAAAAAAATGGGAATTTTTCCAGGAGTTCCCCTCCTCTCTCCAGGGCACAGCTTTCAAGCCTAAGCTATAAATGTGAGATTTGTGAATTTGGGATTGTGGAGTTTATAAATTTCACTCGAGCCAGGGAAACCTTCTGTAGTTTGGCTGGGACAGAATATTCCTGGTTGGAACTTTTGGAGCACAATAATTTGTTTAACCTGCTGTTCCCACCCAACTCTGGGGTTTATTAGGAGTGAGGATCTCCTGTAAAGATAAAAAACTGTAAAAAAAAAAAATTGAAAAATGGGTTCTGCTTCTTTGTCCTCCTGCTCCAGACTCATCCACCCAGCTCTCTGGCTTGCCAACAATTTGGAAAAAGGAGATGCCCCAAACCTTTCCCATTTTCTAAACACACAAAAATCCTCCTGCAGCCTCCCCTCTGCCTGCAGCTCCACATGTGCTGCCGACAGAAATTGTGTTTTCGTTCCTCCCGGATGTTCTAAATTTAAACCCTCCTGTAAATAACAACGAAATCCTTGCCCCTGACAGCGTTGGAGGCAGCCTGTGGATCCGAGTTTGAGACAGCACGGTGGAAAATGCCTTTCCTTTTAGAGCAGATTAAATTCAGAGTGTTTCCAGCTCAGCTCCTGAGCCCAGCGTGATGCTCTGAGGCCTCCAGCCCAATCAAGAGCAGAGCCCCAACTTCACGTCAGTGCAATACATCGTTAGCTGATATGTCAGAAAATCAATTAATTACTTCTAAGTAGCAGTTAAGAGTATCCACACAATCCTGGCCTGTGAATTATTAAAGAAAGCCGGGGTGAGTTTGCTCCGCTATCGAAACCCCGGCTTGGAGGAAAGTGCAAAATGCTGCTTCTGCCCTCGAGCCTAATCAACGTTGTGGGGCAGGGAGCAGGAGCCAAAAGAGGGGGGAAAAAAGGAGGATTCTGCCTCCCAAAGCAGAGCAGCAGGGAGCTGGGATGGCTCCCTGAATTCTGCTTTCTCTGCAGGTGGAATTATCCAGACGGGAATGGTGCCCTGGGGAAGTCGTGGTCGGTCCTGGAATCATGGAGGAGATGCCTGGAGAGGCTGAGCTGGACCAGGGGCTGGACAGAGTTAAAGGAATAAAACAGGGATTAAAGGAATAAAGCAGGGATTTATTCAAAGGCCTTCACAGGATCCACCTTGGGCAGTGCAAGAGCCTGGCCAGGGCTGCACCCAAGATGGAGCCCAGTCAGGAGTTCTCACACTTTGATAAATTTTGGTCCATTTGCATTTTGGGGTTCATTGTCCAATTCCAGCCCCAGGTTCTGCAGTCCCACCCTCCCAGGCTGCTCTCCTCAATTCTCTGTTTGCACTTTTTGGGCTGAAGCTGTAATGGCTGTCCGTGGTTCGGGGTTGGACGAGGATTGTTCTGTGTGCCTGAGCTGGGAGGAGAATTTACACTTTACACGGAGTTCAGAGTCACAGCCCAATGCACTACAGAGTCTGGAAAATATAAAATCTAAAACTTAAGGCATGGAAAGATTAATATGGAAAGAAACTTGGGAGCAGAAAGGGCCTTCCCTGCCCTTCCACAGCTTCCCTGAGGGATCTGCTGCAAGTTTTTGCCTCCCTTATTGGAAATTTTCACCTGAGATTGTTGGGGGGACACAGCCTGGGTGGGGCATCACCTCCTGCTTCCTCTGTGGCTTGGTCTGTTGGAGCTCTTCTCCATTTATTTATTTATTATTTATTATTATTATTTACTCTTATTTATTCTTGTTTATTCTCTGGGGGGGAATAAACCAGGGAAGGTGGCTCCGAGCTGGGATTGGCTTTGGGATTTGCTCTCTTCTTGTGCTGGAAAACTTTGGTGAGAAAGGTCTGGAGGGCACCTGGAGGTCTTGGGTGAGGTTGTCCCCTCAGTGTCACCGAGGCTGGGCAGGGTGGGACGGTACCCTGGTTTAGGATTCTGTGGAATTCCTTTCACAGCTGGAAAATTCCATCCAAATCCAGCCTTGGTCTCTTCTCCCTTCACTCTTTTCCCTTTTCCCTCTGCCAGGAGCTCGGGAAGGGTTGGAATGGGAGCAAAGAGCAGCTGAGAACCCAAATAATCCAGCCCAGGGTGGGTTTAGGCTCCAGCTCAGACACCAAGATTTGATCCCTGGGAGGTTCAGTCTTGCCTTTAAACCCTTCCCCAAAATTCCAGCCTGGAAATTTGCTACATGGAGCTTTAGGAGAGGGTTTTACTCCACAAACTGAAGAGTTGTGATGTAGCTGCAATTTTCCCTCTTTGTGGTCAGGGGAAATTCTGGGTTCAGGCACAGAATTCCCAGGTTTGGTGCTTTCCAGGCATTCCCTGGCACTGCAGAAATCAAATCACTCAAATTCCTGATGAATATTCGTCAGGGCCCTCTCTGATGGTGCTTTCTGACCTCTCAGGTCCCATCTGAGGTGACAAACAGATAATCAGCCAATTTTTAGCTTTGAAACGGCCAATCCCAACCTGGATCCTTCCAGAAGAACTCTGGATTTCCAATCTTTATCTCATTGTGAGCGAGCAGAGAAAAATCACCCGAGGAGCTGAACAAAAAATCCCTACCCTGAGAATGCTCCAGGCAAAAAGAGAAATCAGCTCATGAAAACTTCAGCTTTTCACACGAAAAATACGGATTGGTTTTGACTGGAAACGTTCTTTTCCTGTGGGGTGTTGGCTTAAATTGGAGAATCTCCTGCAATTCCTGCAGCCAGGAGAAGCTGGGAGAGCTTCTCCTTCTCCATCCTTCACCTCATCCTGGCCAAATCCCAAATCCACCGGGAAAAATTCCCACAGGGAGGGGAGGAAAACATCTTGGGGGCTCACAGGGCATGAAGTCCTTGATCAAACCCCAAAAATCGGAGGTGCAGGGGCTCCAGGGTGGTGACAGGAATGTTGGTGGCTTCTTAAAATCGGGGTGGGGACAGCCCTGCCTGGTTCTGGGTGGGATTTTGGTTGGAATTTTGGTTTTTGGAGTGATTCTGGTTGTGCTGTGGCACAGAAAAGGGAGCTTAGAAAAAGGAGGGATTTTTTATAGGGGCAGGGAGTGACAGGATGAGGGTTGAAACTGGAGGAGAGCAGGGGTAGGTGGGATATGGGGCAGGAATTCCTCCCTGGGAGGGGCTGGGATGGAATTCCCAGAGCAGCTGTGGATCCCTGGAAGTGCCCAAGGCCAGGCTGGACAGGGATTGAAGCCACCTGAGATAATGGAAAATATCCCTGCCCATGGAAAAGACTTGGAATTAAATCATCTTGAAGGATTTTCCCAACCCAAACCATTCCGTGATAAGATAAAATCAAGAGGAAAATTCTAAAAAAGAAAAATAAATCAGAAGTTTCTCTCAAACAGCAGCAGTGCTTGGTTTGGTTTGGATTTAACTCCGGGAGTGGCTTTGGATGATCCTTAAAATCCCTCTCAAGCCAAAACATTCCCAGCCCTGCTTTTCCAACCAGGTCCACAGTTTGGGTTCTGTGCTCCAGGGCTGGCAGAAAATGTCATTTCTGCCCTGATCCTGGCACAGTGCTCCCAAAATCTCCCGGGATGAATTCAAATTTGGTCTAAATTCAGTCTTCAGATGCACCCCCAGCTTGGAAATCTCCCTTTTTTCCTACACCTCACATCCCAAAAATATCCATGTCCCACCTCTTGGGCTTTATGGAAGGGGATGGTGATGGAAGGATGGGCCATGACCAAAAAAAATAAAGGAATAAACAAGATTTTGATCATTTTCAAATGAATGAAATTGCAGCCAAATCTCCCCGAGCTCATTTTCCCAGAACGTGTCCAGCTCCAGCATTTCGGAGTGAAAACACACAGAAATATCAATTTTATCCAAAAAAATCCCAGTAGCTGGTTGAGTTTTCCATGGAAATCCACCCTCATCCCTGAATTTGGCAATTCCCTGACCCCCTTGCCCATGGAATTGTGATTCCAGAGGAACAACCTGCTCCAAAAAATGTTCCAGAGCTTTCCGAAAGCAGCTGGGGCTCCAAAACTGCTGCTGCCAAACCCAGGGCGTGTCCTCGTAAAGTAAAATTTCTTCTTTTTTGTCTGGTTTTGGGATAGCAGAGCCCAGAGAAATCCAAAATTTCATAAAAGAACCCAAACCCTCATGTCTGAAAAAAATTAAATGCAGAAATCTGAGTTTATTCAGGCATTAAAAAGGATTTTTGTAGGAACCCTTTCACTTCTCAGCATTCCTGTGTGGAATATTCCAGGGAGGAAAAGTAAAATTCCTGGTTTTGGGTGGTTTTTTGGGATAGTAGAGTCCAGAGAAATCCAGAATTTTAATAAGGAGCCGAACACCTCATGTTTGAGAATTTTAAATGCAGAAATCTGAGTTTATTCAGGCATTAAAAAGGATTTTTGTGGGAACCCTTTCACTTCTCAGCATTCCTGTGTGAAATATTCCAGGGAGGAAAAGTAAAATTCCCATTTTTGGGTGGCTTTTTGGGATATCAGAGCCCAGAAAAATCCAGAATTTCATAAAATAACCCAAACCCTCATGTTTGAAAAAATTTAAATGCAGAAATCTGAGTTTATCCCAGCATTAAAAAGGATTTGTGTAGGAACCCCTTCACTTCCCAGTGTTCCTTTCCTAAATATTCCACAAGTGAAAAGTTAAATTCCCATTTTTGGCTGTTTTTTGGGATAGTAGAGTCCAGAGAAATCCAGAATTTCATAAAGTAACCCAAACCCTCATGTCTGACAAAATTTAATGAAGAAATCTGAGTTTATTCAAGCATTAAAAAGGATTTTTATGGGAACCCCTTCACTTCCCAATGTTCCTGCATGGAATATTCCAGGAAGGAAGAGTTAAATTTCCTTTTTTGGGTGGTTTTGGGATAGCAGAGCCCAGAGAAATCCAGAATTTCATAAAAAAACCCAAACCCTCACGTTTGACAAAATTTAATGAAGAAATCTGAGTTTATTCAGGCATTAAAAAGGATTTTTGTGCCAACCCTTTCACTTCTCAGCATTCCTGTGTGAAATATTCCAGGGAGAAAAAGTAAAATTCCCATTTTTGGATTTTTTTTTGGGATATCAGAGCCCAGAGAAATCCAGAATTTCATAAAATAACCCAAACCCTTGTGTCTGAAAAAATTTAAATAGAGAAATCTGAGTTTATTTGGGTATTTAAAAGGATTTTTGTGGGAGCCCTTTCACTTTTCAGCATTCCTGTGTGAAATATTCCAGGGAGGAAAAGTTAAATTCCCATTTTTGGCTGTTTTTTTTAGGATATCAGAGCCCACAGAAATCCAGAATTTCAATAAGGAGCTCAAATCCTCATGTTTGAGAAATTTAAACTAAATTAAATTTAATTTAAATTAAATTTAAATTCATAAATCCCTTTATTCAAGCATTCAAAGGGATTTTTGTGGGAATCCTTCCACTTCCCATCTTTCCTACCTGGAATATTCCACGAAAAAAAAAAGTTAAATTCTCATTTTTGGCTGTTTTTTGGGATATCAGAGCCCACAGAAATCCAGGATTTCAATAAGGAGGAATTTTCTTTTTTTGCCTGGATTGCTTGGGACAGGAGCAATATTTGGAGAGATCAAATCCTGATTTTTAATTTAATCAGAGCTGATTTAATTCTTTGGAAAGCTCCAAGTGAAATCCACTTTCACTTTTCCCATTCCCTGATAATGGGACCCCAACAAAAGGCACAGAATTCCCAAATATTTCCACGTTTTTTTCAGGGAAATGGTTTAAAACCAGGTTAGAAAGCTGCCAAAAAATGTTTTCCTTCAGGAAGGGTTGGCTCACTATTAAATTCTGGATCAATGCTGGAAAAAAAATGGAGAAAAAAAAAAGAAAAAATTAAAAATAATTCTTTTTTTTTGGCTCTCAAAACCTTTATTTTTTTGTCCCTACCAGCTCCAAGCTGACTTTGTAACATCTAAAGTGGCAAAATTCAGCTGAAATTTCATTTTTAGTGCCCACTTGAGCTTCTTTGCACTCACAAAAAGTGCCTCAAAAGCATAAAATTTCCCCTAAAATCCCCAAAATAATAAAAAAAATGGGAAAAAAAATTTTTTTCCGGTCTCATCAATCCTCTGTCGAGTCAGGAGTTTTATTAAGGAATTAAAAACTGAAATTCAGCCCTTGCTGGGGGTGAAATTTGGTTTTCCCTGGAATTCTGCTGCCCTCAGCCAGCCCCAACCTTCCTTATCTTTATGCAAAATCCCCCACATCCATAACTGCAGGAAAAGGGGTGAAAATTGATAAAAATTAAAAAAAAAAAAAGGAAAAAAGCTGAGCCCTGGAGCTCGGTGGAGGGCTGGGAAGGAGGAATTTCGGAGATAGCAGCTCCAGGGATTTATCTGCTCCGGGCCAGAGGGGATCTGGCAAAGCCCAGGAAACGTCTTGGGCTTGATGGAATTTCCCCCAAAATGCCCCAAATTTAACTCTGGTGACACTGAGGGTGCCACAGCCCAAGAGAGGCAGACTTGGAGCCATTTCATTTCATGCCTTGGCTTTTTCCCATTCCCTT
>VZTB01002314.1:16824-33903 GCA_013397245.1 Thryothorus ludovicianus
AAAATATTTACTTGAAGTTAAAACATTATCAGATACCTACTGTCCCTCTGTAGTACCTCAGGGGGAATTCAAACCCAGACAGCTTAGATCTCTGCACTTCAAAGAATTTCCCCTGAAACCTTGTTTACAGCATAAGCTGAAAAACAAGGTCCCTTTCACCTTTTGTAATACCATTAAACACATTAAAGCAGAACACTCCACTGAATAATTCTTCCAGAACATACAAACTCCACCATAGTCTAAAATTGGTCAATTCCTTTCCTTTTAGCATGCTAATTTACCACTGCAGAAACCTACTACTGGAGACACAAGAATGTTTTACAGTAATTTCTGCCCCATGCCCTGCTGCTACATTGTTTCATGGCTTCACAGAACTCTAATGTTAGATACAGTGTGATCTATGTTGCATGGAAAAAATTACTTCAAAATAGAAATTTTAAGAGTTTCCTTCCTTGGCCTCGTGCCTTGACAATCTCAAAGAGATTTATAGCAGTTAATGAAATCTTTTCTTGATCACATCTTATAAGTTGTTCTTCGTTTTATTATAATGAAGGTTATAGCTGAATTAAACAGCACACTGTAATTATGCTCCAATATCTTTAATCAGAAAGTGAGAGGTTCATGTATAAATATATACACTGTACCCTCCCATCAGGTGTGCAAACTCTCCAAAAGGCAGCTATAGTTGTAAATATTTGTAGTGGGTTGATTTCAGGTGGCTTTCAGATCCTCACCCAGGTGCTTTATTCTCTAATGCTCCTGAACGCTTAAGAGACACTAGGATGCACAAGCTCATTGGTTGAGATAAAGGGAATTTAATAATGAAAGCAAAACCCACACATAGAATTAAAGCAAACCCAGGAAATTAAGTCTCACCTTCCCATCATCAGGCAGATTTCCAGCCACTTCCGAGGCAGTAGGGCCTCATCATGCATAGGAATTGCTTGGGATAACAAATATTATAAACTTCGAATGCTTCCTATACTTCTTTTTTCCCTCCAGCTTTTATTGCTGAGAATGATGTTGTATGGCATGGCATTACCTTTGGTCCTTCGAGGTTCCTCCCAGACTCCTGCCCATCCCCAAGCCTTCCAGTGGGGAAGTGAGGGGTATTTGGTGAACCAGCCTTGATGCTGTGTGAGCACTTTGCAGCAACAGCTGGAACACCAGTGCATGAGTAACGCTGTTCAGGCACTGAAACACAGCACCATATGTGTGCCTATGAGGAAAATGAACCAACTTCCAGCCAGACGGGTACACTACTGAACAGTGTCATAAAATATGCTACATTTTAGAAGCAGTTTGAAACCTGAAGCTTTTTGTCTGTTTGTAACAATCCAAAATTATTCTACTGGATGAATGAGATTATAAACAGGTATGTAAAACCATGGTAATTTCTAAGAGCAATGCACCCTTGCATAGCTGGTTTATAAAAGCCCATTGCAACTTTCTACAAGGTTCTAAAAATATGGGAAACAAACTAAAAAATATAGTTGTTTTTTCTTAATTTGATTCATGAGGTTAAAAAGTGGAAACTCACACCTAAAAGACCTCAAATGCATTCAGAAGTTTCCTGTGCTGTTTCCACTTTTTCACAGCTATTTTTTCAGTTGTAAATACAAAGGTAATGTTCATGAACCACGTTGTTTTAGTAGTGTGTAAAGTCTTTATATACTTCACTGTACTTAACTTTAAATGACACAAAAACTTTAAAAACCCTATTACATGAAGTATTTCTGATTAATTTTTTAAATTTTATGATTAAAACATCCCTAAAAACAATTTTTTTTATGAAGATGAAGATCTGTTGAATTTATTTGCAAGAATAATATTTTCACATCCATCAAACCCAATGGCCCTCTCAAGCATGAAAAACTTGATTTAGGATAAATCTCTCCCATTTCTCATTATCCAAAATATTTAAAACTTTGTTTGCACTCTTATGTAAGAGTATAAAGAGAACTGTAAAGTGGAAATGAATGTAAAATTGAGCAAAATAAAATGTAGCATCATTAAAACATATCATTCATTTATGGCAGATATTTGAATCCTTTTCTCAATGTTTACAAATTCTTACGCAGGTCCCTGTCAAGTAAATAATCTCATAAATAATCTCTTATGACTTTTCTAACAGGAAAAAAAAAAGAATCTGTCTCCATGTCAATGTTTTTGGCTTTTGCATTTGTATATATCTAATCTAATGAATCAAGCATTATAGTCAGTTATTGTTTAGTTTTAATTTTTTTTAGTTTTATTGTTGATTGTTTAGTATTTATTGCTCAGTTTTCATAGAGGATTCTCATTTTAGAATTATTTTTTTAACCCAGCACTGAGATAATTTATCTTTCAAGTATATTATATAACATGAACTCCAAATTATATTTCAATCTAAACATCATATTTAAAAGTGACTTGTCTAGATATCTGCTTCAAATACTCAAAATTTTTCCTTGAACTGTTCTATGAAGGATTCACTTTAAGACTTCCTTGAACAAATGTAATTCTCTGCCTCCGTTCTCTTGTTTTGTTGTAGTTCATTTGAGTTTTGTTTGGTTTTTTTGGGGTTTTTTTACTGTTATTTGTTTGTGGGGGGTTCTTTTTTTAATTATTGTTTCCAGCCAAGAAGGTTGATTTTATACCTTCAGTTATATACTAGGGGAACTATCAATAGGAACAATGGTTTCTTTGTCTAATTTAAATCACAAGGGAGGAAGGAAAGAAAGTTAAAATGATCTTTTTATTCTCAGATTGAGAAGCTGTTCTTATCAGTTAGGAAGATCATCCTCACTGAAAAACAAGATTAGTATTTAGTTTTGGTGAGGTGGAGGACATACCATGTGTTTCACTCTTGGTGAAATTAATTGAATGTCACATGCCACAGTTCAGGATCTGTTGTCCCACAGATTCTGAATTAATGACAATGAAAGATGTTGTGCATTTGGGAGAGCTGACACAAATTTGTAACTGAAGTTCTCACAAATGAGAAGCAAACAGGGGTTAATGTCTTGACCTCATGCATTCGACTGTGCTCTCAAACCAGAGAGGGTTTTTCACCCACTTTGCAGCTATGAACTGCTGCTAATCTTTGATGAAACAGTGACATTTTACCAATCTCAATAACAACTGATAAGTGCCTCCTGTTGACAGTAGTACTGTGCTTTAATGAACAAATAAACAGCTTATGTACCATTCTTGGCAAGAAACCCCATTCACTGAGGCAGAGCACCAGCTCTCCCAGTGTTACTTGGGCTAATTGACTCATTGGATGAAGTTAAATCACACTATCCCCAGTGGGATGTATGTTTCCCAGTAATCAATAACTCAACAAGATCCACATGGCAGGTAATTAAGTGGAAAGTAATTAATACCAATCAAATGTTTCATTAAGTTTGCCATTCCTTCACTCAGAAGTCCCAGAGTACCATAAATAAAGCTCTGAAGAAAGGAATAAATACACTCTGTTTCTTAGCAGGCTAAATATTATTGCCAAATTCTTCACTGCTCTATGCACCATTTCAAAGTAGCATCTCATAGACACGCAAATATCCTTATATTACATCTGAGCAGAGATTCTCAGTTCACGCTCTTAAAGATTTTCCTGCTGCCTGAAAGAAAAGGTGGTACTTCAATGCAAACCAAAGAAATCACATTAATTGTGGAGAACATTTGGAGTACTCCTTTTTGCAGTAGTATTTTACTTGTCATAGAAGTGAGGCAAAAGGAATAAGAAAATGTAAAATATTTCATGTTCACAAAGAAAGCTGGAAACAGTTAAAACAATTACTCCTAGCTATATGAGCAGATTACCATCTCCCATATTTTATGCCCCTGATATTTCTTTAGTGTTCCTTGAACACAATGGAAGAGGACTGTAAAAGGATGGTAATTTTTTACATAGAGTTAAGACAGGGCTAGATTTCTGCTTTGGAAGATTTCCTTAGTGAATTCTCACTTTGTTCTTGTCTGCAAAGGTGGAAGCCACCACAGGAAAGTAATCTTACCCTCATCACAAGGACCTTTACTTCTTTCTCTTTTACCAGCCTTTTTAGCTACAGAGGTTAGGCTGTTGTTAATGTAATGGTTCTAGGATTATTTTGTCTCAGTGCCTCTTGGTTTATATACAAATAAGTGGAAATAATGAATTAGGGGAAAAGATTGAATGAAAACCCAGCTGAACATATGAGAAGAATGGTAAGTCTAAACTTTTGCTTTAGTAAATGGGGTTTCTTGCCAAATGGTACATAAACTATTATTTTGTTCATTAAAACACAGTACTACAGTCAACAGGAGGCACTTATCAGTTGTTATTGAGATTGGTCACTGCAGACTTCTCTCTGGATAAATCAACTTTTTGTTGTGGAAGACATCTTCCAGCTTGGATAGATCTTAGGGTCTGCAGAGAGAGTCTCCTCTGTATAATAACAATTTTTGGGTAGCCTGTCCAACAGTGCCCTCAATTATGGAGTAAAATAGGGGGAAAATACAGAATTAAGTTTAAAAAAGCAGTTTCTTTAGCAGTAAATTGATTTAGGAATACACCCACAGAGAGCATTTATAAATGCAAACAGATTCCATAAAGGAAGACACATACATTCCCAAATTCTCTAGTGTTTTATTCCAATTTAAATTTTCTGCTGGTTCAAAATCTACGCTTTGGCATCCTTTGAATCTGTTACAAGTATTTTCTGTCTTGCAGGGAGCAAACTGGAAATGTCAAAGCCCAGGTAGAATTTATTCTCGCTCCTGCTGTAAAAGACCCAACAAATGTTTTTGCAAATACATCAACAACAAAAGGACAGCCAACGAGAATCTCTACCCTTCAGTGGTTATAGACAGAAACAGTGACAAAGGATGAGGAGATGCCTAATGCCTTTGACCCAGTCTGGAACAGCAAGACCATTTGTCCTCAGGTCACTCAGCCCCTGAACTGGAAAACAGAGATAGGGAGAAAATGAAGCCCCTGTAATCCAGGGTAAACCATTTTGTCAGTGCCCTGCTATACCATTTAGACACACACAAGTCTACAGGGTTAGATGGCATCCACCCAACAATACTAATGGAGCTGATGGAATAATTCACTAAGCTACTTTCCATTTTTTACCAGCAGTCTTTTCTAAGTGGAGAGGTTCCCGTTGACTAAAAGTTATCAGCTATGATGCCCATCTACAAGAAGGGCTGTAAGGAAGATCTGGGGAACCAGAGGCCTATCAGTGTGACCTCAGTGCCAGGGAAAGTCATGGAGCAGATCACTTGGATTACATTATATGGCATTTGCAGGATAAGCAGAGGAAATCAGGTCAGAGAGCATGGATTTAGGAAAGGCAAGTCTTGCTTGTCCAAACTGATCTTCCATTATGACAGGATAACCCATTCAGTGGATGAGGGAAAGATTGTGGATGTTGTTTCCTTAGATTTAGTAATGCTTTTGACACCATTTCCTACAGGATTCTCCTGTAGAAGCTGGCTTCCTGTGTCTGGGACATATGCACAGTTCACAGGCTGAAATACTATACTGACTGGTTGTCCAGGCCCAGGGAGTGGTGGTGAAAGGAGCTGCATGCAGCTGGCAGCCAGTCTCCAGTGGTGTTCCCAGGGCTCGGTGCTGGGGCCAGTCCTGCCCAGCACCTGTGTCTGTGGTCTGGGTGAGGGGATGGAGTGTCCCCTCAGTGTGTTTGCAGAGACACCAAGCTGGGTGGGAGTGCTGCTGTGCTGCATGGCAGGAAGGCTCTGCAAAGAGCCCTGGACAGGCTGGAGTCATGGCAGGAGGCTGGTGCTGTGAGGTTCAACAAGGCCAAGTGCTGGGTCCTGCCCTTGGGTCGCAGCAGAACCTTGCAGCACTGCATGGGCTGGGGAAGAGCGGCTGGAAAGCTGCCCAGCAGAAAAAGAGCTCAGGATGATGGTCAACAACACTTGACTATGAGCCAGAAAGTGCCTAGGTAGACAAGATGGCCAAGGTCATCTTGGCTTATTAGATCAGAAAGAATGTAGCAAACAGGAGCAGAGCAGAGACTGAACCCCTGTATTTGGTGCTGGTAAGGACACACCTCTCATCCTGTGTTTAGTTTTAGGACCCTCACTTCAGTAAAGACGTTGAGGTGCTGGAGAGAGTCCAGAGAAGAGTAAGAGAGCTGGGAAATGAACTGAAGAGTAAGGCCTATGAGGAGTGGCTGAGGTGCTGGGGGTGTTTAGCCTGGACCTTAACCTTTCCATGACTACCTGAAAGGAGGCTGAAAACAGATGGGGATCAGTCTCTTCTCCTGAATAACAAGTGAAAGGACAAGAGGAAATGGCTACCAGTTCAACAGGGCAATATTGGAAAATATTTGTTCTTTGAAAGGATGGTCAGGCATTGGTCCAAGAAAGAGGTGTAGTTACCATTCCTGGAAGTTTTCAAAAGGTTTTTGGATGTGGCCCTTGAGGATACTGTTTAGTGGTAAGCAAGGCAGCATTGGATTAACAGTTGGACTCAATGATCTGAGAGGCCTTTTTCAGTCTTAATGATTCTGTGATTCTGTAAACTCACTCTTTGCCAAAATGAGCAATTCTCTGCATTCAGAAGATTGAACTGGAGAAAGCAGACACAAATATAAGGCTGAATCTAGTGTCACTGTGTAAACATGCTCAGAACACTATCCAAATGAGCGGAATAATGCCTCTAATACAAGTACAAGAATTGGAAAGCAAAATAATAATCACAAATTAAATAAATAGTAAAAACACACCCTCTATTTTCTGCTAAAAATATAATTTCTAATGTAGTTAAAATATGATGTGCATATTTAAATGTATGCCTGTTTTAAATCTGTTTGGATGTATATTGTATTCATATGTTAACTATGCCTTATTGTGGTCAAATATACAGAGAAAGATTAGCTGGATTTATGCGTGATATTGCTATTCTGAACATTGCAGATTTCTTATAATCTCTAGATCTTCCTATACTAAGTACAAAGCATTTGGTTGAACAAAAAATCTGCTCTGATACCTACACACAGAGTTCCCATTGATTTCTGCACTGCTGACTTCAATGGGTCTTGAATGTGTATACTGGAGGGCAAAAGATAGCTATTTATAGTCTATCATTCCTAGGAAAAATGAACAGACTGGCTGTCCGTTATACTCTCATCTATGGTATCTGTAGCACTTTCTGAATCATCTTCTGCCATTTAATCCAATTCATTGCAAATGAGCTATAGTAAAAGATATCTTCTAATGAATCAATTTCAGAACAGAAAAATAGAAAGTTAGGTACTTATCAGCCAGGTTTGAAACATAAAAATAACGAGCTTTTTTTCCTTGTTTCTAAATAATGTTGTCTAGTTATCTTCCCAGATCCCTTGGAATTTCTCTTTTTAGTACAGAAGAATGAGTAGATTTTAACAAAAAATCAGGGCTTCCTCAACTTTGTAAAAATAGCAAAAAAAAAAAAAATCAGAAATATTTTCTATTCTTTTTCTTTTTTTAGAAAGCTATGCAGCCACACAGATGGTCTGCTGCTTCATAATCCTTTTCTGTTATGTCTGCTTATTTCAAAAATTTAAAAAAAAAATTGGCTTTAAGAAGAATTTTAAAAGAGAAAGGGAAGATTCATTCTGGGTTCCAAAGTGAAAAATAGGAAGCCATTTTTTTCCTGTATGTAAAATTGTTTCCCACTTCATTTTCCAGTCAAGAGAATCTGATTTTTGCAATTTTAAATCAGAAAGAATTTGTGGGAAAACACCTTTCTTTCTTTTTTTTTGCCTCAGTTTTGTGAACAGAGTATGAGTCTGAACTCAGCTTGAGTCACATCAGACATGTAGTCCTTGAGAGAACAGGAAGAAGCAAATTTATCTTGGGCATGGACATAAGAACATAGAAGTTCAGAAAAAACATAGCTATAAGCAGTCTTGCAACAAGGCCAGAGTCCTAGTTGAATTTGTCCCTTTTCACATTTATTTAGCTGCTTGTTCTCTTAACCTTCCCCATCTTCCCCATACCTGTTCTGGTAATAGTTGTGTTTGTAATTGAAACACCTTATTGAAACAAAAAAGAACTTGGTTAGGAATTAGGCCAAAGTCTTTGAAAAATGCTATTTGTAAAATTATCTATGGGGAGTGGTGCCACTAGAAACTTCATATTAAACATTCCTCAGATTTCAAAGCCATGTATTTTACCAGGCTGAATAGCCTGACGAATAAAAATCTGCAGTATGCTCCTAGGACATGCCTTCTAAGAGCAGCAGGTCTGTGTTTAAAAACCTGCCTCCAGCAGCTACAGCTGTGTGTGCCTTCTATAACAACTAGTAAGAGAATAGTTCCTAAGAAAATCTCCATCTAGACTTGCTAAGAAAATCATGATCACAGCTGTATGTAACAAAGGGATAGCAGTAAAAGCAGGTGCAGGGCAAACAGAGGAAATGTAAAACACTCTGGGAAAAAAACAAAACAAAAACCAAAATAACAAGTAAAGAAGTGCACTAATAAAAATATGAATGAAAATTGCAGAGAAGGATTCTCTCTAAAATACTGCAATTGTAGAGAAAGTGTTCGTTTCAACTCTGATTCTTCCATTAATCTCTTGGAACAAATAAAATACCAGGTATTTAGGGACTGACCCTTCTGCCAAATTCTCACCAAGGTGAAAAAAATCACTTGTTTGCAGGCAGCTCAAAAACTAAATGTTTTTTTCAAGAACTAAACTTGTTTTTTCAGAAATAAGTTGTCCATATCAGGTATTTCAGCTGTCACTGATGCTAAACAGACTGCTTAAATGACCTTTAGAATGCCTAACCTCCACCAAAAGCATCTTCATTTAATCGGTTTTAGGATTCCTAACAATATTATTCCTAATATTTACATGGCAAATATTTTCTAGCTCCTCATTTAACAGAACATTCTGTAAAAGTAATTCTAAATTTAGAAACTTTTGTCTGAAGGTTCCACAAATATAATAAATATATATATATATTACTTAAAATGTTATGTTCCAAGATCATATCCTGTTTGAAAAAAGAAGAAAGTCATAAAAACATTTCTGTCCAGTGACAGAACTAATATTTTAGGCTCATTAATGTTTCAACCAGCACGGCAGATCTTTGATAGTTTTATTTGGAAAAATAAATTAAATTAAAAGGACAAAATGAAAAATATATGCTTTCACATTTTTTCAAAGGTCCCTTTCATCTTCTGCTTTAAATGTAAAGGTAGTGCTCTATATTAATTACCTATATGCACACACAGCAAGTGTACTTTGTTTTGATTGACTGTGTTTCCACAGCAGTATTTCCAATTGAGGGAAGTCCAACTAGCAAAAAACAAGGCAAACAAGCCATATATGTGAGTCTCCTGACTACACTCTTCCGGATGATGGAGCACAGGACATGCAAAGAGTGTTAAGCACTAGATTTTTTAGGCCTCCAAAAAAAGACAAGGCAGGGAAGAGAATTGATGGCTGTCCACAAATGCCTAATGAAGAGGATAGAAGGAGAATAAAGCTGTGAGCCTTGTTACAAAATGCTGGATCAATCCTGGGAAAAACTTTTTCATCATGAGTAGGTTCAAGCAATAGAAGAGATTGCCCAGAGACTGTGTGAAATCACCTTCCTCATAGACCTTCAAAATTTAGCTGGGCATAGATAAGAGTCAAGTATATTAACTGGGCCTGTATTGAGTAGGGTTTGGATTGAATACTCCCCTTGATCTCCCTTGGAAACTAAAATATTCTTTTGTTCCAAATGTTTAGATTTACTGTTCTCAGGCCTGAAAAAAGTCTTCATTCCTAGTCCTGCTTAGGGAGCCCCACTACTGACTACCAGCATAAAACAGGAATTAACTTAGTCTCAAATACATAAGATCTGGTTACAGCTTCTTATGTCTTTTTTCTTTAAGAATGACACCTCCCAAGCTGATGCCATCTCTTCCACAAATTATTATAAACCTACAATATTTTATAATTAAATTAGCAACAAAAATTAATTAAAAGGGGAAAAATTCTGTGCTTATTCTTAGTGGAATTCTCAAACCTTAAGCCAGAGAAATATATGTGGATCACAGCCTCATGCTGTGATTGTGCCGTATTCAGTGAAATGGAAGAATTTGAGGAAAAAACCTCCCTTGTCTTCCTCATGTGGGAGTATGAAAAGGATATCTCCCTAAGGACAATGCAGCTAAGTCAAACTAAGGGATAGATTCTTTGCCCATGTTCTTCATAGCTTTTTCAAGCCTCCTAAGTGAATATTGAGGGGAAAAAAATTATCAAACATAAGATTTACTGTGTTCTGTTATCATTTTGCAGAATGTGCAGTGTTACCAGGTCACAACATCAACCCTAAAAGCAGGAATGAGAAATAAATGTTCTATTAAGTTTTGTCACAAAATGGAGAAGTGGATGAGAATTATGCTTTATGGTTTTGGCTGGAATTATTTACTGAACTCTCATATTCTTCATTGCTATCCTCTGATTCCTTCAGCAGAGAAAAGCTAAAGCCCACCGAACTCCACTCTCATGTACAGGCATGAATGTATGTAGCATTGTGGTACCTAAACCTTGTCCTAAGTTTTGTATGTTTACAAACCTATGCCAACAGTCTTTGATTTTCTGGGTTTTATTGCTGAAACATGTGTTTTCCTCTCCTCAGAATATAAAATATTAATATCCATCTGAATAAAGATAAAATAATGTGCTCATGTACAAATATAAATCACTGTTTTTCTGTAGGTGTCAATGAAGTTCAAAAGACATTGCAAGAACATGTCAGCGCAAAAAAAAACAAACAAACAAAAAAAAAAAACAAAACCCACAATTATTTATTATTTTACTCTCTACTTTGGCTAGCTTACAAGATGTTTTGTTGTAAAGTTTCTCCAAAAATCACAAGGTTAGAATTTTTAAACCAATTTGTGTTGAAACATAAGCAAGCTCCTGTTGTACATTTCATGGACCAGAGGAAAATAGCTTTGCCTTTAAGAGAAGGTTCTCCTGTAGTGAGGCTTAAACCATTGTATGCCATTAGGAGATTTACATAGATGTTTCTTAAATATTTATTTACTGAAGTAAGTAAATAAACACCTGAACAAAAGCCCTTAAGAGATTCTTCCATGTTTGTCTACTGTCTGCAATATAGAAAGCAAAAATGATTTGCTGATGTTTCCTGATGGGAAACTCTTATTCAGTCAAAGACCTACAGACATGTAGACTTTTTTTCTCCCCTTCCCCTTTTCTTTTTTACTGAGGGGTAAGGACAGCATTGCAATTTGGGTTTTCTCAGTAACACTGAGTTCACCAGTGAGAGCAGCAGGAGGAAGCACAGTGGAATCAAATTCTATTTCAGTTTTTCTTCATGTTTTAGAAACCTGTGTGGGGTTTTACATGTTGGTTGTGGCCAATTTTCTCATTCTCTGATTTTCTCTTAGGCTCCTTAGTTGTCTTCCTGCCTAGTCACTGAGCTTTGGTGTAGATCTAAAATCAAAAGTTCTTTTTCCTTCTGTTCTTGCCCTTGACTACTTTCAAATCAGATCAAAATATACACTGTCACACAGTAAAAAAAATAGGAAAAGGTTCAAAAAGGACACAGAGACAGAGAGAGGGGAAAAAAAAAATGAAAGAACTTCCTCTTTCTTTTAGATAGTTTCAGAAAGAAAAAAGCTCCGGAAAATATTATTTGGGGTTCTTCCCTTTATGAGAGTCTCTTACAGTAAGTGCTTTTTTAATAGTGATAAAGCATAACACAGTGTTTCTCTAGGATCTGTGATCTGTGCTAGCTGCATGGTTTTGCCTGTGTTTTTTCCAATATTTTCTATTCGTGAACAGAAAATAATTTTGCTTAGGGGTTCACCTGTCACCTTTGATTACATGCTGCAGTTGTACAATATAAGCCACAGCATGCAGAGTACAGGTAGTTATTAGTTGTCACTGAGAGGGGAGAGAGGAAGAAGATGAGGATGAGAAAGAAGAGTTCATTTGGGTTTTAGGATTTCTTTTCAGGTGGGTGGGTTTTTTGGTAGGGAAAGTGTTGATTGCTTCTCACTGTTTAAACAGAAAGTAGCTGGATTCTTAAAATTACACTGTAATTGTATATGGCACAAAGATAAATATAAGACCAAGAACACTGCTAGAAAGCTCTCTGGCTCTTAATCACAATGTGAATATTTAAAGATGAGCAAATGTAGAAAAACTGAGACAGACCTCACAGTATCTCCGCAGGGGAATCTGGCTTGTGAAAAACTTGAGTGGGAGAAAGGCAGTAAATAAGGCTGATGCTATTCATTGCTTCAAACTGTAAAATTAAAAAGACCAAGCCATAGTTTACAATTAAAATATCTAACTGTCACAACAGTCAGATCCCTCCATCACAAATATCTCCTTTTTGCATCCACAGCCCTCCTTTTTTTTAATACAATGGACTCAAAATATTCAATGTCAAGAAAAAAATCCTCCTGCTGAGATATTCTCGCTTTTAACATTCTGTCACTAGTTTTGTTAATTGACTTTACTGTTAATCAAAGTCTGGAATTATTATTACCATTACTGTTATTAATATTACTATTATATTTTTAGTAAGCATTCTGCATATGCACTTTTTGTTGTGGAAAAGAATCCAATAGGCAGACACCAATGACTACATTTTAGGATCAAATGAAAATTACCTTTTCTGTTATTGCATGATAACGCTTCTCTCTCCTCTGTAGTACCAACAGTAACTGGAATTATCTCTGTTAACATCCATACTAAGGGTTCACAAAAACTTTTTTTTAAAAATCCCATTTTCACATAAGATGCTAAAATATTTCTTTAGAAAACCAAGGGGGTCTTTATGATTAGTTCTGCATTTTTTCTAATTTCTCCCTTTCCCTTTTCTTCCCAATAAAAATGCAATAGAAAAGCATAATTCTTTTTTTATTTTCCTTTAACCAATTGTAACTTCAGAAAAGAAATCTTAAGTAAAACATAATAAAAAATAAAACTGAAACTCTTGGATTTTGATGTCATTTCTGCTTCCCATATAGATGTGCTTTTTCTGTGAAGAAAAACAGAGTGATGGACACAGGAGAACAGGAAAAAGAAATTGTGGGGAATTATGAAAAGAATTTTAAAATATGAAAACCAGTTTCATTTGAAGAGACCTCTAATAAGCTAGACTCATTCTTGAAACGTTATACTGAAAGCATGTTTTCTAATTTTGCAGTTTTTTTCTAACAGCTGCACATTTCTTGTTGATTATAGAAATGCTGTAGCCATCTCAACCTCCAAAATTGCAGACTGTTTAAATGAAAGCAGAAGAAACTAGAACAGAAATAGTCAGTAAATTTATTTATGAGTCCTAGCAAGACCCATTAAATTATATGGCTAATTCTGTGCATATTTGATGCCAACATTTTTTCGTTAATTTCCTTTTCTTCCCCGACATATCTAACAACCCTTTATGGCTGAACTATGTTCACTTTCATTTTATTTCTCTTCATCATGGTATTTATTTAATTATTAAAAGACTAATTGATTTAAATAAAGTGTTGGTCAAAAATCAAAAACACACTAGGATGCTACAATTGTAGGTATTCAATAGGCTAAAAAGGTTTCAGGGGTTTAAAAGGCTAAAAGGATTCAGGGGCAGACTGGCGTATTATATTCTTCAAAAACTAGATTATTTTTAAACTTTATCTATTAAAACATAAATGTGAAAAATCTGTGGTAGTAAATAGTGGTTCAATGACACTGTAAACTTTCAGGCTGATTGCACCATCATGCTTAGAAATACAAATTTAAAAAATGCTCGTACCACTAAAACCAAATACTGTGTGCTAGGGACAACTAAAGGTAAAGGATAGTTTTGCATGTTGTTCTGTTAGGGAAAGAAAAAGAAGAAAACAGTGATAGAAACAGGATATGAGGAAGCTGAAGAACAAACTTTTTTTAGATTGCTCTTTGGTATTTTGTCTCAGCTATAAAATAATATAAAATTTCAGCTGAAAAACAACATCCTGGAAGCAACCATACAAATAGAAGCAATTTATAAATGCTCCATTTTGTAATGATGTGTCATCTGGAGGTCAAAAGTGTCATTCTAGCATAGGCTTCGTTAAATGTTATTTACATAACAGCAGGAGACTCTTCTCCTAGGTTATGACAGACTTCTATCACAAACAAACCAGCAACCCACTCAACAGTTCTCAGAATGAAACGGTGCAAATCAAATAATTACTATAATAGCATACCAAAGACAGATAAATGCAGAAATTAGGGGAAAAGTATGGTAGAAGATGCCTTCCATCTAGTATTTAGGAAGGCTATGGATTGCATTAGCTGCAACTCTTAATGATTATTTTTGTAAACCTAAGAGTCATACAGACTGTATCATACAGATTTTGACAATTCCCATAATATAAAATGGCTCAAACTACCATTACAATCAACAGCTATTACAATCAACCTCAGGACATGGTAGGAAGGTGCTGAAATGTCTTTTCTGCCAAGTTGTCATTCACTGAGGCTGACCTCAGACCATTTTATTCCCTTGCTGATTAGACCATCTTTTACTGCAGCCAGGACTCCAATTTAACACGCGAGAATAACACAGTAATTCTTTGTTGCTGGGATTTTTTTTATTGTCCTGTCACTTTATGCTGAATTCTAACATTTTACCTATGTCAAGAATGCAGATAAAAGATATTCAGGGTGTTCAATAGGTTTTTGAGTGCTGTCTGTCTACTACTGTCTTTGCTTATTTTATGTCATTGTAGTTACAAGATGGAAAAAGAAAGGACAGCCTTGGCTCTAAAGAGATGGGAACAGGAACTTTATTTCATAGGTACCTGAAAGGAACTGCAGCTTACCCCCCAGCCCCCACTGCCCTTCATTGTCACATTGCAACCTGATGCTCCCCTGGTTTGCAAATATTTCAGTTACTGTGACTGAAAACAATGTAGTTGTGACAGGCTTACCTCTTCCTGCTGTGTTTTGCTACTAGCATCTTCTGCCCACTCTGATATTTTGTTTACAAATACTCTTCTCACCTTTATGCCTGTGCAAGCATAAAGGCAGACTGCTCAGGGCAGCACAGTACAGTGTTTCCCACAGCACCCTTCAGAGAAGTAACAACTAGATGAACTAAACCCACAACAGGCTAGAATGTGGAGTCTAGTGCTCTTTTAGTAGCAGCAAATGCACGAGTACCCAAATGCAATTCTATTGATGTCAGTGAGCTCAGAAGTAGGAACAGAACTGTGAATTTCACCTTTAAAAACAAGAGCTGGCTGTTTCACCTCTAAAGACATTACATTGTAGAGTGGAGACTTCTCTGGTTCCTATTCGTTGCAAATTAATTGCCATTATGATTTTGCATTGGATTAGGAAAAGCATTTGGCTTGAAAGAGAAAATAATAATATGAGATGATGAAAAAAGTCTGAGATCAATATTTACTTTTTTTTCATTTTCTTTCTAATTGTCAATCATTAAATATTCTATAATTTGCAGGAGCATGTGCTTGTTTGCCAATATGTTGTACATAATATCTGAGTAGGTATCAGAAGTAGCTATATTGACTTTCTTACTTCAATGCAAAATTAGAAAAATACAGACAGATTACCTCAGAAAAGATTTGAACATCTTGTTAGGGGGTAGGAAGGCGGGGGAGTATTTCATATCCAGAACACAGCCAGACAAAGCAACATACGTTTCTTACAGTGCCAGCAGTAATGTTAGATATGTATTTTCTGAGTGTTTTATTTACATCAATTTGTCTTAAGCTTTTCTTCAAAAATGCAGGAAAATTGAAAAATTACAGAGATCCCTTCCAGCAGTTTTTATACCCCTTAGGTAATTCTTTTAATATAATTCTTATGAAAAAAAAATCAAATTTCATTAGATACATTTCATAAGCAATGATATTTGCCATCACATTTTTGTTGATTTGCTATTTCTGTTTCTAAAAGACCATAGAACTAAGATTCTTGGCTAGAGGGACAAAATTAAATGAAAATTAATTTGAACCATTGTCTCTATTCATTGGCACCTGCTGAATGAGTTTTGGGAGTAGTCATATTTCTCAAGCGCCAAAACATACAGCTCCATTAAAAAATGAGACAGTTGTTATATCTGGAATGTACATGTGTGACACAAATTAGCCTTTTCACTCTCGTGCAATTTCTAAAAGATGATATTTTGGAAGGAGTGGGAATTCCAGACTGAAGGCTGGGCACTCATGGAGAGCAAAGATGATTTAAGGAAAATTTCCCATAAGTCCAGAACAAGTGTGAAAACACAGTCCTTGCTTTGGAAATGGCTTCAAATTGCTTCAGGATATGCTCCAAAACAGTCAGTGGAATTAGAAGCCAGTTTGAAAAGGAACGTGAGACCAGAAAGCAAAAGGCATATCGACATATCAACAGGCGCTCTGGGCTCTCCTCAGCTTCTGCACCACCTACATCATTGGCCTCAGCATCAGTCCTTAGAACTGTTATAGAGTGTGTCGTGTCACTCTTCTATATTTTCTGGATGTGTGTTCTCATGATTTCACGAATATTTCCGGTAAAATGAAAGCAACTATGCATTTTACATCCCACAGCAAACAATGTGCTAAATGGCTTCATTATTAAAACTGTGAGTTGCTTAAGAGCACAGACTTGCGAGACTAATGGGAACCAATGAGCAAGGCATCTGCGGGGCAACTCTAAGGACATTCCCATGTAAAATGATTGACAGTCATTTTGGGGATGCGATTTGTAATGTAACATCAATGGATAACTACTGTGTGTGAGTACATGCTTAGATTTATTATTAAGACAACTTGATACTGTGTAGCTTTCCTGATCTTTTGCTAGTTCCTTGGATCTGCCTATTTCAATGTATGAATACAATAAACAGTAGTGTGAAAATATATTCTTGTAAAGTACTCACTTAACAGAATATGGTAATTTTAGTTTTGGTGAAGAATGCTAATACTTGTAAAAAAATCACATTTAAAGATAGTTTTAATTTTGGTTAAAATATAAAGTCCATGTGTACCAGCACAGGAGTCTCTGTTAAACATAAATAGCTTTTTGATTGGTTTTTTTTTGTTGTTGTTGTGGTTTTTTTTTTGGGGGGGGGGGGGGGGGTGTTTGTTT
>VZTB01002318.1:7963-31309 GCA_013397245.1 Thryothorus ludovicianus
TCCAAGGTTTCTGAGACCCCTGCCCGGGTCCCTGAGCCTCCAGGGCAGTCAGAGACAGTCACACTCTGGAAGGCAACGAGGCCTTTTTGCATTTCCCTGCATGGCTGGATGTTGGGAAGCTGCATGGGCACACAAAGGCTGTGTGTCCCAGGGTGCTGCTGGTGTGAAAAATCCCGAAGCTGTGGGGTGCAGGCCTAGAAAGTGAGGATTATTTATAGCCAGGAGTAAGGCAATATGTAAACAGGTCACTGTTTGCCCAGGAAAACAAGGAGTGAAAGCAGGGAGTGCACTGGCACATCCAGGTCAGTGTTACAGCTCAGGGCAAGGGTTCCCTGGCAGGGTTTCTGCTGATGGCACACATCCCCTGTCACGACTGGTAACGACAGGGAGATGGCTCCAAGGTGGTATCTCCTACCAGGGCCTATCCCAGGAAGTGTTCAAGCCAGGCTGGACAGCATTGGAACAACTTGGTCAAGTGGAAGGTGGCAGAGACTTGGACTGGAGGAGCTTTAGGCTCCCTTCCAAGACAAACCATCCCACTCCATGAATATTCAGGCAGCCTCTCCAGCCTGTTCCACAGCCCACACCGACCTGCTCTGCCAGCAAGGCCCAGGCTCCCTGGCTGGCAGCTGCACTGGGATAACTGAAGGGGCTGTGGCTTCAGCACAGACCAACCCTCTGCAGCCTCTACCCCTGGCAGAGTTCTGAGAGGTCTCATGGATTGTTCCAGCCAGGAACTCCTCCAGGCCACCAGGCTGGCCCAGCAAAGCTGGTGTGAGCATTTGCCACACTTCCCCCTTCCCACAGGAGCAGCCCCAGTGTGCTCACATTTCCCATCCATGCCCTGGTGCTCTCTGAAGCTCTTGCATCACCCCTGGCTGAGCTGATGAGCGTGACAAGCACGGAGTAAACAAGACGGGATTTCCGTAAAATAACGCGGATGTTGAACCTCGGAGCTCCACAGAGTTCACAGATGGGAACTTGCAGCTGCTCAGAGCCAAATCCTGCCCCATCCACTGGTTTTACACCACAGGACTACTCTTACACCCTTGTGCCAGGGAAGTGCTGTGTTTCAAGGCTCTGCCTGTGAGGATTCAGGGAATCCTCCGTTGAAGAGATGAAAACAACCTGAAGGGATGACTCGAGAGTGGTTTGCTTCTCTTTGCTGGAAGGAGTTTGCTGTTTACACATCCCACATACCAACAGACTTGGAACTATTCACTTGGGGCTAAACACAAAGGAACAGGACCTGCAACTTTGCCAGCAAAGGAAAAACATCATTAGCTGGGCCTTTCAGGGATTCTCTGACCTCCCTCTCTTGACAGGCCAAGCATCTCCCCTAAGGACACGCAGGAACCAGAGGTAGGAGAGGCTCAGGAGAGCCAAACTCCATAGCCTGAAACTGTTCATTTGTACTTTAATTAGGATGTGGGATCACCTTGGCCAGAAGGAGTTGTTCTGGTCACCACTTAGGTTAAATGCCTACTTGGACACACATGACAGGATTATATCCTTGAATAAACCACAAGGGAATTATCAGGGAATCACAGAATGGTTTGGGCTGGAAGGGACCTTAAAGATCATCCAGTTCCAACCTCAGTATCTCCCAAAGGACCAGGCTGCTCCCAGTCCTGTCCAAATTTGCCTTGCACACTTCCAGGGATGGGGCAGCCACAGCTTCTCTGGGCAACCTGTGCCAGGGCCTCCCCACCCTCATGGGGAAGCATTTTTCCCAAATATCCCATCTAAACCTCCCCTCTATCAGTTTTAAGGCCATTTTATCTTGTTCTATCCTTTTCCAACACTGCATTCCCATCACAATTCAGGACTTGGGATCTGTACCACAAACCCAACCTTGTCCCACCCCTCCCAGGCACCTCTGCTGCTGGAGCTCCAGGAGTTTCCACCACCAGAAACCAATGCAGTGACCAACAGCCACAATCTCTGCTGCTCAGTGAAGGTCACGAAGGCTCAGGGCTGTACCTGGATTTCCTTGACCCAGAGGGAGAGTGGGAGACTGAGGCAGAGGATGATCTGGAATGAGATCTGGAGAGAGACCTGGACAGGGACCTGGATCGGGAGCTGGACCCGCTGTAGCTGCTGGCACTGCCACTGATGCTGCCACTCATGGTCCTCCTGCAGGGAAGGCAGCAAGAACACCAGTCCCAGAATGAGAATTGGAATGGGAGAGAGAGAGAGAGAGAGAGGAGGGAGAAACCCCTAGAGAAAACCAGAGATTTGCTCAGCACCCTCTGATTGATGCCCAGCCCTCCCTGAGTGGCTTCCACCACTTCTCCCAGTTTATGTGCTGGGAGTGATGTTCTGTGGTGGGGAATATCCCTGGGAATGATGCTCTGTGGTGGCACCAAACAGACCTCACACATTCCTTTTTCCTCACTGTGCCACCTCCACAAGCAGCAGCTCTCCAAAATGCCTCTTTCCCCCACTCCCACCCATGATTTTGCCACATTCCCTGTATTCCACCCATTCCATCCTCCCCTCAGCCTCCACTCATGGAAAATCAGAAACAGCTCTCTTCCCCTTTTCTCCCTGCCCCAGGAGATGGATTTCCCCCTTAACCCCCATAGTTGGGACTCTGGGATTTGCTGCATTTTCCAGGAGACAGAAACCTGGGATTTGCTGGATCTCCCAGGAGACACAAACCTGGGATTTGCTGGATCTCCCAGGAGACACAAACCTGGGATTTGCTGGATCTCCCAGGAGACTGAAACCTGGGATTTGCTGGATCTCCCAGGAGACAGAAACCTGGAATTTGCTGGATCTCCCAGGAGACACAAACCTGGGATTTGCTGGATCTCCCAGAGACTGAAAACAGGGATTTGCTGGATCTCCCAGGAGACACAAAGCTGGGATTTGCTGGATCTCCCAGGAGACTGAAACCTGGGATTTGCTGGATCTCCCAGAGACTGAAACCTGGAATTTGCTGGATCTTCCAGGAGACTGAAACCTGGGATTTGCTGGATCTCCCAGGAGACTGAAACCTGGGATTTGCTGGATCTCCCACGAGATCAAGGCTCATTCCACCCCCTATCTCTCTCACCTCCTGGGTGGAGTCCTTGTCTGACGTTCCTTCCTCCTTGCTTCCCGATTATCCCCTGGCTTGGCTGGCTCCGGGGCTGTTGCTGTAATTTTTGTGAGTGGCTGAGGGACTGGCAGGGCAGTGAGTTTCTTCACAGATTTTTCCCTGGAAAAATGACAATTTTTAGGTGTGTGATTCCAGGAGGGGTGGGCACAGAGCAGGGATATCCTCAGAAATGATGTGCTCGGGTTTGCTGTTGTTTAATATTCTAGATATTATGGAATTCTGGAATGGTTTGGGATGAAAGGGGCCCTAAAAATCATCCCACTCCACTCCACGGGACACCTTCCACTATCCCAGGTTACTCCAAACCCCATCCAACCTGGCCCTGATGTGATTCCTGTAGCTGCAAACACTTGGCTGTTTCACCAAAACACAAACACCAGGGATTTCCCTAAGGGGATTTGTTCCCCATATTCTCAATCAATTCATCTTTTCAGAGACAAATTACTGTACAAGAGCCAATTTTGGAGATATTTGACTTGTAAATTAACTCCTGAAGCAGACTGGGTGGAAATGCTGTTTCTTATCCATTCAATTCCATCATTTTTATCCCAGACACTTCCACCTGCTTAAAATCTGCCAGTCAAGCTTCAGAATGAAATGTGCACAGTTAATGCAAAAATTCTCTTTTGAACTCCAGCACAGAGATGAGGAGGGTGCAGAACAGGCTGTGTGTGCAAGTACCCCTTGGATCTGTCCCCTGCCTGGTGTTCCCTGTGGAAAACCAGCTGGGAACAGCACAGTGTTGTCCAACAGCCACTGCAGGAGATGGGAATGGCTCTGCCTCCTCAGGGCTCCAAACTTGGGGCTTGGAGCATCCAACCCCTGCTCTGACAGCTGGGCACTGCTCCAAGGGTCATCCTGGAATGGTTTGGGTTGGGAACATCTTGAAGGTCATATTCCACCCCCTGGCACAGGCAGGGACACCTTCCACTGTCCCAGGTGGCACCAAGCTCTGTCCATCCAGCCTTGGGCACTGCCAGGGATCCAGGGGCAGCCACAGCTGCTCTGGGCACCTGTGCCAGGGCCTGCCCACCCTGCCAGGGAAGGATTTCTCCCTGAAATCCCATCTAAACCTCCCTTCTGTCAGTTTAAAGCCATTCCCTGTGTGCTGTCCCTCCCCTCCAGGCCCTGGAACATCCCAGCACTGATTTCACACCCAGTAACTGGGCAGGAGCTCTCTGCACACACACTCTGGAAATTCCTCCTCCTGCTGTGCCCAGAATCTGCAGTTATCCCCAGATCATCCCTTGGCACGTTATCCAGGGACAATAATAATCCCTGTGCTGGGACAGGCTGCCCTGTGTCACCAAACCAGCAGTGCCAGGAGCACTGGGAGGGAGCAGGGCTGAGCCCAAAGTGGAGGGGGAAAAAAACCCCAAAAGGCAAGGCAGGATAACAAGGGACAAGAACTGTGGCAAAGGGGATTGTCCTAAATTCTGGACAATTCAGGGGGATTCCCATGGTGTCATTTATTTGCAGGTCAGCTTAGAAGAGGTGACATCACGAGGGTGTTGTGTCACCCTCACATGTCCCCGTAATTTGCCACTGCAGGGTTTGTGAAATAGCAATTTCAGGAATTTAAAAGAGTAGCAGGGCTGTCAGAATGGGCCAAACCCAGCTGCAGAGAGCTCCAGTCCTGTTCTCATCAATCTCCAGGGTGAAAAGTTGATGGGGCTGAACCATTTCTTTATTCTGAGGCTGTGCATTAACCAAAGCCACAGAAGATGAAGGAATTTAAACTTTCCTATATTTCCCATTATGTGTATTTAGATTATACAAATGTATCTGCACACACAGAATGTTCCAGCAGTAAATCATGTGTCTAAACACTTGTATACAGGTGATATTAAAGGATACTTGTACAGTTTAACTTGGATTTAATAAGCAAAAGTGTCATTATTTAATTAAATTTGCCAAGCTAAAAATTCTTCAATAAAAGTTGTTTTTTTTGCAGCTTTCATTTCTTTCTTAAACTCAATCAGGTTTAGAATCCCAGAATGGTTTGGATGGGAAGGGACCTCAAAGATCCTGCTCCACTTTGCCATGGGACACCTTCCACCACCCCAGGCTGCTCCAAACCCATCCAACCTTGCACACTCCAGGGATCCAAGGCCTCCCCACGCTGGCAGCAACAATTCCTTCCCCATATTCCATCTAATCCTGCATTCCCTCAGCTTAAGGAATTCCCTGAAGGTCAGAAGGGCTTGTCTGGACTCTCTTCAGAAAAAGTTGGATCCTTACCCTTTCCCAGGAGGTGGCAATAATTCCCCTTTAGCCTTTGCCAGTGGCTTGTGAGGAGATGGTGTTGGAGAAGGAGAGGGAGAAGATGAGAAGGACCTTGACCTGGAAAGGAAGGAGACATCACTCAGCTCAGGCTCTGGGATTGCAGGAGCTTTTCCTGCCTCTCAGGGCATTCAGCCACCACTCCCCCCATCCCCAGGAACCTGGCCCGAGCTTCTCCTGATTTTATATTTGGACTCTGTGCAACAAAACTTCTGCCAGTTTTTCCAGACAGTGGGAAAAGTAGGAAATAGAAGGAAAAATAGGATCAGCTAGAAGAGAGGTACTCCAGGTATTCCACAGCAACAGCTGAGGCTGTCTCCATCCTCCTTAGGGAGAATACACAGGAAAATCAGTAGGATTTTGAGTTTTATGTCCTGTAACTCCTAGAGCAGCTCATCCTTTAAACAGCAACAAAACCAAAAGAAACTTGGAAGAAAGACACCTAAACCTATAATGCTCTGTGATTCCTGGAACACAAGAGGCAGCATTAGCTGGTGCATCCCAAAGGTGACAATCAAGGGCAGGAGCTGTTTCCTGAGCCCCTGAGCGCACCCCAAGTGCTGCTGGTGGGGTGACTCTCCCCAGGACCAAGGCTGGAGGTGCCTCTGTTGCATCCCCAGCAGCCTGAGTCCTGAGTGACAGCTCCTCTGGCCACGGGGTGTTCCTCACTCTGCCAAGGGTGTCACCCACCCTGGCACTGCCCTGCCTGGAGCTTGGATGGATAGGGAAGCTCATTCTGCTGCCCAGATGGAATCAGCTGAGCCCTTCCTAGCAGAAGCAGTCTCCAGAAGTGACTCTGGGAGTTCTGCCATCACCTGTGGGATCTGCTCTGGGCACCTGTGTGGCTTCAGCTCCTCTCTAAGGAGCCAGTTCTCCTACTGTGGGTATTCCAGGCTTGGGAAACTGTCTGCAGGGGCAAGGAAGTTGCAGAGGAATAAATCTTAATCAGCATGGGACACTGGGCTGCTACTTTGAAGTGTCAGGACTATCACAAGACACAACTGCTTTAATAAAGAAACGGGATTCGCCTCTTGGAACAGAAATTCCAGCACCACAGAAAAGAGATGCTGCTGAACTTCTTCCAAGCAGAAAATGCAAATGATGGGAATGGTAATCCACCACAGGCATGGGAAAGAGCCCAGCCACAACAGCACTGCACCCGTGGGTGGGAGCACTGGGGAGAGGAGGGGGTGGCTGACAGATCTCCTTCATCCAACAACCACAGCCTCCCTGGCCCGGCCAAGGGCTCGGAATTTATTGTAACAGAGCACAAAGGAACTGGCAGGAAGCATTTGGAAACCATCCCACCACTGCTTCCCAGTCCCAGGAGCCACTACCTGGACCTGCTGCCTGAGAAAGAGCTGTGCCTGGAGGAGCGACTGGAGTAGGAGCTGTAGGAGGAGGATCTGGAGCGCGAGCGGGAGGAGCCGGACCCAGAGTAGGTGGATGAACGAGAAGAGGACCTGGAAGAGAAACATTAAAATTCAGAGCTTCCTGAAAAGAAGTATTAAACTTCAAAGCTTCCTGAAAAGCCCCCAAGGTCTTGTTTCCAAAGATCTTCTTCCCAAGGTCTGCTCCAAACCCCAGCAGCCTTCTCCTCGGGGAAGTGTTGGGGTTTACAGATTCTCCTCAAATCTCCCTTTTAGGGAGGATCCTGCTGCTGCTAACTCTCTTTGCACCCTTAAATAAGCCTCCTTTCTTTTCATTACTGATTTTCCATCCTTTTTGGGAGCTGTTTCCACATATTTGGTGCCTTTTCACTGGACAATCCCCTGACAGATCACCTGACTGGGTGCAGTGATCCCAGCAGGAAAATCAGCTTCAGGAGGGCTCTGGTTTTTAGATGTCTATCTCTAATTTAATTTAGTGTTCCTCATTCCTCCTGGATACTTCCCCCCTCTCTCAGGAGCCTCAAGTTTAAGCATTTAAAGGAAATGGATCCAGTTTGTGCCTCGAGGCCCCCACATTCAGGGAGTTTCTTTCTGAAAGGTGTTTTTTATCTTATTTTTACACCGTTGGTTTCCAAGCCCTCCAAGGCTCTGTCAAACCTCCACAATCCCAGTTCTCCCAGTGGCATCATCCTGCTCTTAACTGGAGTGAGCTCAACTCCCTCCATCCATCCCAGAGTGAGCAGGACTCAATTTTTACAGCTCCCAGTTCTTGCTGCTCCTGCTGAGGTCAGTTTTCATCTGGCTGAGTTGCTACCATGGGCACTGCACCCAGCTCTGATTCCCTGGAAAAGTGGATTTTCCAAGGATTTGCCTTTTCCTGATCTGCAGCAGTCACAGCCCAGCTCCCACAGCTCCCTGCCTGCTTTGGCTTCCATCCCACTCTGTGTCCAAAGGTGTTCCTGAGCAAGTCCTGCACTGCTTTCCTAAATATAAAACCCTGGAATGGTTTGGAAGGGATCTTAAGGATCATCCAGTTCCACTGGGCAGGGACATCTTACACTGTCCCTGGAAAGGAGAACTCAAAACCTTCCACCATCCCTGGAAAGGAGAACCCACAACCTTCCACCATCCCTGGAAAGGAGAACCCACAACCTTCCACCATCCCTGGAAAGGAGAACCCACAACCTTCCACCATCCCTGGAAAGGAGAACCCACAACCTTCCACCATCCCTGGGCTGGAGAATCCAAATCCCTGTTCCAAATCCCTTCACACCTTCCCTGGCCGCGGAGGAGCCCCATCCTGTGGGAACCCTGGGCACAGAATTTCAGACTTTCTGTGCTGACAGGGATTGATTCTCAAAGACACACTGCATCTGACCTGAGGCCATGGAAAAAGCTTCCAAAATTGAGTGACAGCACTGAAATGATGAGTGTGGAGTTGAATAAAAGTGTGAAAGATTTAGAGTTTGGGCTTTTGGGATATAATAATAAATATATGACACAAGATGGAGGGCTTAGGGTGCAGTCTTCTTCTTAAGTTTGAATAATTTTGTGTGATTGCTTGGGAAAATCCGCAGTGTGGGACATGGCTAGCTAAAACAAATTAGTTAAAATGGGTTAAAAGCTAAAATAAATTAGTTGGCATCTCATAATTAGGTCATTTACACTTAAAAAGACCTTGAAGATTTTTTACTCTGCACTCCATTTTTACTCTGTTAACTTAGCACGTAGAAACGCTCACAGTCAGTGAGGATGTAAAATAAAAAAAATATATAAAAAATAAATATTTTATTTAAATAAATAAACCACCCAACTCCCAATAAGAATTCCCTCTCTCCCACTTCTAACCCTGACCCTGAGAAGAAAAACCAGACAAAACCACGGGATCCTCCAGCCCACCCCAGTGCCAGGCTCCCCTCCTCTCCTCACCTGGAGGAGCCAGAAGCTGAAGCTGAGGATGCCGAGGTTTTCCGGCGCCTCCGAGCCCGGCTGGGGGACATGGACACCCCCAGCTTCTTTTTTGGGGACTTGGATCGGCGCCAGGGATCCTTCCACTCGTCCGCCCGCTTGGAGGGAGCGCTGCCCAGGGCCACGGCCTCCTTGTCCTTCTTTGGTGCCTCGGGCTGGCGGCTGCAAAGAGAAGGGGGGAGAGCTCAGCAGATGGGGTTTTGGGAGGATTTTGGGAAAGGGGGTGTCCTGGTTTAGGGCAAATTTGGGAGAGAAGAAAAAAAACCACAAGCCTTTTCTAGAGGGATGGAGTCCCTCTAGAAAAACGAATCTGAACCACCCCTTAGCTGAATGGGGACAGAAAAAGTTTCCTTGGAGGAAAGTGGAAAAATGTTGTTTATTTAACAGGCAAAGCACTCCTCAGTACAACAAACACTGAACAACAAAAAACCACTCGCTGCTCTGCAGAGGTGCCAGAAAGTTTCTCTTGTGAGCTGTAGCTCAGCTCAGTTGCTGTCAGTCTCTCGGGCCAGGCCAGGCCTAAGCCAGACTTGGATAGCCAAGAGCTGAGCTTCTAGAGCCTCTCTGAGTGTTTAGCCTAGAGCAAGTTTCAACAGTTCTAAAAAAAAGGAAAAAAACGCAGTCTAGAAAACTTCTCTGCCTCAGCTAGTCAAAAAAAACCTAACAAAAAGCAAAAGAGAGCTTTTTTCTGCATGTCTGAAAGGATCCAAACCCTCTGACAAATCCTGCTCTGAACCTCTGTCCATGGAAAGGGTTCCCCAGGCTTTGGGATGAGACAGAATTATCAGGAATGTCAATTAGATAACAGCATAATGTGTAATTTATCCCAGGGTGAGAAATAGAGATTTTTGGGTTTGTTAGGATGGGAGGTGGATGGAGACAGGATGGAGGATCCTTGTGGTTTTTGGGCTTCTTCCTCCTCCTTCATCTCCTCCATATTCTGCAGTGTTTGGGTCACTAAATGGTTAAAACTTGCTGCAGTGCAGTATGAATAGAAGTTTAGTTAGTAATTAGCAAAAAAGTGAAAATAATGTCCATTTCTGGTGATAATTGAGTAAATTATCTTTAAGAGAACCTTGAATCTGTGTGTTAGGGGCTCTTTGGTGCCTTTCTCCTTCACACTGAGCTAATGTAAAGCCCAATGTGCAGAAATTGCTGATAAAGAACAAATAAACAACCTGGAGAATGAGAACAACTGAGAGTCCAGTTCGTTTTTTACTCAACAAAGAATTAAAAGACAAGAAAGAGTCAAGTGGGAGTACTGGAACTCCTACAGGAAGTGCTGGGAGAACTCCCAGTTTGTGAACCAGTGACAAACCAGCTCTGCTGTGTAAACCAGCAAAGCCATCATTCTGTGAACTCCTTTGTCCCCCTGAGCATTTTGTGACCTCCTGGCTGATTCCAGGCTCAGCTCTTGGAATCTCCAAGGACTGGACACAAGCCAGAGGGAAGAGAATGGGAAACCTGGTCCTCCTTGGAGCTGCAGCAATTCCAGCCTGGTGCAAAGGACAGGAGTCACCACCAAGGTTGGGTTGTTCCCATCACCAGGACACCCCATGGGGCTGTCACAGGTCACAGTGACCTCCTTTCACCCTCCCAAAGGGACACTTCCCTCCCCACCTGGCCATAGACCAGGCTGGTTTATCCCTGGGTTATTCTCTGGGTGCTCAAATATAACCAAATGAGGTGCCCAGCCAGGCCCCTCACTCTCCATCCATCTCCTCCTTTCCCTTTTCAGGGTCCTGTTCTCATTTCCTCTTTTTTTGGTTCTCCAGGTTTCCTTTCTCCTCTCCAACCCCTCTGAAAATAATTCAGGGCCAGCTTTCCAGCACCTGCACCAGACACTTCCTTAACTACTCCAAGATGAGTTTCTCGAGGTTTGATTACCTCTCTTATCTCTGGGTGATTTAACCTGGAATTTTTCCTTGCCCTTGCTCTAACCTGCACTCAGCTCCTCAATTACCTGCCTCTAACCTCCTCCCTGGGGTTTCAGGCAGAGTTTGTGAGGGATTAAAGCTTCCTGAAGTCTCTTGCACTCACTAAATTAGCAGGACAATGATGCATTTATTCCTCTCCTCAAACCAAGGAGTTCCCTGGGAATTTGGGCAAGGAAAGGCCCCTTCCCTGCTGGCTTCAGCCAGTACCACCCCATTACTCACCCCACTGAAGCAACCACTCCCCACACAACTTCCTCGACCTTTTTCAGATAGAAAAAGCCACCTCCAAGTTTTCTAATAATCCCAGGAACACTTCAACAAACCCCAGGATAATAAAAGCCTCTTGCTCAGGAGCCTGTCCTTTGAAGACTTCACACCTCACAGAAGCCTCATCCCCTCCTTTTTGGCAGAGTTTCCTCTTCCCCAATCCAGGGCTGGGATGTGCTGACCTAAAAATCCAGCATCTGACTCTTTCCTTATCTCTGCTGATGTAAAAGCAATTTTACTCTTTGTCCCACAACTCCCTTGGAAGACTCAGAGGAAAACCCCTCCTTTCACCTTCACCCCTCCCACAAATCTCATTCCAGTTGCAGCAGAGCAGAACTGGGTGCCTCCATCACACACCAAGTGCTGAGTGCCTGGGAAGGGAGTCCCAGGCAGGGTCATGGCATTTTTTTAATGTTTTTTTAACTCAGCACAGGGTATTTGCAGTGGGATTGACCAGGTTTTCCAAGTTATAGCCACAATTCCATCAGTATTGCATCTTGGAGGAACACCACAGTTTGGAATATGGGGCTGAGACACACTGGACCTACTCCTTATAACCTGAAAACATTAAATAGTCCAAGCTGGGCTCAAGGGTGTTTACAAATCCATTTGGAATTGCCAATTTAACCTCTGGAATAGCCTCAAATCAACCAAATGCAGAGAAAGAAGAAAAGGGAGACTGGGAAAAGCCTCCACACCTTGCATGAAGCAGCAGGATAAAGAGCAAGGAAAGGAGGAGAGAAAACCAAGTGAGGATGCTCATGGATAATGCCCAATCTCCTGATTCAGTGTCCCTTCCCATGGGATTGCAGTCTCTGAGCTCTGGGAGATGCAGGGGGAATATTCTGCTGGCACAGGCAGCTTTATCCAGGAGAAAACCTCTGGAAAAGTTTCTCCTGCAGTGTCCAAAGTGACAAATCTGGAAGTTGTGCCAGGGAAGTTGGAGATCAGGGAAGCTTCTTCCCTCAGAGGGTGCTGGGCACTGCCCAGGCTCCCCAGGGAATGGGCACAGCCCCGAGGCTGCCAGAGCTCCAGGAACCTTTGGACACTGCTCAGGATTGGATTTTGGGGCCAAGCACTGGGCTGAAGATCCCTGTGTGTCCCTTCCAGCTCAGGATATTCCATGAACCAACAAACGCCCTCACACCTCTCCGGGCTCAACTCCCTCCTGAAAGAGTTTTCAGAAAGAAAAGCATCCTACAGGATTTATTCTCCCTTAAAACCAACTCAAACCACATCCACCAGCACATCCTGGGAGCTGGAACAGCTCCAGCTGAATTCCAGAGCTTGGGCACAGCTGGGAGCAGGGATGAGTCTGAAAGCAAATCTCATTTACTTGCACCCATTACCTGGTTTGATGCAATTCCCTGTGGATGAAGTCACTTTCTGGAGGAAAGGTTTTTCCTCAGGAAAACCACAACAGAAAGTCTCATTCTGGGGTGTGCTTGGCTTTTTGACTCAGCAAAGCTGAGTAAAAGCTACAGACAAGGAAGATGCTGCTCCTGTCAGGACAATTTCAAAGCCTTTCCTCAGAGCTTCCCATGTGTGGCATCACCAAAGAAACTCATTCAACCTAAAACTGGGATCTGATGCTGCTGGATTCATCTTGTGCAGGGGAATTCAGGAGGCAGAATGGAAAGTGAGCTGGAGCAGCTCCCTGGAGGAACATCCCAACCAGATCCTGGACAAGTCCCATGGCTGGGAGATGAGGAGGGCAGGATTTCTCCTGAATTTCACAGCCAGGTCTTTTTGGGCTGGCTCCTTAATTCAATAAATTAAAATATAAGAATGGTTTGCTGCTGGCACAGTGAGGTCAACCTGTCCATGGCAAAAAGTGAAAAGGAGGGAAGGAGGGCAGAATTCCAGGGCTGGAGAGGCACGGGATCAGCTCAGGAGTTCATCCTCACCCTCAGCACAGCTGCCCATGGTGCTGGCAAACCTCACACACTCCAGCACAGAGTGGCCAAAAACTCTCGTGTTCATCACAATCTTATTCATCAAATTCCAATTTTTAGGAAACGACTGAAATATTTCAGAATTAACTCCTAAGTCTCTCGCAGAAGGTTTTCAAAAAATTAATTAGAGGGAAGAAGAGACAAGACAAAGGTTACCAAAAGCACCTGAATTTCCACCCAGATCCTTATGGATCACTCAGGCAGCAGCTTCCAAAGGCAATTTTACCCTTAAAACAACTAAAAGTTTTCTTTTCCAGCAGGAACACGCTGATGCCCAGTTGGCTGGAATTTAATGACAGCAATCAGGAGGAGAAGTGAAGCTGAAAGTGGCTTTGGCAGGGACAGGAGGAGCAGAGGCAGCTCCAGCTGGCAGCACCCCTGGCTCAGCCAGCTCCCAAAAAAACCTGCCTCCCAAAAAAACCCTGGCTGAAGCACGTCACTGAATCCAACAAAACTTTGGAAGGGAGGGGGGGAAAAAATAAAGAAGAGCTGTCCAGCTCAAATTCTGCTCATGAATTATGCAAATGCTGCCCAAGCATTTCTAATCTCGGAGGGGAAAATGAGCAAAGTGCTTCCTGTCCTTCCCCCTGGCTCCCCCAGGGAACCAAACCTTATCACCCCTGGGCAGCAGTGACGTCAGGCTGGCTCTGGGGCTGCTCCTGCAGCTCAGTTTTCTCCAGGAGGAAAGTCCAGGGATGATTTAAGAGCCTTTGTGCTTCCTGCAGGAAAGCTGCGATTGCGTCAGCAGCGCCGGCGCCGCTTTTCCTTCGGTGGCAAAGTGGAATTTTCCAGAGGAAGTGGACTCGAGGAATGACTGGAGCCATGTGCCAAGGCAGTTGTGAAGGGAGCTGTAATTGCTGCAAAATAAATTCCAGCAGAGTGCAAGCACGCAGGAATTTTTCCTGTCTTGGAGTAATGGAGAGGGACAAGGGCTCTGGAAAGCCACCTCGGTGTGTCCAGCACAGGGAATGCTGAGCCCTGGAGCTGCTGCCCACTGATCTTGCAGCAGGGAAATATTAGCTTTTCTCAAGCTGTTTCAATCTGAAGCTGAGTTATCAGTCACTTAAAAAAAAAAAATAATAAAAGGAAGAAAAAAAAAAGGAAGGATTTCTTCAAAGCCTGATGGGGAGAGGCTTGGAAATCAAAGAGTGGAGATACAATCTGAACCTCCAGGATGAAATCATCCCAGCAGGGAGATAAAGCTATCTGAGATGGCATCTCCCCTAAGGGCTGAGCATTTGACACCTGGAGAGCTCCTCTCCATGAGCAGGAGGCAGTGATCCTGCCCTGGAATTACCCCGTGTTCCACTAAAATCCAGGCTGGGGCATCTCCCAGTAACTCCATCTCTGAAACGCCAAAGAAAATCACATTCCTTGAGATCCACATCTGAGTCACTCACTGCCCTTCATCTCCATTTGGGGTTAGGAAACTCTTCTGCTGCTGTGGAAGTGGAGGCAGCAGCTCAAGAACCGTAAGGACCAAGAGAAATTCCAGCAGGAATTTTTTGTGGAGAACTTGGAAAGCTTGGTTTGATCCACAGACTTTATCATCAAGGAATCACAAAATGGTTTGGGTGGGAAGGGACATTAAAACTCATCCAGTCCCTGTGCAGGGACACTTTCCATTGTCCCAGGGTGCTCCAATCCCATCCAACCTGGCCTGGGGCACTGCCAGGGATGAGGCAGCCAGAGCTGCTCTGGGCCAGCTCCATCCTCAAAGGGAGGAATTCCTTTCCCATATCCCATCTAATCTGGCAGTGGAAGCCATTCCCTGTGTCCTGTCCCTCCATCCCTTGCCCCCTGTCCTTCTCCAGCTCTCCTGGAGTCCCTTTAGGCTCTGAGCTCTCCCTGGATCCTTTCCTTCTCCAAGCTGAACACTCCCAGCTCTGGCTCCAGAGCAGAGCTGTTCTTATCACCAACCTCCCCAAAGTCCTGGGAGCAGAAATGAGAGCAGAGCTGTCTAAGCAGGTTCCATGGCTCTGGCTGGCAGCTGCACCACAAAAAAACAGGGATGTAAACAAGTTGTTATCGTGTTTATCACAGCAGAGCTTCCATGCAGGGCACTGCACTGAGATCCTAAAGAACCTTGGGGATGAGCTCTGTCTGTGAAAAGAAGGGAATTCCTTCTCTGAGCAGTCCTGGAATGCCTGGAGTGTGCAGGAGCAGAGCTCCAGCTCCAGCTGGAGCAGATAAAACCCATCTCAGCCTGGGGTCATTTGCTTCCCTTCATCCCCTGCACTCCCAGAGAGGTGCAGACACAAATCCATGTCCCTGGATGGAGGCTGGTGTCCCCCCTTCACTCCATTTTCATGGATACAAGCCTCAATCAGGGCATTGCAGGGTTTTACCAATGCCCAGCTCCAAAACCAGCAGGAGCACACAGCTGTCTGTCCTGCCTGCTCTTCCTCCTGTGGCAGGACAAACGGGAACAAATGAAGGATTTCTTTTAGGAAATGACTGAGATTTCCACAGGGAAAACTAAGAGGATCCCAAATCCATCATCTTTAGGCAGTAGGACGAGATGTCATCACTAAGCTCCCCAAAACTGACAGCTACTTTCATTCACAGCCTCTACACCCAAGAAACAGGGAACAAATCCAGCTGGCAGCACTGGGAGACTACCAGAAGCTCTCAGGAAAGACAACATCAACCCAGGAACACCCAGAATTAGAGATTCTTCCCAAAAAATCCCGAGTTCAGTTGCTTTGTGGTGCACACACCACCATGAATCACTCCATTTGCATTCCCTTCTTTTTGCCACTCCTTTATCTAATCAAGCTCATTCCAACACTCTCTGACTTGCAGGCCCTGGATAACCTGCATTGATTCCAGGGCCTGGGTTATCCTGCTCCTTAACGTGCTCAGAGATTAACAAAGTCAACTTGAACCAGCCTGAGAAAACAACACAGGGGTGAGCACGGCCATGAGATCACGTCACCTTTTGTCCTGGAACCTGCAGCACCTCACACTCCAGGTGACACCTGGGAGCAGCTGGGGAGAAGCTCCACGTTGGAAATGTTTCACAGGGATTTATGGTTTGTCCTTTCTGACTTTGTTGTCTGAGTCCCCACTCTCAGGGTTATTTTGGTTTTTTAGTGGCTGCCTAAGTGCTCTCCATTAATAGGTTTTAGTCCTGATGGAGGGAACTTCCTCCCAAAAAAAGTGTGGTGTGTGATAATGACAGGATGGTCTGTCAGACTCTGCTCCTTCCTGGCACTTCCAGAGCTGCTGTCACCTCCTGGGAACATCTCTGAGGACAACAGTCCCCTCCTTCTCCTCATCCTCATCCCGGCCCTGTCGGCATCCAGGGAATTTGGGCTCCGTATCATGAGAATCCCAGAATCACTGAGGCTGGAAAAGAGCTCCAAGGTCATCAAGTCCAACCTGTGACTGGTTCCCAGTCCTTCCCTGGACACTTCAGGGATGGGGACTCCCTGGGCAGCCCATTCCAGTGCCCAGTCACTTTTTCCATGAAGAAATTCCTCCTGATGTCCAACCTGAGCCTCCCCAGGCACAGCTTGAAGCTTGCCTGGTCTTTGTGGGAAGAGCTTTTAGGTCAGACACCAGGACAAAACCCAAGACTGGAGATGACAATGTCTCACTCCAAGCTTCATTTTGCCATGCTGCTCCTCACCAGAATTCCTTGGAGAGGAAATCCAGGTGGGAAAGAAACCGATGCCCATCTCCTGGACCTTCTTCCTCCTTGCTTGGTCAGCAACACTGAGCTCCACCCCTCCTGAGGGGGCAGCAAAATTGAGATTCCTTCTCTTTCTGGTGGGTCCAACCCCTGGCCCTGCACGGACCCCCCAACAATCCCACCCTGGGCATCCCTGAGAGCATTGCCCAAACTTTCCTGGAGCTCTGGCAGCCTCAGGGCTGTGCCCATTCCCTGGGGAGCCTGAGCAGTGCCCAGCACCCTCTGAGGGAAGAACCTTCCCTGATCTCCAACCTAAACCTGCCCTGGCACAGCTCCAGCCATTCCCTGAGTGCTGTCCCTGGTCAGGAGCTGCCCCTTGGGAATGATCTCCTGAATTTCCCTCAGTGCTTTGGGAATACAGCCACCAACAGGCCCTACAACACGGGGTTGCTTCATGAGCTCCTGGAACAAACAGATTCCCTCAGATGCTGGTGGGATAAAGGCCTATGGCAACAAAGAAAGGATTAAAGCAAATTATTTCAGTGTGTAGAGCCTCTGCCCCCAGCTAAGGGTCAGAACATCTTGCACTGCTCTAAGTTTCTTCAGAGGACATATTTCATGTCACTTCTTTAGCCCTGAAAGGCTTTGCACAACAGGGAGCTCCACCGGCAAGGCGGAGAGAAAAAGAAGGAATTTTGCACTCAGCAAAAATCAGGCCCAGCCTGGGGCATCAGAACTCGTTCTGGAGATGGGAGCAGGAGGACAGACAGCCAAGTTATCCCTCTAATTGATCATAAAGTGTCCTGGCTTGTTTGAGTGTTCGATGCCTGAGGAGAGAGGAGGAGGAGGAGGAGGAGGAACAGTTTTACCAGCAGTGCAATCTCAGATTTTAAACTTCTCGGAGTGCTCATCTTAAGCTTGGGAAAAAAACCCAACCCAAAGCTTAAAACAGCAATTGTACATTCACAGAATCATGGAATGGTTTGGGAATGCATCTTAAAACTCATCTCATTCCACCCTCTGCCATGGGGACACCTTCCACTATCCCAGGTTGCTCCAGCCTGGCCTCGAACAGTTCCAGGGATCCAGGGGCAGCCACAGCTCCTCTGGGCAGCCTCTGCCAGGGCCTCCCCAGCCTCACAGGGAGGAATTTCTTCCCACAGTCCAATCTAAGCCTCCTCTCTGCCAGTTTGAACCCATCCACCACTTGTCCTGTCACTCCATGCTCTGGTTCTAAGTCTCTCTCTCTTTTTCTTGGCAGCTCCTTACAGGTACTGGAAGATGATTTTTTGATTTCCTTCAAAAAAGGCCAATCCCACTGGAGCCCAAACACTGCAGCCTCTTGTTCCCAAAGTTCAAGGAGAAACACTTGTCCCTGAATGCATCAGGGTTTACATCTTTGTTAGATTCTATTTCTCCTTAGCTCCATCACCCAGCAATGCTGGAAACACCTCTGGCTTCTCCGCATTTTTAGCCTTCAACTCTGTTGTTTAGAGATCAGGTTAAACCTTCCTGCTTTCAGCAGAATGCAATTGGAATTTGATCCCATGCTCCTGGCTATTTGCTGTTTGGGTTCTCTCATCCTTTGATTCTGTAGGGCCTGGTTTGTTCCTTCCTCCAGCTCCTGCAGGAGCCTCAATGCCTGCGGAGTGACCGGCACTGAGCTGGAATTACGGAGCTCAGCTCTGCCCTTGGCAAAGCTCAGTGCTGCTTGCACAACACTGGGGAGGAGATCTCTGGGCTCTGGGGAGGAGTTCTTCAAGCTCTGTGGAACTGCTCTCCAGGCCCTGGAGAGGAGATCTCTGGGGAGGAGCTCTCCAGGCTCTGGAGTTGTTCTCCAAGTTCTGTGGAGTTGCTCTCCAAGGCCTATGGAGGAGCTCTCTAGGTTCTGTGGAGGAATTCTTCAAGCTCTGTGGAGCTTTTCCTCCAAGCTCCGTGGAGCTTTTCTTCAAGCTCCGTGGAGTTTTTCCTCCAAGCTCTGTGGAGTTTTTCCTCCAAGCTCTGTGGAGTTTTTCCTCCAAGCTCCGTGGAGCTTTTCCTCCAAGCTCTGTGGAGTTTTCCCTCCAAGCTCCACGGAGTTTTTCTTCAAGCTATGTGGAGCTGCTCTCCAGGCTCTGTGGAGCTGCTCTCCAGGCTCTGTGGAGCTGCTCTCCAGCCTCTCTGGAGCTGCTCTCCAGCCTCTCTGGAGCTCTTCTCCAAGCCCATGAGCCAGCAGGGCCATGTGGGCCCTGGAAGCAGCTGGAATGTTAACGGGCAGCCGTGACCTGGCACCGCCCGGAGAGGCCGGACCTGCCAAAAGCTGGGATCCAGCAATTAGGGAAAGCCCAGGATCTATAAATAGAGCCTCCAGAGGTGTGTGCTGTGGCACTGCTGTGCATCCTGCTTCCCAGGAAGCACCCAGCAATCCCAGGTTGGACACGTTCTGCAAGCTCGGGAGCTGCTCAATCCCAGGATGCCAAAGCTGCCCCTCTGGAGTCTGGCACGGAGGGATCTGGAGAAAAGGTCAGACAGCTCGAGCCACTGCACTGCCATGAGGAAGCTGGGAGCTGGTCACAAAGTGACATGGGACACAGCCCAGAGCCAGGTCAGGGCACGAGCACGACGGGGACTCCTGGGGAAATGCCAAGTGATGGATGAGGGATGTGCCCTCTGAGGGAAAAGCTGGAATTATGCTTTCACTTGATAAAAAGCTTTATCAAAACTTCTTTCTGGAGGTTTGTTTTCTCCACAGCCACCCAGACACCTGCAGAGCTGTGGGACGGGGTGATGTTGACATGAATGTCCATCATGGGAACTGAAATTCCATGGCAGAGGATGGGATGGGATGGGATGGGATGGGATGGAGTGGGATGGGATGTGATGGGATGGGCTTTAGGGTCCCTTCCAACACGGGGAACCTGTGCCAGGGCCTCACCAGCCTCACAGGGAAGAACTCCTTCCCAGTACCCCATCTAACCTTGCATTCCCTTGAACTCAAGGTCATTCCCTCTTATCCTGCCACTCCATACCCCTTGAAAAGTCCCTCTCCATATCAGACTTAAAACAAAAAAAACCAAAGAGGTGCATCAAAAACTATTTTTGAATGATCAAGACTCATCTCAAGGAGTCTGTTTCGGAGACACAAGAGCCATCCCCAGCTCCCTGGTGCCAGAGGGAAGCAGGGAATGTGTCTCCCCTGAATGCTGTCAATCCCATTTTGGGGCTCTCATGTGGTTTCATGGAATGATACGGATCCAAAACTGGTGAGCATGGCCACTGTTCCTACCCAGCACCCTCTGGGCAGCACTGGCAGCCCAGACCCTCCCAACAGAGCCCTGCCCCAGGACTCCAGGAATGCCAAGGGCAGGAGCAGCCAGCAGGCTCAGCCGTGGGTCACGGTGACTGTCACTGACTCATGACCTCGAGCTGCCAAGCAGGTGACATCACTTTCCTTGACATCAGCTCCATCACATGGGTCTGGACAAGGTCTGCCCCATCAGCAAGCCAAGGAGAGCACAAACCACCGGGCAATGTGGTAATTAAGGTGCACAAACCGTGGCTGTTCAGTGAAGATTATAATTAAACGGGAACATGTAATTATGGTGTTCCTATAACTGCTCTGGAGCTGCTGCTGCTCCTCCGGACCGTTCTGAACCTGTCACTTCCTCTTGGGAAAGAGGGTCAAAAACCAGCTATCCTTTCAGTAATGAACATAAAAAATTCCGGGTCAGATTCAGGGCTAAGCCCTGCTCCCACCTGAAACCACCTGATTCCACGTGCAGCCTCATTCCTGGCATTCTTAGCCCTGTTCTTCATTGATCCAACCCTTCCTCATGCCCATCGTGTTTCACACCTTCCTCCAGAGCAGAGGAACAACACAGACACCAGGCAGCAGCAAAAGCTCCAAGGAATCTTGGCAAACAGCTTCCCTGCACTTCTCTCTGCCCCACACACGCCTGGGTGTCCCCATGGAGCCCCACACGCTGTGGGAGTCTCTGTCTGCCACTCTTCCCAAGAAACTGATAAGGAGTTTTCCTGGAGATCATAAAATCATGGAATGGCTTGGGCTGAGAGGGACATTGGAGTTCATCTCATTTCACCCCCCTGCCATGGGCAGGGACCTTCCACTAGACCAGGTTGCTCCAAGATGTCCCTCTGGAAAAAAATGTGATACTTTTCCATGATTCTGAACCAAACAAGGACTTCCATTCCCCTGGGATATTTATCCAGGGCTTTACAAATGTGCCTCAGACAGAGGAGGCTGGGAAGACAGGCTTCGTAAATCATTGACAGAGGAACAAAACAGGAATCACGTTCCTGCACTTTCAGTCTGTCTGGTTCCATTTTCTCTTTCATACAGGTCACAACCCGGATTTCCACAAACAACTGGTGGTCAGAGGAAACAAACTTGACCTCGTGCTGCCATTCCACTGAGCAGAGACTTGTTCCAAGGACAATCCCTTTACCTTTTCCAGCTGTACCTAAACCTCCAGACACTTTTGCTACCCCCAAACTCCCAAAGCAGCCCTGGTTCTTGCGACACGCATTTCTCAAGGCCTCAAAGGGAGTCACCACAGGGAACCAACCTGCAGGAGCCCCTCATCCCTCCCCAAACCCCTCCAGCCTGAAGGGGAGAGGGACGAGCCGGGCAGCTCCACACCAAAGGACGCTCCTGCTTTCAGCTTGAGCATTCTGAGCGTCCCTGACGTTTTAGCTCCACTTAGTGGCCACAAGGCTCACTAACCACAGCTTTCCTCAGCAGTCACACACCCCGGGATCCTCACTCCCTCCTCCCGCATCCCCCCGAGCCCGCACTCACCTGGGCAGCAGCGGGGAGCGCGGCTTCGCCTTGTCCTTGTCTCGCTCGCGGTCCCGGTCCCTGTCGCGGTCCCTGTCGCGGTCCCTGTGCTGCCTGTCCTTCTCGTCCCTCTTCACTCGCTCCCGCTCCCGTTCCCACTCCTCCTTCCGCCGCTGCCGCTCCTTGTCGCGCTCCCGTTCCCGCTCCCGTTCCCGCTCCCGCTGGCGCCGCTCCCGCTCCCGCTCGCGCTCCCGCTCCCGGTCCCGCTCCCGCTGCCGAGTCTCTCGTTCCCTCTCCCGCTCTCGCTCTCTTTCCTTGAGGAGAAAAACAAAAAAGAACAGAGGAACCACAGGTGATGCTGTGGGAGGCAAGTTTGGGAATGCCAGGAATTACACCCAACCCTCCCTCAGCAAAGCATTGAGATCAAAAATCCGCAAATCAACGGCATGGAGATCAATCAATTATCTGGAGAGCAATCAATCTGGAGTGGAGATCAATCAATAATCTGGAGATCAATCAATTATCTGGAGAGCAATCAATCTGGAGTGGAGATCAATCAATAATCAAAAGACCAATCAATAATCTGGAGATCAATCAATTATCTGGAGTGGAGATCAATCAATAATCAGAAGATCAATCAATCTGGAGGCCAATCAATAATCTGGAGACCAATCAGTTATCTGGACTGGAGATCAATCAATAATCAGAAGATCAATTATCAGGAGATCAATCAATAATCTGGAGATCAATCAATAATCTGGAGATCAATCAATAATCTGGAGATCAATCAATAATCTGGAGATCAATCAATAATCTGGAGATCAATCAATAATCTGGAGATCAATCAATAATCTGGAGATCAATCAATAATCTGGAGATCAATCAATAATCTGGAGATCAATCAATAATCTGGAGATCAATCAATAATCTGGAGATCAATCAATAATCTGGAGATCAATCAATAATCTGGAGATCAATCAATAATCTGGAGATCAATCAATAATCTGGATCCTGCTGAGCAGAACCTGGACACAAACACAGCGTCATATCCCACACAGCCGCTGTTCTCAAAGGCAACGTTGGATTAATTTGGTTTATTAAGGTTATTAAATAAATGTATTCATGTTTACAGGTCTTTTCTCCCGTTGCTGATCATTTCTATAACCAGCTAATTAACTTTGCAAATGAGCACCAGGAAAATAATTGCTCGTGTGTGGCCACAGTGAGGCCCAGGCTCCTGTCTGGGCACTGCTTCTGCAGAAAACGAGGATTTAGAGCAAAGGAAAAGCCACTTTGGAAAGGATTTGATGGAAAGGACTGAAAAGCTCTCCCCTGGGCAGGACTGCTGGGTTTGGTCACTGCTCCAGAGGCACAAAGTTGGCATGAGGGGAGAAGGAAGAGCAGGGAAAGGGTTCAGAGCCTTGTTTTCATCCAGACCCATTCCTGCTGTTACACCACCCAGCTCCTGGATTTCAGCACCTGGCTGCTGCCTACCTGTGCCTCATTCCAGGCTCCACAGAGCACACCTGCCCAAATCTAACCCTCTCCTTCCCAAAAATTATCAGGGAAGCCTTTCCTCAACCAGGTTCTCTTCTGGAAACTCCCTCCTTTCTCCAAGATGTGCAAGGATGGGCAAGCACTGCTCGACTGCCACACTGAGGAGCAGCCAAGGAGTGTGAGGAGGAACCACCTTCCCATCTCAGACATGGAATTGTTAAGGCTGGAAAAGACTTTTAGGTCATCAAGTGCGACCCTCAGCCCAGCACCACCACCAAGGTCACCACTGACCACGTCCCCAAATGCCACATCCACAGGTTTTCTGAACACTTCAGGGGATGAGGACTCCACCACTTTCCTGGGCAGATTTTTCCAATGCTTTACACCCTTTCCATGAAATAATTTTCCTAAAATCCAATCTAATCCTCTCCTGGTGCAACTTGAGGCTGTTCCCTCTCCTCTTGTTCCTGTTCCCTGGCAGCAGAGCCCAACCCCTTCCTGTCCTTGGCAGGGAGTTGTGCAGAGCCA
>VZTB01002321.1:28005-38133 GCA_013397245.1 Thryothorus ludovicianus
ATCCAAATGATTATTTTCTTAAATGGAGCCCGGTGAGGGTGATGACTCTGAGCAGGAGACTCAAGCTCTCAGTCCAAGAACAAAGAGATGGTTCCTCAGATGAGTTTATGGCCTTTTGGCAAGTTCAAGATCTTCATCCTGGAAAAATACTGGTCTCATTTCTAGAAAAATTCCCAGTTTTTGCCAATTCAGTGGAGTCCTGGATGATCATTAAGGTCTCCTCCCATCCAAACAATTCTTCTATTCTAATGCAAGCAAGATCAAGCCAAAATTGCCAACACTCAAGAGCATCCAGTAGATGAATTGTCCCTGGAAATGCACATTTTCATCCTTGAAATTATATTTTGAATGCCAGGTCAAGGTGTCCCTGAGGTTCAGGAGGATCCCCAAGATGATTACACAGATTTCAACAGGTTTTGTGCAATACCAGGAAGAAAACCCAAACAAGATTGTTCCCTTCTGGGAAATTGTTGCCTTTGGTGGAGCAGGGTGTGGTCATCATGTTGGGGTAAACCTGCTACACCCCAAAACATGCTGGGGGCCGGTGGCTTTACTCCAGTGAGGTAAGAGGGGAAAAAAAACCAAAACAGCAGAGGAACTGACTCTGCTCAATTGCTGGTTCCCCTTCTAATGACAAATACCACTTCACTCCCTTCCGGGTTGCACTGATTGGCAGATTTTTTTTTTAAGCACCATGCTGTTGGTTTTTTTCCCCCTAATCTGGGGTATAAAATGAATTGCAATCTCAGAAGATGATTCATCTTCCTCCTGGAGCAATGATTGGGACTGGTGAGTGACTCCTCTCCTCAATCCTGAGCTCTCCATGGGTTTTTTTCTTGGTTTTCTTGTATCTTTGGTGTCTGGGGTTGTTGTTTTGGTTCTGTCTGGTTCCATCTCTTTGCCATCTCCTGAGAGCACAGCCACGAACCTCCCTTTTTCCAGCTGGACTGTTCCATGGCCACCTGGAGCTTCCCAACACCATGGGCAGGGGAAGACCTCCCTTCAAATCTGGGTTGTGGGATGGATCCTGGTTTTTCAGGAAACAGGCACAAGCTTGGAGTCTCTGAGGGCCATCACGGAGGATGACTCCATGCTCCAGGTTGGTGGTTTCTCCACATCTTCCCAAAAAACACCTGATGGAAGGCAGAGATCCAGCCGACACCTCCAAGAGCTCGTCCCAGGGTATTTGCTCTGGTCTCCAAGCAGGATCTTCCAAACGAAAATAGTTATTTTCCAATCAAACCGTGGCACTTCTGTGCTCAGGGCAGGTCAGTCCAACCTTATCCCACAGGATAACTGAAGCAGATTCTTCCTAAATATTTTTTACAGTCGTAGTTGGTGTCTGGATTAGCTCAAATGGGCTGTTGAAACACCTGCCTCAGGTGTTGGATGATAAAGGCTCCAAGGTGGCAGATCCAGCCCAGATCTCTTGCAGACCTGGGGCTGCTCCAGAAAAAAACAAAACAAACCAAAACAAAACAAAATTCCCGGGGACTTCCCACCTGTGAGAATTACCCAAAGTAGGGTTTCCAAACTTTTTTGCCTTTCCTTGTGCTGGGGGTTGGGCTGTTTTCTTGTAGAACTTTTTTCCCAAAAGAGTTGCTAGGAAGCCATTGCTGGGTGCTTGTGGGCACTTTAAAGTACTTCAAAGAAACAAGAGGTGACTGTCAAGAGGGGCTGGGACCGACTCCACCTCTCTCTTGGGGGGCTCAGAAAGAACTGAGGAGTTCAGTCTTTGACTCTGGAGAGATCTGGCCAGACCTCACCTGGAGCTGAGCTCGGAGTGAGTTTCGTGGGTCCCCCGAGAATTCTGACCCTGGTCTCTCCCTGCCCTGCCGGGAGTTGCTGCCCCATCGCTTTGCACTCACGGCTGCTTTGGTTTTGCTCTGGGTTTCTCCACTCCATTTCTCCTGCCTGCCAGGACCTTTCTTACAGTTTCAACTACTGCTGCNAAAGAAGTTTACTTTCTCGATTACAAGAGAAAGACTCCTGCTTTTCCTAACCTGTCTTCAAACTAAGACACCCTGGAAGAAAATCGGCAGCACTTGGGAGAAGGAAAAGAAAACAGAAATTGCTATTTGGTTATTTTGAAAAACAGAAACCAAAACTAGGAAAATCCTGAGGCAGGGGGAAGGTACGAGATGAGACTGAGTGTGGTTCTCAGTCCAAATTTTCTTTCACTGTGAAAATGTTAAATAATGTTGCATCTGTTCTGGTGAAAATGGTCATTTTGGGTCTGTCTGCTGCTCCCTATGGGCATCTCAAAGACACAATAATTTCAAAGGAGAGGATTTTAAATTGGAAGGGATTTTTAAAAGGAAGGGACTTTAGAGGAGGGAATTGGAAAGAGGAGTAAAATTCTCTTTTCTAAAATTAAGTAGAAAAAGTTTCATTAGGGAATTTTAAGGAAGATCAATCCCATCTCTCTTCACCCCTCTAATCTGTCAATCTTTCTGTGCAATTTTATCTCCATTTCTCCTGTCTGTGCAAGCCTTCATCAGATCCACCTGCCCAATCCTGTCTTTTCTTGCCACCCTTCACATAAATTCCCCCAATTGCCCAGGTATGGGAAGGTCACTGGGGACGATGAGGTGTCTTGATTCTTTACACATGAGTTACACTAATTACTTTCCTTGGAAGCTTTGGAGCTTATCCTAACGAGGTCAAAGTAATTTTGGGAACTTGTCACAGCATCTGTAGAAGCAGAAAATGAATATGGGGAGCCAAAAAAATTGATTTCTCTTAAAAAACGGGAATTACTGTCACTGACATCTCTTGATACCTTCCATGATGAACCTGCTGGTGCCAGGGATTTCACAACCACCCCAGTTCCTCTTTAAAGTCTTGGATACCAACATCCTTGGGGCCAGTCCATGCCATCAGGAATGACCACGAGGGCCAACACCATGTTATTCCCTTCTCTTCTCTTCTCTTCTTCCCTCCCCAGTCCTCTTCCAAATCCTGCTGCTCACGGCTCTCCTGAGCGCCAAGCGGTTCCCGAGCTTTCCCGAGTACTGTCTCCGTGACCAGGACTACGAGCAGCTGCTGGAGATTGCCCGGGATGGGCTGGAGCCCGCGGCTCACCCGGCGCACGTGGTCGTGGTGGGCGCGGGGATTGGCGGGCTGACGGCAGCCAAGCTGCTCCAGGATGCTGGGCACACGGTGGGAATCCCACGAGGCTCTCCCGAGCTCGTTTCTCTCCCCTAAAGGTCTTCCAGGCTGATGAGGGAAAAGGAAATGGTCAACCACAGTGGTGGGAGGGAGAGGGGAAAGAGATTTGTCTCCAATTATTTCCCCTGACATTGGTTCCTGGGAATCAAGGGAGCCCTTTGCGTTCTGTCTCTAGGCCAACAGAAATTCCAGAGGTTTCCAAACCACCCCAAGGTACCTGTGAGTCTCAAAGAGGGTTTCTAAGGCATGAAGGGACAGAATGGTGCTGCTTTCAAAGTCCTGTTTGATCCTGAACCACCATGAGAACCTTCTCGCCAGAGCTGGTGTCCAAATGCAACCCAGGAGCTGGGAAAGGAGAAAGTGCCCCATAGGCAGAGGTGTCCTGGGTTTGGATCTACAGGTGCTCCATCTGCCATCTGAAGGGGATCTGTCCCACCCTCTGGATCTTGTTTTGGGGGCATTTCCCTTCAAACAAGCCATTTCCCAAACACTTCACCCATTTTTTTAAGGTTACCATTCTGGAGAAGAGCAGCTGGGTTGGGGGGCGGATCCAGACGTTCCGCCCTGAGGCCCAGAACTGGTACGTGGAGCTGGGACCTATGCGCCTGCCAGGCAAGCACAGGTGAGGGCACGTCCACCCCTGTGGTCAGGTGAGGGACTAGCCCAATTCAGGGAGCAAATCACCCCCCTTGCTTCCCTGGGGTTCCAATACATGACAAGGGGACAGAATGCTTTGGTGGCAGAGCTGGGGGGGGAGGTTGGTTGTTGGCCCTTGGAACCATCACTCTGCCCTTCTTCCAGGCTTGTCCGTGAATTCGCCCGCCAGTTCAACCTGAAGCTGAATCCCTTCATCCAGAGGGACAACAACACCTGGTACTTCCTGAAGGGTGCTCGGGTCAGGGCTGAGGAGGTCAACAGGAACCCCGACATCCTGAATTACACAGTGGAACCATCAGAGAGGGGCAAGAGTGCCAGCCAACTGTACCGGGAGGTGCTGAACAAGGTACAAAGTTTTCCTGTGGTGTCCCCTCACCTGAACGATGAGTTGGGGAAAATTTGGCCAGGAGCTTGAGAAGAACAGGGTCGTTTTGGAGGGAAAAGCAGAGAGGCTCATTCAGAAAAAAGGGCAAGTGGTTGCAAAACCCCTCTCTGTCCACAAGAAATCCTTTGGAAAGAGTTCACCAGGACTTCACTGAGCAGAAAATGCCGCACCAAGGCACAGCTGCCCAAAACTTGATGTCCAGAAGTTCCAGGGGTTGCCAAACCCTGAAATGCTGAGACAATTTTGGGCATCACTTTGGAAAATGGATCTTTTTCCAGTGAAATTAGCGATGTTTCTTCTCCAGGCTTTAAAGAATTTCCAGACCACTGATTGCAGGAAGTATCTGGCTCAACACGACTCCTTCTCCACCAAGGTAATGGGCTTGGGCTGGAAGGCAAATTTAATCCCAGCTCTTGATAATTAACCAGCTCTCCCTGCTTTGGGAATGGTCTGTCTGTGTCACTCCAGTCCCATCCTCTGTCACCTTTTGGATGCTTTTCCCTAATAAATTATCCCTTCTGCTTTAAAAATGCTGAGGAAGGGACCAGCACAGCTCCAATGGTGCCCTAACTGAGGTAAAAGCCTCAGGCTGTGTCTCTCCTGATATCTCCAGGAATATTTGATCAAGGTGGGAGGGCTGAGCCGAGGAGCTGTTGAGATGATTGGTGACTTGCTGAACGAGGACTCGGGTTTTTATTTGTCTTTCCTCACCTCACTGTGGGACTTCGACACCTTCTCTGAAGAGCGGTGAGTGCTGTCCCTGCAGCCCAAACCTGTTCCCACAACAGGAACAGTGATCCCAAAGAGGAATCACTTGTGGCTCCATGGGGCCTCCAAGCTCTGCTGGTGTCTCCAGGAGAACTCAGGTTTTTCCATTCCCTAAACCCCAGCATCCTTCCCACGCTGACTGCTTCTCCTCCATTCCAGCTTTGATGAAATCACCGGAGGGTTTGACCAGCTGCCCAGAGCCTTCCACAAGGCACTGCCCAACATTGTCCGGTTCAGCTGCACCGTGGAAAAGATCATGACAAAGGGCAACAAAGTTCGAGTGTTCTACCGTGCTCCACACACGCTGGCCCCAACCATGGTCACTGCAGATTATGTCCTTGTCACCTCCAGTGCTAAAGCTACCAGGCACATCCAGTTCCTGCCACCCCTGTCCCCTACCAAGGCCCACGCCCTACGGTCCATCAACTACGCAAGTTCCACCAAAATCATCCTGGCATGCTCCGAGAAGTTCTGGGAGAAGGACGGGATCCGTGGAGGGTACTCCATCACCGACCGCCCCTCCCGCTTCATCTACTACCCCAGCCACAACTTCTCCAGTGGGGTGGGCGTCATCCTGGCTTCCTACACCTGGAACAGCGACGCCGAGTTCTTCCTGCCCCTCACCGACGAGAAGTGCCTGGATGTGGTGCTCCAGGACCTGGCGGACATCCACCAGGTGAGCAAGGAGTACCTGCAGTACACCTGTGACCAGCACGTGATCCAGAAGTGGCAGCTGGACCAGCACTCCCTGGGGGCTTTCGCTGCCTTCACCCCGTACCAGTTCGTGGATTACTCACAGGCCCTGTTCACTCACGAGGGCCGGGTCCACTTTGCCGGGGAGCACACGGCCCAGCCCCACGCCTGGATCGACACCGCCATGAAATCGGCCATCAGGGCTGCCAGCAACATCCACCACGAGAGCGGCGAGCGCCCGGTGTCGGAGCGGGAGCGGTTTGGGAGTCTCACGCAGAGGGAAGAGCTCTGAGCCTGCTCCCAGCCATCTTTGAGGGTGTGAGTCTGGTTCTCTGCAAGAAAAATCAGCAGGATTCATCGGCAGTGAAGGTGTTAAAGAATTGGGCGTCTTGAAACAGGACTGACTGGTTAAACACATGGTGGGGAGAGGAGGGAGCGCTGAAATAGTAAATCAGAGTTGTGAACACTTAATGGGGGTAGGAGGGAGCACTAAAACCAGTCAGTGGGTTCCAGGATTCTGCTGTTCCCCTTGTTCACCGCTGTAATTCCCAGTTTATTTGTGTGCAAGGCACTTCATGGAGTGACTAAGGTGGACTAAAGGTGGGAATTTCTGTTTTTTTCCTTGTGTCATCCCATGTAAACGACGTCACCACGCTCCAGCCCTTTGGGAAGTTATCACTCTCAGTTCCCCCACCCCAGAATTTGAGAGAACCCAGTGCTTCTTCACCATCCTCTCCTTCGAGTGGTCCAACACAACTAAATAATTAATCAATAGTAACTCCTGTTAAGTATTTAACCATTCCCCACTGTACCAGTCAGGATGTGATCCCAGTTTCTTGTATCTAAAGTACAGCCAATGCCAAGTTGATCCATGTTTATCAAATAAATCATTCTGAATCTTCAAAGAAAATCCCAGGTTTTGCTGGAGTTTCTCCTCTCACCAGAAATTGTCCTAAATTCTGTAGCCTTGGAAACTCCATTTGTGTTGGGATTTTTTGGACAGGATTATTGACGGAATAATGATAAATTTCCAAAGGAAACATTGCTGAGAGCACCGCACCAACCTTCGCTCTGGTCACGGAGCTGCTTGGCCTCTAACTCATCTCAATTCCCATAAAATTCCAACTTGCTGCTCCACAGAGGGAGCAGCTCCAGGTCCATTCGCAGCCCAAAAAAACAGAGGTTCAGCTCTCACTGGAGGCAGCAGGGATGGGATATGGGGAGACCATCACACCTCTCAGGTTCCCCTGGCATCAGAGAGGGATTTACCCCCACTTGCACCAATTAAATCCAGGTAAGAATTAATTAAGTACAGAGCAATGAGCAGTGGCACATTATGAGCTTTGCCAGGCTGTTTGCCCTGAGCTCAAAGCACTTTTGGGAGGCCCAACCCCAGAAATCAAAAATCTCGCCGTTAACTGTTATTGTTATGCCTCCAGCTCTGTCAGGTACGTCCCTTATTGAGCATGGGGCTGTTCTTGGGACGTGACAAAAACCCACAAGTGAAGCTCAAGTCAGGGCAAGCAGAATTGCATCACATTAGGAAATTCACCCAAAAAGGCCATGAGCACCTTCCCGAGCCAAACTCTACACGTGCAGCATCCGCTACATGGTGAAAATCAGAGTTGAAAAGGGAAAATGCGGCAAAGAGAGAAAACAGGAAATCATTCACTGCTTGGCTCGGGAATTCCTTGGAATTGGGGCTCGTGATCTGCAACCGTGAATGCTGCTCCGAGGTGGGATGACCGAACTCCCCAGAGCGCAAGCTCGTAACAGAGCCCCGGGCCACGGGCAGGGCTCGGGACAACCAAAGCTCATTAACCGCTCACTAATACGAGTGCGGGAAGGGTAAAAAAATCACCCGCTCTGCGTCCCTGGGTGGGCTCGAACCACCAGCCTTTCGGTTAACAGCCGAACGCGCTGGCCGATTGCGCCACAGAGACTCGTCTGTGAGGCTGGAAATTCATAAGGAAAAATTTAAATTTCAAGAGACTTTTTTTTTTGGGGGGTTTTTTTATTATTTATTGAATTGGAGTATTGGGAATGAGAACAGACATTGGGAATGGGGTGGAGATGGAGTTTATAGATGAAGATTAGGGATGGGAAATGGGGATGGGGATGGGGATGAGAATGGAGAGGAAGAGGATGAGGCTGAGGATGAGGCTGAGATAGAATAGCGGTGGGAATGAGGATGAGGATGGAATGGAGACAGCACTGAGGATGGGATGAAGAAGGGAATAACATGAGGACAGGGATGAAGATGAGGATGGAGGCAGGCAGCAGATGAAGGCTTCAGAACCGCCAGAGCCGTGGTAGCGTGGCCGAGCGGTCTAAGGCGCTGGATTAAGGCTCCAGTCCCTGCGGGGGCGTGGGTTCGAATCCCACCGCTGCCAGCAGGCTTTTCCAACCTTTTTGACTCATTTTCCTTCTGCCCTCTCTGTTGCTTCGCCCGAGAAAACTGGAATTTAAAATGAAAAGAAATTAAGTCCCTAGTATAGTAGAAAAACAGACCCTCAAAAAGAAAAAAAAACTCAAACCGACAACAAAAGTCGTACATAGAAAAGAATCCTAAAAGCAAAACAAACAAAAAGCTCCAAACACGGACACAACCAAAAAAAATTTAAAAACGCACAAAAAATGTCAAACACACAATAAAAACCCTAACGAAACAAAACAAGCAAAACCCCCCCCACAAATAAGTCCCAATTAAAAAACCACGCGCACCAAAAAAAATCAAACCCACACCAAAAAAGAAGCAAAAAGATGCGACCCAATTAAAACACCACACGCAAAAGAAACACCCAAGCAGAGAACAAAAACCCGCGCAAAACCAAAGACAAAAAAAAAACCACTCACATGAAAGAAAATTGAAAGAGAAAACCAGCAAAGACAAAAAAAAAAAAAAAAAGAAGCAGGAAAGAAAAGGGAAAAACTCGGGCTCGTCCGGGATTTGAACCCGGGACCTCTCGCACCCAAAGCGAGAATCATACCCCTAGACCAACGAGCCGCTACGCAGGCTTCCCTGGCAGACTCATTCCGCATCTCGGTCAGACCCGCTCCTGCCATTCCCGGGATTTCCCCCCGCTCCTCCCGCCCTGCTCCCGATCCCGGCGCCGAAAGAAAAGCGAGGAAGCCTTCGGCGGGGAAAAAAGGCTAAAAACAGCCAAAAAAGGGAAAAACACGAGAGGCCCCAGCGAGATTTGAACTCGCGACCCCTGGTTTACAAGACCAGTGCTCTAACCCCTGAGCTATGGAGCCGGCGCAGGAGCAGTCGCTCTGCCGGGGCCACCACGATGGTCCCAAAAATCGTCCTGGTCTCCCCAAAATTATCCTGGCGCACCCTCAGTGACCACAAAATTCCTCCGGTGCCCCACGCGATTCCCCCCAGCCCCCGTGTGCCACGAGGGCGGGGAACAGGAGGGCCAGGGCAGAGCCATCACCCACCCCAGAATCCCCAAAACTGGGGCTCAACCCCTTGAAAATTTGGCTTCATCCCTTGGCAGCTCCAGTTTTGTTTCTTTCCTCGGGAATTTTGGCCGATGTCAGGCCAGTACAAAGCTCCTTGTTGCTGCTGGAATAATCCGGAAGCTGAGGCCTGTTTGTGCCTTCCAAGGGTGTCCAAAGGCAAAGGTCAGCTTGATTTTATCCTTTTTTTTTTTTTCTNGAGCTCAGGTAGTACCTTTATGTTTTATTTCCCACATATGGGCTAAGAACGATCTGGGTGGTTCCAAATCAAATCAAACACAATTTTGACACTGGAAAAGTTGTGAATATCTTCCTTTTTCTGGGGTTTTTCATTTATTTCTGTCATTTCTTCAGCGGCGCTGCCTCAGCAGGGGATGAAGCTCCCAAGAGTCGCNCTGGGGCTCAACCCCTTGAAAATTTGGCTTCATCCCTTGGCAGCTCCAGTTTTGTTTCTTTCCTCGGGAATTTTGGCCGATGTCAGGCCAGTACAAAGCTCCTTGTTGCTGCTTGAATAATCCGGAAGCTGAGGCCTGTTTGTGCCTTCCAAGGGTGTCCAAAGGCAAAGGTCAGGTTGATTTTATCCTTTTTTTTTTTTTCTTTTTCCCTCGTGGAGCCTTAATTTGGGGGATTTAAAGATATTTTGTTTGTGCTTAACAAATGTGGAAAATAACCCCAAAAATTATGTACAAAAACTAAAAATATATTAATTCTATTCAATTCTATTATTTATATTGTATTTTATTATTTTATATNACAGCTGGAAGCTTGGGATGTTTCTGCTTTTTCTCATCTCAAGCCACCCAGGAAATATTTTTATGGATCAAATAAACCTTCCCCCCACCTTGCCCCAAGTTTGTCATCTCCTAAAAGGATTTATGAGTTTTGTGGAAAAGGTTCCAAAGCCAACCCCAGAACCCCCCTTCACCAGCACTTCAGGCAGTAAGACACTGATTATTTTTTAAAAGCGCCTTTTTTTTTTTTTTTTTTTG
>VZTB01002321.1:38198-51442 GCA_013397245.1 Thryothorus ludovicianus
GCATCAGCTCCTTGGGAGAGACCGAGGGTTTCCAGGGAAAAAAAAAAAAAAAACAACAAAAAAAAACGAGGATAAATGGGTGATTTTCCTGAGAACCCAAGGGAGCACAAGATTTAGCACCTAAATCCACGCGGAGCGTGAGAACCATGAGGGATATTTTGTGAACATCTTGTGCAGAGAGAAACCTCAGCCCGGGAGCACCAGAGAGAGAAGCACGGGTCTTGCTCAAGTCTAGCAGGAAAAACATCACTAAAAAATCCCAAAAAAAGCACCTTTTAATCTTTTCCAGAGGAGCCTTGGGTGGAGAACCAGAGAGGGAGAGCAGCCAAAACCCCACACACTCTTCCACCACCAGACCCGGTGGACAGTGATCACCTGGGACAGCTTGGACAATTCTCACAAGATCCTAAAAGAAGCTTTTGGGGCACAATTATTACCCCAGGTGGGAAAAGGAACCAGGAAGGTTCTGACTGAATTTCTTTTCTGTGGACAAATGGAGGAGCTTTGCCTTGGGTGGACATCCGGAGATTCCTGCTCAATCCCACCTTTCCTATGGGTCGTTCACCCCATAAATATTCCATTTCCCAGCCACTGGCACTTCCAAAAGAATGGAGAAGCCACTCCAGAGCTTCCCACAAATCCTTAAACTCCCATCCAGGATCACACCCGGAGCCACAAATGACGTCTGGAGGGTTCCTTCTCCCAGACTGGCTGAGCTGGTCACCCCTTCCAGGGGCGGGTTCAAGTTGCTGGCCAAAGAGAGGCTTTGGTGGCCACCATCTTTGAGTTGGTGACCACAACCTTCCTCTAAGCTGACAACCACAACGTCCGAGCACCGCTGGACATCCCTGTGCTTCCACCTGCCCCCGATGCTCTCCTGACCACCTGGCCGCCCACCCCACCAGCCCACATGCCACCAAACCAGGCTGATCTGAGTCTCCCGAGCCCATCCAGAGGCCAGGCCCTCCCCTGGCGCTCCCCACGGCACCTCAGGGGCACAACTTGATGTAGGTGACGGTGGAACAGACCGAAAAGAGGGGGAACACCTTCTCCTGGAAGGCCACGTTGAAGGTGAAGATGTGCTGCATGTTCTCCGCGTCGTAGAAGGAAACCTCCTCGCCCTCGTAGTCCAGGTAGACCCGGACGCGGCTGAGCTTGTGGCCGAGGCACAGCAAGGTGCGCTGGGGCGAGGTGACGGCCCAGTAGCGGCCCCCGTTCTGCTGCATGGCCCAGATGCCCTCCTCGGGCGAGAACTGCGTCAGCCCCTTCCTGCGGACGGACTCCCTGGCCACGCCGAAGGCCCAGCCGTCCGATGGCCCCACCTCCACCTCCCAGTAGTGCCGGCCGGACTTGAAGCCCGTGGTGGCCAGGACCCGCGAGTTGGTGTCGAAGCGCTTGGGGTTGTCGGGCAGCTCCTGCTTCCTGCAGCCCATGCGGACGCTCTTGAGGTCGGCGGAGAGGATCAGCAGGTGGTTGGCCGAGTCGGGGTCGAGGGTCAGGTCCTCTGTTGAGGACAGCAGGGACAGTGGTCAGCACTCAGGGATGTGTCCCAGCCATGAAAAGCCCGGCTCAAGGGTGGGGGTTTTTAGTTCCTGGAACAGCCTGAGCTTAATAATCTCAGCCTGAGCTCAATGACCCCACCCCGATGGACACCCCACATCCCTCCGGGAGGGGTTGGTTCTGGTGAAAAACGGGGTGACAACAACACGAGGCCACCAGGAGTGAAGAACACCACAAAAGCACATGCAGATAATTCAACAGCAAAGATGTGCCTTAGGTTAAGAATGGCTTTTTCCACGCAAATTGATTTTTTGTCTTGGTTTCTGGCTCGTCCACACACGGGCGAGCTTCGCACACTCTTGCCATCACAAATCACAGAGTTTTGATCCCCAAACCACCCCAAAAGCATCCAAATCCCTGTGGAAAACCATGACCTAAGGGCATCTTCCCACCTGGAGTAGCCCAAACCAAACATGCAGGTGCTCCCAACTCTTTTTTTCTCCCCTTTCCAAACTCAGGCTCAGAGGAAGCAAGGAATGACCTCAAATTGTGGTTGTAGTCAGCAAAGTCACCACGAATCCATGAGACACTTTGGGGGGAGCCTAAAATGGAGCCTCAGCAGCTGAAACACAGGAGGTGCTGCACCATAAAGGCCTTTGTGCTCTCCAAAACCCACAGATTTGGGTCAGGAATTGGCACCAAAATTTCCCAGAAGAAACACGGTGGGATTGAAAGCCTCGCGGCGCTTTGTGAAGGTGGGGAAAGTCATGACACAGACAGGGAAGGCTGGGATCGCTTCTCCTTCAAAACTTAAGCACAAAGTCTCTCCTCAAAAGTGAGGGAGTGGCCAGAAAACAGCATCTCCCACACTGGAGACCACAAATTCCCCCGGCAGAGCTGTGGGGAAATGGGCTGGAACGTGCCGATTTCACCAACGCCTTTTTTTTGGTGTTTTTTTTTTTTAATCTACAGGCTGTTTTCCTTCCTCGGGCATCTCCAACTCCTGGAACCGTCAGGATTTGGGTTTGGGATCCAACCACAACGTCGGGGGGACAACACGCAGCGGGTGATGCCTCTGCACATGCACCCACCCCCCTGGGCATGCAGCAAGGGGCCCTCAGCTTTCCAGGGGTGGTCGCCAGGTTCCTTCTTGTGTTTGCTGCCAATTTTTGGTGTTTCCAGGGGTGTCTGGGGGTGCTGTTTGTGAGCAGAATCTTGGGAAAAATCCAGCCCGTGGGTTGTCTTCCTTTGAGACCCCCACCCCGTGCTGGAGATCATGGCTTTAAAAGCAAAAAATGAGCTTTTTCTCCTGAAAACTCTGCTCTGGGCACCTTCACGCCAAGAGGAGGCAGTTGGGGCAGGTTTTAATCTCGGGTCGATGTCAGAGGGATGGGGGTGATGCCAGAATTCCTGCAGAGCCCTTTCCCAGGGGCTCATCCAGCATGGGAATTTACCCCTCAAACTCATGACCTCTCCTGTGAAAAGGAGTTGAATTCCTACTTAACTTAAACAACGAGTTAAATTCTGCTGTGATCTAATTTAAATTCGTAAATAACTTAGGGAATTAACCAAATCTGGCTGGGATTTAACCCCTCTGACTTCACACTGGAGCGGATGCCAGAGCTCACACCCTCCATCCCCATTCCCGGGTGGAAACAGGAGCCCAGCAGAGCAAATTTGGCAGACTGAGAGCCAGCTCAGAATGGCTTTTTGGTCTCAAATCTATGGGTTTGTTAAGTGCAAACAGGCAGAGAGGACCTGGCTGAGCTGTCAGATCCCCGGCGTCAGTTACAAAAATCGGCTTTGGGCTCTGGAGCTGAGCAGGCTGGATCTGGAAATCATCGAGAGAGAATAAATTAGGGGGAAAAAAATAAAAAAAAAATTAAAAAAAAAAAAAAATTTATACTTTTTTTTCCTTTTTTTTTTTTTTTTCTTTTTTTTTTTTCCTTCTTCCTTTTTTTTTTCCTCCTCTTTTTGGCTTTGCAAAATACAACCACAATTTCGAGGCTTTGCTCTGGGTGCTGCATCTGAAATATCGACTTTTTTACCTTTTTCACCTCTTCCCAGCTCATCCTGCAGGTGTTCTGGAAAGGAGAAGAGATGGGAACATGAATGGTGACACCCAGACAGAGAGGAGATGCCCCAAATCCCTGTGGCATCAAAGCATCAGCGAGAGGTGAGGATGGAGCAGTAAAACAGGGGAGAATCCTTGTTAAATATATTTAATTTTCATTAAAAAACCCCTTCTGGGCATGAGGGAAACACAGGATTTGTTTAAACTGCGCTTATCACGCCCTGCCACATCCTGGCCTCGGGAATTTCAATGGATACAACCTTTAAGCCAATTCTTGCCCCAGGGTGTAATTTACATTTAGGAATTACTCGGTTCTTTTCCCTACTAGGGCTTCTCTTTTTGGTGCATTTTGCCTTTCTAGCTCTCTCAGCACCACCTCGTGGGTTCTTGCTTTGCTGCAAGCCCAGGCCTCGACAACCTCAGCGCGAAACTCCTTGAAATTAAAGGTTTTATTGCACCAAAACTGACGTCGCGCTCAGACTTTTCCCCTCTTTAAAACAACCCCACGTTTCCTTCCTCAGCAGCCTGGCTGGGACGAGTTTCCTCCTGCTCGTGCCCATGTCCAGAAGGAGAACGAGGATCTCCAGGACCCCTTTCCGGCTGATTTCTGCTCCTTTTTTGGTGTCCAGGAGCCCTGAAGCAGCTCCCCCGGGCCAGGAAAAGCCAGGGATTATTTTTTAAATCTTTCCCACCCACCTCGGAATTTCTTCAGGACCTTCTCGAGGACTACAGTTTTGAGGGAGAAGTTGCAGACATGCATCTTCATGTCAGTGCAGACAGGAATGGGCTTGTGGCACTTCACGTCGTCGCTCCTGCCAAGGGGAAAAAAAGGGAAAAACAATGAGGAAATTGTTGATATTCCCCCGTTCCTGCCTCCGTTTGCCACTGGTGCTCCTGCCCCAGCCACCCCGGAGGATCTCGCTGGGATTTCGCCCTCTCTGGGGTGAGGAAATTGGGATTTGGGCATGGATTTAGGGGCTCCTCTGAGGTGATGGGGAGGTTTTTTTTGGGTAACACACACACACACACCCCACCAGCTGCTCTTGCTGCGGCTCCAGCATCATTTTTGGAGCTTGGTGGCAACTGAACCACCGTGCTGGGGGAACTGTGTGTGAGCAATTAAGGGAATTTGGGGGGGTTCTAGTCTCACTTGACCCTTGAAGAAGCCCAGTGGTAGGAAAAAAGTCCATAAAAATTCAGATTTCCAAGAAACTGGAAGAGACCCAGGGCTTGCAGGGAGTGGGAGGCAAATTCCACCCTCCCCGGTGCCTCCCTCTGGCATCTGGGCTGTGGACATCGACCTCCAGACAGGCGTGGGGAGGGGTGGAAGGCGGCAGGGAGAGCAGAATTCCATACCTGCTTATGACGGCCGTCACATCCTGGGAAGGAAAAAGAGGGAACTGAGTGAATTCCCTGTGCTCTGCCCCCACCCCAGAGCGATTCCCGCCCACCAAACCCGGCCGGGATGTCCATCGCAGGTGGGTGCAGCCAGCAGGTGCGAATTCAACCCTCAGGTGTTGGATTCCAGCTCCGGGAGGTGATATTCCCACCAAATCCCACTCCCGGCAGCACCCCAGACCCAGCCGCTCCAGGGGAACCTTCCACAATTCCTAAACCCCATGGAATGCGCCGTGTTTGGGGCTGGGAGGCGCCTTCAGAGGCTTCCCATCCTCTCCCTGCTCCGAGCAGGTTCTCCAGGTGAGTCCTGAGGATCTCAGGTGACCCAAAATGTCTCTGCAGTTCCTCTCCCAGTGTCTGGCTGTGGCTGTGAACCCCTGGAGCAGCCTCAGGGATGTGTTCAGGGTATCCCTGCCAGCCTCCCACTTCTGGGAAGGTCCTGCCTACCTGTCTCAGGTGAAGCTTTGAGGGAGGGGAGGTACCTGCAGCCATCCCCCTGCCCGAGAATCCCCTGCCATGAACTGGGCATCTTTGTACCTCGATGTCTCTGTCACTTCTGGCCACCCCCAAGAGAAGCCCGAGATGCCTCAGACAGACAAGGAAGAGATTTTCCCTCAGGCAGGGTGGGTTATGGAGGTAATTTAAAGTTCAGATACACTCAATAAAGTTGCAACACCGCAAACAAACACCAAACCGAGCCATTATTTGCCTGTTCTGGTGCCCTTAAAACACGTTCCAGAGCCCACACAAAGGCAGAGCCACTTCCTGGGGGCTGAAAAATGAACCCTGGAGTGAGCCCAGAGTTTCCAACCTGCTTTTTTAATAAAATACCAGCTATTGTTCTGGGGCGTTTCTCGTGGGCACCAGCGCCGTCCGCACAGAGACCACGTGGGGTGAATTTCCACCCACAGCCAAGTCCTGAAACCATCTGCAAATATTGACAGCGCCCAGAACGCAGCCTGTGAGGGAATTTAACCCTGTGCAGGGTTAAATTTAACCCTTTAAACACCATCTCTTTAATTCAATAAAAACAAGCTCCTCTTAAAGCCAGGGCCTGCCCTTTGGGGTGGGGAAAGGAGTGGTGGGACTTCAGGGTTTGGGGCACCCTGGGGTTGTTTTCCCAGCCTGGAAAGAAGAGTTTGGTCTAACTCAGCTCTGAACACCTCGAAAACAAAGGCCTGAGGGTGCTATAAAAGCCCAGACAAGTTCACGGAGGAAAAAAATCATTAAAGTTGAAGAGGAAACTCTGTTCCAGGGTGTTCCTCAGCCAGAGACAGGGCTCCTTGCACCATCCGCCCATGAAATGCAGAATAAATAAAGGACTTTTACCCCCAGAACACCTCTACAGGATCCACACTGAAAAAGGAAGAATAAACTTGTGACTCCGACATCTCACCTTGAGGAACTCAAGCATGGGCTGCTGGATTTTCTCCTCCAGCTCGGTGATGAGCTTGTTGAGGAGTGTGATCTCCTTGGAGAGGTCAGTGATGTTCTCGTTCTGCCTCTTGGAGATGTTCTTCTCCATCTTCTCCAGTTGCCCCAGCAGGATGTGCTCCTGGTCGTGCAGGAACTGCCGCAGCCGCTCGAAGTCCGAGAGCAGCTTCTGCCGCTCGCTCTCGATGGTTTTCTGGGAGCAAAACAGCAAAAAGGGGTTTTTGGGAGAAAAGGTGACACGAGGAGCCTTCCTCTGGGGAGGGGTGAGGAACCACAGGGTGCAGCATTCCCGGACAGAAGCCTTGGGAAACGGTGGGGCTGGGAGTGTCAAATCCCTGCCCGTTAGGGTCTCTCGCCCCTCAGCTCTGCCACCATCCTGGTTCTTGTTGGGTTTGTTGTCACAGACACTCCAATTCCCACCCAGGACAAAGCCCGGGGTGAACGGGAACATTTTGCTCCAGGAAATGCTCCCACTGGCACCGTGAGCTGTTTCAGTTGCTTCACTCTACACCTCCAGCACAGGTGCAGCTGGTGCTCCTGACCCCCCAAAAAAGGGCCCTTCCTGCTCTGCCTTTGGCATCACACCTGACCCCAGGGCTTGGGGCAGGCTGGGCTGTGTCAAACCCTGCCAGCCACCAAAGTAACACAGAATCGTAGCGATGTTAAAAAAACCCAGAGATGGCAGAGCAGCAAGGTGGGCCAGGGTGGCTCAGTGGGTTTCGCCCCCCAAAGAAAGCCCTTCAAAACCACTTATCTTGAGGACGATGGTCTGAGAGAGGGATTATTTTCAGTGGGCAGGAGGTTTTTTTTCCCTTCTGCTGCCACAGCGATGATGTGCTGAGGGAGAAGAAGGAGCCAGCCCTGCTCTCAGATGCTCCAGCACCATCTCCGAAGTCTGCTGAGGCTCTGGCTGATGGTGGGGGTGCCAGGAGGAAGGAGAAAACCCCCACTTTCCCTTTTTCGGACACTGGAGCGGGTGGTGGATCCTCACCCCCCTCCAGAATTCCACACCACCCCATCCTGGAACGCACCAGCAGCTCCTGGGTTTTCTTATCGTCGTTCACTTTGAACTCCAGCAGCTCCTGCCGCTCCTTCCTCAGGAAATCCAAACGCCCCTGGATTTTCTCCTGGGAAAAGAAGAAGAGAATGTTGCCTGCGCTGTTTTCTCTCCTTCGCTGCGTGCCTCTGCCTGCGGGATTTGATCTTTGTCAGGTGGGACGGGGAGGGAGGAAAACGCGGGATGCTCTGGCCGGGAAATCCCTCTGGCTCATCCCTGCCTTGCCGGCGGCCCCAAGGACCACCGGGACTCCTCCCCACAAAACGGAACGGAGGGTGCCGGGGAACGGGACGTGCCCTGCTCCCATCGGCTGCTGGCACAGGCAAAGGTCAGCCCGGCTTTCATCAACTTCGCTCGTCCCTGGAAGCTCTCCTGGCCCCCGGACGGTCGCGGGGGTTCGGCTCCGTCAGCCGCTCCCATCCCGGCGAGGTGAATCCGCCCCAGAAACCAGGGGAACGCAGGAGAGGGGGCTCACATCCCGAGAGGACACGTCCTCCCAGCTTTTTGGGAGGCCGGGAAGCCCCCCACCTCTTCGGGAGGGCGTTTGAGCGGGGCAAAGCCGGGTGACCCCGCGGGGACCAACGCAGCTCCCCGGGGAGTCCGCCGCGGCACGCACGCACGGACAGACGGACGGACGGACCTTGTACTCCTCGGAAGCCTCGTCCACGGGCACCACGGCGTGGGGCCGGTGGTCCCGGGACCTGTCGCACACCACGCAGATGGTCCTGCGGTCGTCCTTGCAGTAGAGCTTGAGCGCCTCGCGGTGCTTGGGGCACAGCCCGTCCTCCTCGGCGCCCCGGGCCCCGCGCAGCGCGAACTGGCTGATGATCTCGGACATGTTCGCCAGCTGCCGGTTCGGACGGAAGCTTTTCTGCTGGAAAACCTCCCGGCACTGCGGGCACGGGAAGTCCATCTCCAGGTCCTTCCAGCTTTTGACGATGCACGCCCGGCAGAAGTTGTGCCCGCACTCGATGGACACGGGGTCCTTGAAGAACTCCAGGCACACGGAGCAAGTGGCTTCGTCCTGGAGGTTGCCGGGCAGGAACACGGCTGCCATGGCCTCTCTCCTGCGGGTGAGGAATGTTTTCAGCGGGGCTGGGACGGGGGTGCCTGGCACCCGGCCCCCGGGGGCGGTGCTCTTCCAGGAACGCGGCCTCTGCCCGGGGTCACTCCTGCAGTGTCCGGTTTCTGCAGCCCAGGGACGGGGACCTCGGCGCGGGGGGACACGCAAGAAAGCAGGAACGCTGCCCTCTGCTCTCCACAAATCCTGGGCTTCCTAGATTTATTTTTTTTTTTCAGCAGGGAGGTGGGAAGAGGAAAATGTTTTGGGGCACGCTCCCGTTTGGGGCTGTCACCGGCTCTGGACGGAGCTGATTTACGGCTGAGCTGGTGCTGAATCTGAACCCTGGAACTTGCGTGGAGCAGCTGCTCCAGGCCCGGATCCAGGGAACCATCTGAGCCCTCGTTAAAGTCCTGCTTCGCCCCTGAAACTTCAGTTGGGGACTCAGATGACCTGGTTGAGCTCCAGGGCTCATCAGAGGCCATAAAAAGCAACAGGAGAAAGGGAATACACGGGGATGTAAAGCCCTTATCAAGATCTGTGGGTGAGTTTCCCGAATCCATAAAGATCGAGCTCGGGACTGGGGCCCTGCATCTCAAAACAAAATAGCCCTGGTCTTCCAGACATATTTTGTGCAGGTTTGGAGGTCGTGCATTAAGTGGGAATGATTACTTAAATAAATAAAAATTCTGCGAAGCTGGGGTTGTCCATAACGTGGTGATTTCCACCTGAGACTTCACCAAGTTCTTGTTGTGGCACACTGGTACAGGAGGGAGTGACGGTCCCCCGGTTACTGAGAGGGCTCGAGTTACCAAGGGCTGGAAAATGTGGGATCCTTTAGAGAGCGATTTGTCTTCTCCTAATGAGGACCTGAAATCAGATCGAGTGATCCATAAATTCCGATTTGAAAGGCAGCCCCTGGTGATCCAACATCTCTGAGCCGGGATCTTGGACACATCTGGAGCTATGGGGAGGGGGGGACACAAATCCCAACCCCAGAGCTACTGCTGTAGGAATTAATGAGCAAAACCGGTCCTGGAATTGTCCTGCAGAGCATTGCCACCTCTGTCTGTGTTTATCTGCCCCTTCTCACATATTTACGTATATTTATATATTTTTATGTATTTATATATATTTACATCTCTCTCTATGGAAGGGGAATTCCTTCTCTCCTAGCTTCCATTTCTTTTGATCTGTTAATAAACACGAAGTGTGTGTTTTTCCTATTCCACGCATTTTCCCTGACGTTTCTGCAGTGAAAGGATGAGGTGGTGACTGTGGACTGGAGGTAAATCCACACCACAACTCAGGGATGCACAAGGAAAAGAGCGAGACCCCCGACAGAAGCCGCGGGTGGGGAAATCGAGGAGAGCGAGCTGGGTGGAGGGAAGCAAGGGACAGAGGGACAAGCGCATCCCGAGCCCTCCCCGTGTCCCCGGCTGCCCCCGCGTACCTCGGAGCGGAGGAGTCGGAAAGGGGCGTCCTTCCAAACCGCCCGAATCGCCCGGGATTTTGCGTCGGGACGGGTCTAGAGGGGGCCAGCTGGGCGGCCAGCCGGGTGGCCGCGGGGTCCCAGCGGGACGGGGTTCGTGGCAGCCGCTCCGCCGAGCTCCGGCGAAGGAAACCGGCCGCGGCCGCGGCCGCCTCGGACATCGCGGCGCCGCTCGAGCTCCGGCTCCCTGCCGGCCCTCGGGTGCCCCATTTGTCCCCTCTGTCACCACCACCCCCCTCCCGTCTCACTTACCATTCTTTCCCCTCCCCCATTGCTTCTATCCTGGGCACCCACGGAGTTCTTTTCCTCCTCCTCCTCCTCCTCCTCCCCGGGCGCTCCGGCTCTGCTCCTCTCCTCCGTGCCAAAGCTCTTTTCCCTGCCCAGCTCCAGGATCGCGTTTCCAGCGCCTCCCTTCACCTGTCCCCAAGCCCGGACCTTCTCCTCGGGGTCTCGGCAGCCTTTTAACCCTTTCCTCGTCCCTCCTTCCAGAGGCTCAGTGCGGCTTTTCATCCCTCTTCCCAAACGTCAAAAAATTATGGATCTCGCTGCTGGTGTTTTGGGATGGGGGGGGGAAGGGCAGGAACGTCTCCTGTGGGGCATCTCCCACCTGCCACAGATATGTTGGTCAGGTAAGGAGAGCTTGGGACGCCCAAAACGGCAGGAAGATGGGGAAAAGGAAAAGGCAACGTCAGTCCCTGTCAGAGAAATCTATATTGCCTATAAATATATATATTAATGAATTGTCCCTATAAATATATAGATCAACGGATGTCTACTGGACACAGATGTCTTTTATTTCCCCTGACTTCCAGCAGCTTCCTGATGCTCCTCTCCCAAAATTCCCATCCAGGATCTCCCCAGCCTTGCACTGGAGGGGGAAAAATACCCGACAAAACGCGGGATGTGCCCTGGAGGAAGTTCCTTGGCTCGTCCTTGGCGTTTGGGTGTCGGGATCGTGTTCGGGGCCGCCAGCTGCTCCCAGACCACCAGGAATGCTGAGTCTGGAGAGCGGGGAACGGGGGCGGCTGCCTGAGGCAGAGAAACAAGGACGCGAGCCAGATCCAGCCGCCTGTGCCGAGCCTGAGGGTTTATTTTAGAGCCGAGACCGAATCAAGGTGCGGCGCGGGAGCCTCGCCGGACCCAACTGCGAGCCAGGAGCACTCGGGACCCGCTCGGGGAGCGCCGGGATCCCGGAGCTGCCCCCCCTCCCCACCGCGGGTCAGTCCGTGGGCTCCTCGCCCCAATCCTCGTTGCAGAGGTCGGTCTCGCAGCAGGAATAGCGGGAGTTCAGGCGGGACTCAGCGTCCGACGCCCGCTCCCGGCCGCAGTTGAGAGCAGAGGTGCAGCCCTGCTGGTAGTAAAGGGTCATCTTCCCTGCGGGGGAGAGGAGAAAGCCACAAACATCATAAAAAAACCAGAGTTTGGGCTTTGAGGAGAAACCAAGCTCTGAAATATACCCCGAATCAAGTTACAGCTCGGTTTAATGAAGAGAAAAAGATAACCACGAGATGCTCCCACAGAGACAACCCCCACCCCACCGGCTTCTTTGGAAGGGACTGTCTCCCCTTGGCTTAAAAACGACTTTTGGAAACTTTTCTGGGGACAACCTCCATGGGGAGGATGAACTCGACCCCTCCCATCCGCCCTTTCCCCGCTGCTTCCTCTCGTCATCCTCACTCATCCACAGGAGCAGCCTGGTTTTCCAGGGACGGGGAGAAGGAAAGCGGAGGGTGGAGGAAAGCCGAGGAAGGGACGAGAAAAGGAAGGGAAAAGCCGCAGTGGACGCACCCAGGGCGGTTTTGATGAGGGCACACTTCTCCCGGCGCTCGCAGGTGGTCACGTTGGCGCCTCGGAAGCAGCCGACCAAGGGGATCTTGTACTTGCAGATGTGACATCGCAGGGCCTCAGCTGCGGCAGAGGAGGGAAAAAACGGGATGAACTTTGGGAAGAACCGGGCAGAACCCTGTCTGGGACGCTGGGGAGGTGCCGCCGCCGTTAAGCCCGGTTTTGTTTTATTTTATTGCGTTCCCCGCTCACCGACTCCGGCGCACAGGACGAGGCTCAGCCCCAGCAGGAGCAGCTTCATCGTGGGGCAGGTCCGGATTTCCATCGGCTTCCCGGCGCTCCTGGAATGAGAGCGGCTCAGGGGTTCACCTCTGGGATGAGGCCCCTTAAATGTTACCTGAACCCTTCATCTTCACCTTCTTCTCCCTCCTTCTCCTCGAGTTTAAGTAAACTTTTCTAGTTAACTAGTAAAAAACACGGTGCAAACATTGAGTAGTCTTTGATTAATTAAAAATAACTTCAGTGTCAAATTGTAATTAGTTTTGCTCGTTGCTTAAAAGCCCTTAAAGAAAAACAAAGTTAGCTGTTTTCTTGCCTTGTAGAATGAAGCTCACGTCGTGTAGAACTGTACCATAAATAATATAATAAATTACTAACTGCAAATGGCATATCATTGTGTCTAGAATCTTCTGTCCAAACAGAAATCACAGTCCCTCAGCACTCAGCCCCGGGAAGGGTTGGGAAAAAAAAAAACCCAAAAAAAAACCAGCAAAACCCTCCCTCCTTCTTTGTTTTGTACCTTTTGGGACAAAACGGGCAGGGGGAAGTTGGGTTCGCCTTGTGAGATAATCCTCAAAAACTGAAATGCGGGGATAAAAGAAAAGTCTTCGCCCCCACCGTGGGGCTCGAACCAACGACGCTGAGATTAAGAATCTCAGGCTCCAGCGATTGAGCTAGCTGGGCTCTTGGAAAGCCCCTTTTTCCACTTTTTTAAATTAAAAGTATAAATTTCATTGGGCTTTTGGTTGGATCATCACAAAATTAAACCAATATCTTTTCTATAAAATATAAAAATAAGAGTGAGAAATATAAAAGTATAGACTATAAAACTATATGGAAATAATAAACGTCTGTGCATTATAATATGGCATATATTCACGGGCTAGAAATATATTTTATCTCTTCATTTTACATATGATACCAGATGATGTATTTATATATTCTATATGGGTTTATGCATAAATTAGATACAATATAATAATTTTTCATATATTTATATATTATTATTTATACTTTANATAAATGCCCATAAAACCGGGCATGAAAATCCCTGCTCCCAGGGAAGTTCGGACAGATGTTGGGGCGATGCCGACGGACGCGGAGCGCCCGAGAATTCCCCGAAAGCCGCGGGTCCCTCACCCGGCCGCCCGCTCCTCCGCGCTCC
>VZTB01002323.1:0-10947 GCA_013397245.1 Thryothorus ludovicianus
TCCAGAAGGATACTGTGAGGGACGGTATTGAAGGCCTTGCTAAAATCCTGAAAAACTGCATCCATCTTATTATAGAAAAATACCAAATTAAACAGGACTTTCCCTTTGCGAACCCTTCTTGATTGTGCCTGACAATTGCATTCTTCTTTAAATGTCTTTCAGTAGAACCCAGTATTATCTTCTCCATAATTTTTCCAGGTATTGAGGTTAGACTAACAGGTCTGTATTTCCCTGAGTCTTCCCTTACATCCTTCTCATAAGTAGGAATAGCATTGGCCATCTTCCAGTTAGCAGGGACTTCCTCAGACTCCCAAAACCTTTAACAGATGATCAAGACAGGTCCTGCCATAACATTCTCTAGGTCCTTCGGAACTGTGGGATGAACCTCATCAGGCCCCATTAACTTGTGAACATTCAGCTGATACAACTGGTCCTTTACAATTTCAGTGTCCATAAATGGAAAACCACTGTTCCCTCAGTCATGGTCCTCCAACTCAGAGGACTGGGCAGCCTATGGTCTATCAGTATTATTAAAGACTGAGGCAAAAAAGAATGTAATGCTTCTATTTTTCTTCATCCCTATTAATCAGCTGACCATCTTCAACACGTATCAATTCAATGTTTTCTTTAGACATGCTCTTGCTATTAATGTATTTTAAAAAGTGTTGTTATCTGACACAACCCTGGCCAGTTTCAACTCTAGTTGTGCTTTGCTTTTTGTGTCTTCTCCCTGCAAATATGAGCCACAACTCTGTAATCTTCCTGCAAAGTCTAACCTTGCTTCCAGAGATTGTACCATTTCTTTTTCCTCTTGAGCTCCACAAGGAGTTCCCTGTTCACCCGATTTGGTTTTCTGTCCCACTTGCTTGACTTTTGACACAGTGGAATTGCCTGCTCCTGTGCTTCTGAAAGGTGATTCTTAAAGACTGACCAGCACTCGTGGGCCCCTAAGTCCACAAGAGGAGATTCCCAGGGTAATCTTCTAATTAGCTCCATGAATAACTTAAAGATTGGTCTCTTGCAATCCAGGGCAGCAACTCTGCTGACGTTTTTTCTCATTACACTGAAAATTTTAAACTCAACCATTTCATGGTCACTGTGGGCAAGACAGCCACCAACCATCACAGCTCCCAAGAGTCCTTCTCTAGCCACAAACAACAGATCCAGAAGGACATTTTTCCTAGTTGACTCACAGAGTACTTGTGACTAGAAGTTACCTCCCACAAACTTCAAGACTTCCCAAGGCCTGCTCTTCACAGCAGGATGATATTCCCAGTTGATGTCTGGGAAGTTGGAATCTCTCATAAGGACATGGGCTACTGTCATAATCTGCTAGTACAAGCGGGGGTCGTGATGGTACCTGCCTGGAGCAGCGTACCGTGGTGGGACACTGAGCGCCAGCAAACAATCACTTGGCGAGCATCTACCTCGATCAGGCCAGAGCCCCTGTCCAAAGTGAATGGAGTCTCTGGGGTCTCAGTCTCTGTCCTTTCGATGGTCGAGAGGCAAATGAGGGAAACTTCGGACTGTCTCTTACAGCTACTGATCCAGAGATTTCATCTAATTGCTTACAGAATAACTCATCACTGCTTACATCCTGGCTGGGCAATCAGTAATAAACACCCACTATATTATCTCCTTTGTTTTCCGACTCCTTAAGCCTCATTCAGAGGCTCTCTACCACATCACTGCCAACTGTAAGGGCTGTACAATCAAACCTCTTCCTTACATATAGTGCCACATCTCCATCTCACCTGCCCTGCCTATCGCTCCTAAACAGCCTGTAGCCCTCCATCCCAGCACTCCAGTTGTGGGACTCATTCCACCTAGCAAATATAGCACTACGTGCTACATCAATTAGACATACACAAGTCTATGGGACTTGATGGGATCCACCCAAGGTGGAATATTTTGGAGCAGATCACCCCTACAAAGAGGGATCTGGACAGGCTGAATTGATGGGCTGAGGTGAATTGTATGAGGTTCATGAAGGCCAAATGCTGGGTCCTGCACCTGAGCCACAACAACTCCATGCAGCACTACAGGCTTGAGGAAGAGTGACTAGAAAGATGCCCAGTGGAAAAGGACCTGGAGGTGTTGGTCAACTGCCAGCTGAACATGAGCCAGATGTGTGCCCAGATGGCCAAGAAGGCCAATGGCATCCTGGCCTGTATCAGAAATAAGTGTGTCCAACAGGACCGGGGAAGTGATTCTTCCCCTCTACTTGACACTGGCAAGGCCACACTTCAAATACTGTGTCCAGTTTTGGGACTCTCACTACAGGAAGGACATTGAGATGTTGGAACATGTCCAAAGGAGGNACACTGGCAAGGCCACACTTCAAATACTGTGTCCAGTTTTGGGACTCCCACTACAGGAAGGACATTGAGGTGCTGGAGCAAGTCCATAGAAGGACAAGGAAGATGGTGAAGGATCTAGAGAGTAAGTCGTATGACGAGTGACTGAGGGAACTTGGGTCATTTAACCTTGAGAAAAGGAGGCTCAGGGANGAGCAAAGTGGGATTGTTTAGTCTGGAGCAAGAAGGCTCAGGGGACACTTTATTGATCTCTACCTGAAAGGAGATTGTGGTGAGGTGGAAGTTGGCCTCTTCGCCCAGGCAACTAGCGACAGTACATGGGGAAATGGCCTCAGGTTGTATCAGGGGAGGTTCAAGTTGGATATTAGGAAAAATTTATTCACTAAAAGAGTGGTTAAGTATTGGAAAAGGCTTCCCAGGGAAATGGTGGATTCACCATCCTTGGAAGTGTTCAAAAAATGAGTGGACATGCACCTTACAATATGGTTTAGTTGACATGGTAGTATTAGGTCAAAGGTTGGACTTGATGATCTTTGAGGTCTTTTTCAACTTCAATGATTCTATGATTCTGTGATTCTATGACTACCAGGTCATGTTCATCCTCTTATCTGGCAACGCCTCCCAAGTCCTTGTCCTCATGGCTGCTCTTGATCCATTCTCCACATGCCCAATATATCTGCATGGTATTCCCTCACACAGGTGCAGGACCTTGCATGTGGTCTTGTAGAAATCCATGAGGTTCACACAGGCCCACCTCTCTAGCCTGTCAAGATTGCTTCTAATGGCATCCCTTCCTTCTAGCTTGTCAACTGCACCACTCAACTTGGTGTTATCTGCAAACTTGCTGGGACTGTGCTCAGTCCCATTGTCTATGTCATTAATAAAGATATTAAATAACACTGGTCCCAAAATGGACCCCTGAAGGACACCACTCATTACTGATCTTCATGTGAATATTGAGCTGTTAACCACTACTCTCTGGATGAGACCATCCAACCAACTCCTCATCAACCCAAAAGTCCACCCATTGAATCCATCTCTCTTCAGAGAGAACGATGTTGTAGGGCATCATGTCAAAGGCTTTACAGAAGTTCAGATAAATGACATCTGTAGTCCTTCCCTTGTCCACTGATGGCGTCACTCCATCATAGAAGGCCACTAGGTTGGTCAGGCAGGACTTGCCCTTGGTGAAGCCATACTGGCTGTCCCAAATCACCTCCCTGTCCTCCATGTGCCTTAGCATAACTTCTAGGAGGATCTGTTCCATGATATTCCCTGGCACAGAGGTGAGGCTGATAGGCTAGCAGTTCCCAGGGTCTTCCTTTCTACCTTTTTTTAAATGGGTGCAATATTTCCCTGTTTCCAGTCACCTAGGATTTCACTTGACGTCCATGTCTTTTCAAATACCATGAAGAATGGCTTTGCAATTACATCAGCCAATTCCCTCAGGACTTGCAGTCCATCTACTTAAGATGTGTGGGAGAGGTTGCCATCAAAGACTGGCAAAAAATTTGTTGAGTACCTCGGCCTTCTCCTTGTCTGTTCTTACCCATCTGCCAGCCTTGCTTATGGGGGAGGGGAGGAGGATACATCTTTGACCTTCTTTTTCTGTCTGACATACCTGAAGAATCCTTTCTTCTTATTCTCTGGCCATTTTCAATTCTAGCTGAGCTTTAGTGTTCCTGACTGCATCTCTGCATACCCTGACAAGGTCCTTACAGTACTCAATGGCTATTTGGCCATCTTTCCATAACTGGTATGTTTCTTTTTTGCTTTTAAGCACACCTATAATCTCATTGTTAAGCCAGGGTGGCATCTGGTTCTGCCTTACTTTCCCTTTGTAGGGGATGGACTGTTCTTGTGCTTCCAAGAGATTGTTTTTCAATAACTCCCAGCACTCACAAACTCCTTTTCCTTCATGGATGATTTCCATTGAATGCCTCACACCTGTGCTCTGAGCATCTTCAAGTTGGCTCTTCTAAAATCCAGGGTCTTTGTCCTACTACTGGTCTTCAGTGTGCTTGGCAGGATATTAAACTGCACAATGTTGTGATTGCTGTATCCAAGGCTACCATTGGCAGTTATCTTGTCAAGTAAGTCTCAGTTTGCAAGCAGTAAATCCAGAAATGAACTGCTCCTAGTTGGCATGCCTAGTATCTGTGGCAGGAAGCAGTCCTCAGCGCATTCTGAGAACCATATGGTTGACTAGTGCCCTGCTGTGTTGTATTCCCAACAAATGTCCAGGTAATTGAACCCATCCATGAGGACCAGGTTTTGTCGGCCTAAGAACTCCTTGAGTGGCCGAAGTAAAGTTTCATTAGTCTCATCATCCTGCCTGGGAGGTCAGTAACAGATACCTACCATAAGATCCCCCTTGGTGACAATCCCTCCAGTCTTGATCCACAGTTATTCAATGATAGAACTTTTGTGGTCTCTACAGCTCACCTTCATAAATTCAAATTTATCTTTTACATAAAGTGCAATTCCATCCTCTCTTCTTCCCTTCCAATCTTTTCAAAAGAATTTGTAGCCATCCGTTGTGATCTGACAATTATGTGCATTTTCCCCCCAAGCTTCTTTAACTCTTATGACATCATAACTGTCATACTGGGCTTGGAGCTCCAGTTCCTCCTCTTTGTTGCCCAGACTATGTATACATGCACTTGAGGTGGCCAGACTTGGTGTTTTTGGTTTTGGAGAGGGTTGGGGAGCATTTCTCACTACTCTGGTAGATATGCTCATCCACCCTGTTACTCATGGATATACAGGTGTCACAACTTTGGACCCCATCCTCCCAAGTTTATTAGTTTAAAGCACAATTCACTAAGTCAGTCAATATGCTGGCAAAGATTGTCCTGCCTCTTCTAGATCAGTTGATTTATACTCTTCCCAATAGACTGTATTCATTGAAGAATGTCCTGTGACCATAGAAACCAAAGCCCTGGGGACAACACCATCCACAAAACCAGGTATTGATCTGGATGATGCATTGATGTCTGCCTGCACCCCTATCCCTGACTGGCAAGACAAAAGAGATCACTTGGACACCTGTCCCCTTCACTTGAAGCCCCAGGGCTTTCAAGTCCTGCTGGTCTTGTCCAGACAATGCTTTACCATGTAATTGGTGCCCACGTAGAAAAGAAGTAGTGGATAATAGTCTGCACTTTTAGCCAGTTGTGGCAGTTTCTTTGTGACATCCTGGATCTTGGCTCCTGGCAAGCAGCAAACTTCCCTTGACTGTATATCAGGCTGGCAGATGGGTGCCTTGATGCCCCTCACTCTTAGCACTTACTGCTTTCTTTTGCAGCTTTTAGTATGTCCTGCTGTTGCAGTTTCTCCCTGTGAATCTTGCCCATTGGTTTTGCCCACTGCTAAGACTTCATATCTTTTGCTGGTTGGTACATACAAGGAACAGGAGTGAGGCAATATCCTGTTTCCATGGTTCACCAAAGACCATGGTGTCTCCTTCTCCAAGGTGCTGTCTCTTTAGCAGTGCAACTCTTTGTCTGGTAGTCCTCAGAGGTCAGTGCCACAGGATCCTAGTATTTATTCTTACAACACCTCAGATAGTACTCTGTTTCTTGTTCCCTCTTGTAAAGGTCCAGAGAAGCTGACTAGTCACAGGGTGCATCCTCCTGCCCCATCTCCCCAGGTTGCACTATGATTTGAAAAATGCTCATTAGGCCTTGGCCTTGACTAACTGCACTTGGACTAAGCCCCTCTTGGGCTTATGAGAAACATTGTCTGTTCCCAGGAATGAACAATTCAGCTTATTCTGTGATTTCTATTTTTTAACAAACAGCCTTGGAAACTTATTTTTCTTGCCTGAATAACAACCCAATTGGAATAATATTTTTGTTATTGGACCTTCAAAGAAAGTTACTGACTCGAATTGCAGCCAGGATGGAAAATTACTATGACTAAAGCTCATTCTCCAACAACACTATAAACAGCAGTCCAATGTGAGACCCTTTGAGCTCTTGATTCCCAAAAGATAAGGGGATAATGTGTATGTCTCAAACACTGATAACCGGATGGCTGTGGAGCCAACCAAGGACTGACCACCATGAGAAAAAACAAGATTTGGCTTGAGAAGAGGGGCCATGGAGAGGTAGGGCAACACTTTTCTGGGATAAACATCCTTGTTGTAGTTCCTGGAGATAAGCAGTACAGTGCAACCACAGGAATGAGGCCACGAAGTGAGCATGGAGTACAGAGGGAGATTAAGACCATCAAAGACTCCTGAAGCCCTCCAACCCATTTCCAGAAAGGTCTGAAAGAAAAGACTGCGCATGAGAATTAATTTGCATAGAAACCGAGAAACCTGTCTTCAGGGAAGAGAAACGTATCCATAAAATTGTACCCATCCCCCAAGCCCAGACAGCTCCCCCAGGACCCTGAACATCTCTAGCTGGACCAATGCTACTGAATTGATGCTGAAACCAGGCGTGGTGATCTCTTTTTTTCTCTTTTCTCTTCCCCTCTTTAATATCTTCCTTTCTGTCTTTCCTTTCACCCTACCCCTTTATCCAAAACCCACTGCCATGTGCTTATATAGTAGGTGAGGGATTAACATATTGATTTCCATGCCAACTGTGTAATTTACTAATAAAATTTTCTCATTGTTTGCAGACCCTCTGACTTTGGTCATTCCTTTCAAACACGAGTATTTATGAATCTTAGGTGCTCCCTTTCCCCTTAAGGGAGGATCTTCACACCCCTCTCTAATACAGAATAAGCTAGTGACTTCCTCCTGCATCTCCTCCACCCAAGAGCATGAGGTGCAGTCTTTACAGCCCTCCACCTGGACAGCAGCTTCCCTGATAGGAAGCTCTGTCTGCATGACTGCCTCCACTCATTCCAGGCTAGCCTGGCTAGACAGCCAATTCCTGCCTGCTGCAGAGTGCAGCCCTCATCTGGTCTCTACCACCATGCTTTCAACAACGTCAAAACACTGCCTAATAAGGTCCTATAATTTCCTGGAGACCTCAAGCTGCTGGATAGACTTGCACATCCAACAACTATTTGGGGTGACCATTGGGGCTGCAGCATAAGACTGTGTTAGAAGAATAGGCAGCAATCCAATAGCTAGTAGGATGTGCTGCCTTCCTCATGCATCCTTCTGTTTGAACTGCTGTACAATCTCTTGCACCATTCCTCTTAGGCACTGTTTCCTACAGCACCACACCCTGGTCACTGGCACTACCTAGGGGCCAATTACATGTGGATTCCTGTGGTTTGAACTGGCTGCACCAACAGCGGGGACCACTCAACTCTCTCATGCCCCTCTTATGAGACTTATTGACTGCTGGCCAGTTCTATACACACACAGCCCAAGGGTATTGGGGGCCCAGAAAGCTCCTCAAGCATCCTCCAGGACTTCATAAGCATCACACTCTTCTAAGCACACAGCAAATAGTACTGCTGCCGCTACTGCTATTGCTGCTGCTGGCATTGGCTTCCCATGGTTCAAACTGGCTGGGGAACAGCCACCACCACCCAAGCAAATGGAGCTCCAAACTGAAATCAAACACAAAAAGGAAGTACACAGAAGGTGGAAGCAGGGACAGACTACTTGGGACAAGCACAAAGATATTGCCCATACATATATCAAGAAAGCTCTGAAGATTGTCTAGTGCACATCCCTCACTCCCCCTTCTCAGATCAAAGGGGGTAGAAGAATATCTGCACTAGTTTTATACTTTTTGGGCAATAGTCGATGCTCTGTGAATCTTAAAGATTCCTTACTGAAAGGCACTGAAGGACCCATTTGCCATCCAGACAAAAGAAACAGAGACCGCTACTGTGTTAGAAATCAACAGGGAGACACCTGTAAAATGCCACAAAGGAATTAGGTTGTGTTCTAAAAAGCTGACAAGGTCAATAGGCCCACTAAAGTGCCTCTGAAGCAATGCGTGCAGCATGGGTAACAAACAGGAAAAGATGGAAGTTGCTGTGCACCTGGAAAGGTATGATTTCATTGCTACCACTGAGATTTGGTAGAACAAATCACATGACTGGAGCACTGCAATTGATGGTTATAAACTGTTCCGAAAACACAGACAAGGAAGAAGGGATGGAGGGGTTGCCTTCTATGTAAAAAAATGAATTGACTGGAGAGAACTATCTTTGAAAACCAGTGCTGAATGGGTTGAGATCGTTTGGGTAAAAATAAGGGAAAAGCCAACAAAGGAAACCTTGTGGTTGATGTTTGCTACAGGCTGCCCGATCAAGGTGAGGATGTCAATTAAGCATTTTTACTTCAGCTGCAGGAAGAATCACACTCACAGACTGATCCTCCTGGAGGACTTCAATCACCCTGACACCAGCAATCTCTCTTCTCACAACCTGAACCTCAAGGTCTGTATCCAAGGCAGGGGGGAAGCAGTCCCTCCCATCATAGGAGAAGATCAGATTTGTGACCACCTAAGAAACCTGAGCCTACATTAATCCATGAGACCACACAAGATGAATACCAGGGTCCTGAGGGAATTTGCTGATGTGGTTGCTAATCCATTCTCCATTGTATTTGAGAAGTTGTGGCAGTCAGACCACATCCCCAATGGCTGAAACAAAGGAAACATTGTGCCCATTTTTAAAAAATGTTAAAGGGACCACCCTGGGAACTACGAACCAGTAGACCTCACCTCCGTGTCCAGTAAGATCATGGGACAGAACCTCCTGGAAGATATATTGAGGCATACGGATAACAGGGAGGAGATTAGCACAGCCAGCATGACTTCACTAAAGGCAAATTGTACATGATCATTTTAGTGGTCTTCTACAATGGAGTGACTGCATCAGTAGAAAAGGGAAGAGCTACAGATGTCATCTACCTGGACTTCTGTAAGGCCTTTCAAATGGTCCCCCAAAACATTCTGACCATTAAATTGGAGAGATATGGGGACTGTTAGATGGATAAGGAATTTGCTGGATGACCATGTCCAAAGATTTACAATCAATAGTGCAGTGTTCAAGTGGAAACCAGTGACAAGTGATGTCTGTCAGGGGTCCGTATTGAGACCAATACTGTTTTATATCTTCATCAATGACATAGTGAGTTTGAGTGCACCCGTAGCAAGTTTGCAGATGACACCAAGCTGAGTGGTACAGTTGACATCCCTTCCTTTTGTGTTCCTCTAAAAAGCTGACTAAGTCAATAGGCCCACTAAAGTGCCTCTGTACCAATGCATGAAGCATGGGTAACAGACAGGAAAAGGGAAGGAATGGGATTCCATCCAGGGGGATCTTGACAGGCTAGAGAGAAGTGGGCCCATGCAAACCTCATGAAGTTCCCCAAAGCCAAGTGCAAGGTCCTGCACCTGGATCAGGGCAATTCCCAGTATCAATACAGACTGGGGATGAAAGGATTGAGAGCAGCCCTGAAGAGAAGGACTTTGGGATATACTGGAGGATAAAAAATATGCCATGGGCTGGCAATGTGCGCTTGCAGCCCAGAAAACCAATCACATCCTGGGCTGCACAAAAGGCAGCATGGCCAGCAGTTTGAGGGAGGTGAATTCTCCCCTTCTACTTCACTCTCATGAGACTACTCAGAGTACAACATCCAGTTCAGTTACAGAAAGTCCAGAGGAGGCCACAAAGATGATTAAAGGGCTGGAACACCTCTCATAAGAGATAAGATTATGAGAGTTGGTGTTGTTCAGTCTAGAGAAGAGAAGGCTCCAGGGACGCCTTATTGCAGCCTTTCAATATATAAAGGGAGTAGAGAGGCACTTTTTTGCTGAAGCTTGTACTGACAGGACAAGGGGCAGTAGTTTTAAACTGAAAGAGGGAATGTTTACATTTAGATTTAGGGATCAGGAGCATAGCTGATTTGCTTGTACACCAATGCACTCAGTATGAGAAACAAACTGGATGAACATGTAGTGGGTTGACTTTGACTGAATGCCAGGTGCTCACCAAACCACTATCACTCACCTTCCCAGTGGGACAGGGGATAGAAAATAAGATGGAAAACAAGTAATAGGTTGAGATAAGGCAGTTTACCTAAGCAAAAGCAAAAGTTTGCATGAACATAAGCAAAGGAAAAAAAAGTTTATTCTCTATAGTGAGTGATGTTTAGACACTTCCCAGGAAGCAGGTCTTCAGCACATGAAGTGGTTGCTCTGGAAGGCAAAGATAAATAACGAATGCCCACCATTCTTCCTCCCTCCTTTAGCTTTTATATTTAAGCTGACATTATATGGTATGGAATATCCCTTTGGTTAATTTGGTTTAGCTGGCCTGGTTGTGTCCCCTCCCAGGATCTTGCCCACTCCCAGCCCCTTGATGGGAGGAATGTTGCAAAGACAGCACTGATGCTGTGCCAGCACTGCTCAGCAGCAGCCAAAACACTGGTGTGTTATCAACACCTTTCCAGCTCCCAATGCAAAACACAGCACTGGGAAAGCTGCCATGGGAAAATGAATTCCAGCTCAGCCAGATCCAAGACATGTTTGACCACCCTTAGAGTAAAAAAAAACAAAAATAAATTTTTCTTAGAAGCTATGCTAAGGCACATGGAAGACAGAGGTGATTCGGGACAGTCAGCATGGCTTTCTCAAGAGCAAGTACTGCCTGACCAACCTATTGGCTGTATTTGCTTTGGTTTAGGGCAAATTTGGGA
>VZTB01002325.1:0-11586 GCA_013397245.1 Thryothorus ludovicianus
CATTCTGTGATGGTGCCATTAAAAAATGCTTTGCAATCAGCAGTGGGTCTGTTTTATGCATCTTTAGAATAGATAAATATTGCACTTTCATGCTGAGATGTTTCTGTGTATCCAGAAAATGGATCATCATACAGTCAATTGCAAACATTTCTCCTGGATGTATTCTAGAGAATTGTGTTTCCTTCCAGTTTCACTGGTCAGTAACAGTGGGTTCAGGCTTGACTCAAAAAGTCTTGGTGAGCAGGTTGATTGTTGCTGACCCTGGCCAAACTGTGACCTGCAGATTGTACCCAGCTGTCACATGCTTGGTTGTATCTCAAGGCAGTGATTGTTGTGATGATATGGTCTCCTACTGCCCTTAATCACATAATAAACGGAATGCTTTCACTAATATGAATTCTTTAATCCTAATGGTAAAACCTGTCTTGTGTTTTTAAACCTGTAGCATCTTGATAAGGGAGGAGGGATGACAAGGTGTTTCAGGGCCTGGTTAGCCATGCACAAATTGACCTGGAAGTGCAGAGTCTCAGCCCTCCTCCATCAGTGTCTAATGACAGCTGCACGCCCTGGGCTGTGCATTGTCCCAGCTGTCACAGGGCAGCTCTGCGCTGCAGGCTGGATGTCCCTCTGTGCTGGCCTCCTGTCTGCCCCAATGTCCTGCACTGCTCACTGGGCTGGTCACACAGGAGCTGCCCTTGGCCTCTCTGGACCTCAGGAGGGGCCCAGGTGCCAGTGCTGAGGCTGGCCAAGGTCCCTTTGGATGGTCCCTGAGGACAGTTCTGTCTGTGTGTCTGTCTGTGGCTGCCATGCTCACCTGAAGCTGTGGCACCTGTGGTGGGACAGGAGCTGCCTCCCCCAGCTCCCTGTGCCTTCCTGCAGCCTCTCTTCTCCTTTTCTCACCCACAGACATAGTCATGGCCACTTTGCCAGCATCTCCTGTTCCCTCAGTCCCTTGCAGGAAATATTTTCACAGCAGTACAGTAACAAACCTTCCTGTTCCACACTGCTCTCTCCACCCTGGCTGCATAACCAGCATGGGACAATATCTCCCGATTTTCCATTCTGCTGTGAGCAGCAGCATGAAGTAGAAAACCTTGGTCTGCACGGGGCTCTCACCAATTTGTTCACATTTACATTTTAACAGGGCATCTGAAACAGATGCAGCATTCCAGGTCTGGCCTGTGTTCAGAGGAGATGGACATAAACTCTTCCCTTACCCTGCTCCTCCAGTTCTCGTGCTGTGCAGTATGAACTGCCTTCAACTTCTTATCCACCAACAGAAAGGAGTGAAAAAGAAGCCATTCCTACACAACTAACACTAATTTCTCAGTGGTAGCATATCCTAAATATTGTCGTGTTTGTGGTAGGGTAAAGCCCTTAGAGAAAGAGTGACTGCAACAGCTACTACTCAGAGTGAGTAAAGAAAAGGAGTAGGTTGGGTTGAAAAAAACCAAAACAAGGATATCCTTTGCTCACAGACTACATGAAAGCACCCTAGGTGACCAGGATGCTTTTTTGCTTCCTCAGGCCATGCTCCAAAGCATTTTGATGAGTGAATCAAGTGAGTCAGCTCTGTGAGTGTGAGAAGGAGAGTGGCTGAAATCATTAGGAAAGCAACAATGGCTGAGCACCCTCAGTGTTGAGAGAGGTATGTGAGATAAAACTAATGAAACACCAGATCACTCCTGCAATTTCACCTCCTAACAGAATCAATTTGCAATCTTCCATTGCTTTTCTTGGTTTGGCAACAAACTGGTCTTCTAGCTGGCAAACCTACAGTGAAATTCTGCTTAGAAGTTCAATTGCTGATGAGACAGGACAGAAAAAGTCAAGAAATAGGTCAGACCTATTGGATGTTAAATGCTTCAATTAAATTAGTAATAAAGCTGCTGTATGCAAACAGAAATATGGTAACTTTTCTTTTTGGAGAAAGCAAGTAAATTTGTTATGCGAGGTTGAAGCTAATATTTTGTCTGATTTTTTCACAGTGCTCAGAATACATTTTCTTTCCCTGACAGACAATTTTTCAGAAATTCTGAAAGAAGGCCTGGACCAGAAATGAAGTTGTGGATAGCACCTGTGATATGTCCTAGATATGATTCTTACTCCAAATGAGTCATAAATCCAAAAGACATTGCGAGCAGGATGGATGTGTGTTGTGGGAGGGAGCTGTATGTGTGTTTTTTCTGAGAAGCCCTGAAGAAAGAGGAAGAGAGAGGTATTTCCAGAACAGACTGGCCAATAAATCTGTTCTGGGTATGAACATCTGTAATGTGAGATAGTCAGCTGAGACCCTGCTTTGGCTGGGTCATGTTCAAATACACGAGTGTGAAGAAGGTGATCATCTTCTGTCATTGCAGTGCAGGCAGCGTGCATTTGGCATCAAGTATGTGCTTCCAGAGGGGAAGGTTTTCCTGGAGAGCGTCGTGTACAGTTCCTACCCTAGCTTCCTCCTCCTCTCATAAACTCTGGGAACACCTAATATCATCAGTCTAAAGAGGTCGTTCAGAGCAGATGGCACACTCTACATTTGCCTCTGACCTATTGCATGACAACTTTTCCATGTAGCCAGCTGCCTTCACTGCTTCTTCAGAATCTCTAAATTGAAAATCTCATTGAGAAGATAAAAAACAAGTAAACAACAATCTGTGAATTGTTTTTTAGCTTTTCTAATTTTAACTGCAGATGGTGCTCCCTGTCCAAGTAAAAATTACTGCAAAGAGCAATCCAGGAAGCTTTCACCCAGGTCAGCAGTGTTCCACAAATTGCCTTGCCTTGTGTGCAACCCTGCACCCTAAGTTCACATAACTGTAGAAATCCCCAAATTAGGAAAACTTCTTGTGTGTCGAGCTGGTGGTTAACTCAGCCCCCATGGCTGCAGTGTGCAGATGGATGCAGGTCTTTTACGAAGTGCTGGGCTTCACACTCATTATTCCATCCAAGCCATTGCTTTCCAAAGCTGTGGTTTGCACTCAGGTTTGTTAGCAGACCCCTTCCAAAGGCAGGCTCAGGTATTCCAAAGCTGGGATCCTTATGCTGTTATGTCAATCCACCCCACAGTGCTTCACAATATTTTTGGATCAGGAAAGGGCAACAATGATCAAATGCATCTGACACTAGGCTCCTATTCCTCCAGATGGTCCAGAGCTCAGACGTTCACTCAAGAGGGGAGCTATAGGTATTGGTCCTGCAAGATTGTACAGGGGCTGTATGGCCCCTATATCTCATCTTTAACAAAGAGCCCCTATACCTCATCAGCCTGGTGAAAATACCTGTAAAAACAGCTTCTATAAACTTCTGCAAAATAACCCTTTAATAGCAAAGTATGATTATTCTCTAATTCATTTCTCTCAATAACTTTGTGCGCTATATAAAACTACAGGAATGTAGTCTGACCATATATAAAATATAAAATTTAACATAATAATAATATTTTTGATATTAGGAAATTAGGATTTATCACACATGGAGTATAGCATGATGTAGCAGGTTTACATAATGGCATTTTTTCAGTAACAGGTAGGTGCCACAAAAATCACAGGTGGTCTTATTTAAATAAGGTTTCTGTTTCTGTATGGTCAGACTGTAACTGAGAGAAATGTGAGTTCACCTGGAGTCTGTTTTGATGGCACTACAGGGGTGCCCTGCATAACCCTGAATAGAAGGAAAGTGTTTCAAAAAAAAAAAAAAAAAAGAAATAAAGGTTTATTTTGAACCTTGACCTTTTATGTTTGTCACATTCCCTGAGGGACTATTTGTGGATTCCAGAAATGGTTAGTAAAAGTTCATTTATTGTTTTTGCATGTTTTCAGGGGGAGATGCAGAAGAGTTTTTCAGAGGAAGTCAGTGCACAGGTGTGTGTGTTTCACCCTGTGGAGAAGGATTCAGCTCCTAGGAGAGGCTGAGGGTGTATTGTAAATACTCTATAATGCATAGTATGTAATTTAAAATATGAAACGTGCAGTCCATATATATAATATAATTTCTTATGAATGTGGTCCTCTGCAACCTCTCTTCTTCAAGACTTAGATATCTGGGAAACCTGAGTTCTTTTGTGGTAGGCAGATAAATTTGGTGGGAAATTTACTCCTCTCAAAACCAGCTCCTCTCTTTCAAGATCTGTCTAGTTAATCGGTATTTGTCCAAACATAATGTGGAAGAGTGTAATTTAATTCCAAATTCACAACATTGTCTCTTGTCAATGATAGGATCACTCGTGTTGTCAAATTTGATCTTGTTGCCAAAAATGTACTGGGGGTCCAGTTATCATGCATCAGTTCACCAGCTGAGCTGGCAACCAATGTTGTTTGAGGAGTCAGTTTCAGAAAAAAAACTATTTCAAAGAACTGTCCTCAGAAGAAGATTTCTGAAAATACAATTTGTTCAGCAAATAAGTCAAAACAAACTGGCAGAAATACTTAAAAATTATTTCTTCAGCTTAACAAGAAGGAAATAATCTAAATACTGAAACACAACTTTCATTTATAGAGAACAATAACAGGTGACCAGGCATTCCAGTGCTGTGTTCTGACCATGCTTTAGTCATTAAATGATGTGTAAAGTCTTCATTAAGCCTTCAGGTGGAACCTTGGCATAAAAAACAGCTCAGTGGCAAGGGAGCTTTGGATACATCTTGTCTTTTAGCAGTTGACTGTGAGCATCCTGCACATACACTACAGAATTCAGGAAGCAGGTATGCCTGCTTGTCACCTGCTTTCTTGGCAGACAAGATCTGACCTTGAGCCTGATTTGTACATTTGGCAGCGAGCTAAACCAGCCTGGTCTTGTTCTGCGGTTGGTTCTGCCTGTGAAATAGTAATTCTTCTTACCACCTTTCTGAGGACAGGTTATCTGCAGGGTGCTTTACAGGCTTTTCAGGACAGACCCGTTCGAGGCTTATCTTGCTAAGGCCCCAATGGAGGCGCTCTCATGGCTCACCCAAGGGAGCCCTGCAGCCCAGGGAGCCCACAAAATTTGGGAATCTGGCCTCAGCGGTGCCATTGGCTGACTTCCACATGGCAGTGCAGCATGGCATAGGAAACTGCTCTGGAGCCTAAATGGATGTGAGGTGCCAGCGTGAGGCTGCACGTGTGCCAGTGAATCCTGCTGTAAATCAGCTGCTCCGAGCACAGCGACTGCTCCCTGCTGACACAAACACACAACTCAAGACCCAACGCTTCTCCTCAGGGCACAGCTGTGCCCTATAGACAAGTTGGAATCCAGAATGCAGACAATATTTCCCTTCATGTTTCAAAGGATCCAAACCCTCCGGCAAATACTACTTTTAACCTTTGTCCGTGGAAAGGGCTTCCTAGGCTTTGGGATGAGACAGAATTTTCAGGAATGAAAATTAAGTAGTAGCATAACATGTAATTTATCACAGGGTGAGAAATGGAGATTTTTGGATTTGTTAGAATGGTAAGTAGATGAAGACAAGATGGAGGATCCTTGTTGTTTTTAGGCTTCTTCCTCCTTCTTCATCCACTCCATATTCTGCAGTGTTGGAGACACAGGACGATTGGTCAGAATTTGCCACCGTGCAGTGTTACGTGAGTAGAAGTTTAGTTAGTAATTGGTAGAAAAGTAGAAATATTGTATGTTCTAAGTGATAATTGGGTAAATTATCTTTAAGAGAACATTGATTCTGTGTGTTCAAGGCCTTTGGCTCTTCGGTGTCTTTTCTCCCTCACGCTAGGCTGGTGTAAAGCCTGGTGTGCAGAAATTGTTGATAAGGAAAGAATAAACAACCCGGAGAACGAGAACAACCAAGAGCCCTGTTTGTCCTTTTACTCAACCAAGGCTTAATGAAAAAAGCCTCCCATGTCAGGGGAGAGTCAAGTGGGAGTGGTAGAACTCCTACAAGACACATCAGCTCATGCTAGTTCCTTGCCAGATGAACACAGGGGTACACACAGAGACTGTGTGTACCCTCTTTGGGTAGGCAGGGGAACAGGGTGACTGACCTGTGAATGTGTGCTGGTTAGATTAAGGGGATAGAGTGCACCTAAAGCTTGTGACAAGCCTCAACCCCATTTGGGGGTAGACCCAAGCCGCACAGGATTTTATCTGTACAGTGCTGTCACTTTTCAACAATTGCGTTTTTCAAATGCTAGTCTTAATAAATCTTATTTTTCATTAGCATTAGTGTCAAAATCTTCGAAAGTTCTGCACTTCTGCTGTGTAAGAGAGAGAACTTTTATCCTAGAAAAAGGTGTTGAGAGAAGACATTTGGAAAAAATCTCTTTCTCAATTTCATGCATGGACTATCTTTCTTTTGGGGTCTTATTACTGATAATTCTGTCAGCTGAGAAACTCCCTAATGACCCTAATAACTATGGATGAGTAACAGGTTTGTACAAGTAAAAAGCGACACTTCCACCAGGCTACTGCATTCCCATCTGGATCTTTTTGTTTGTTACTCCATAAATCAGCAGGATCTCCCTTGCTGCTAAAATAGTTCAGGCACTTAAATTATTCAATCTTTTACATAAAAAGGACAGGTAACCCATGGGCTGAAATAACAAAGAGCTGACTCTATTTCTTGCAGATCCTTTCCCTCCCTTGGCATATTGAATCATTACCCTTTTTGGGGCTGCTCCTTTCCAGCTCCACAGGTATCACTTTTTTTGGTTTCTTGTTCATTAGGACCCTTCTTCTCATGCCCCTAAGATGGAGACTGGCAGTCCCCGTATATTTATGACTGAGACACATATGCTGCAGGAGGAGTGGGGGTGATTGTTTAATAAAATTACACCCCTTGGCAACAGAGCTGCCATCCAAAAGGGTCTTGAAGCCAGGTGGAACGGGCTGACAAGGACTCCTATGAAATTTGAAGTGGATAAAGTCCTACATCTGGGCAGGAAGAGCCCCTTGCAATGACACATGCTGGGGGCTGACTGTCTGGAGAGCAGCTCTGCTGAAAAAAAACTGGTGGTTTCTGTAGGCACCAAGAGGAACATGAACCAAGTCTGTCCTGGCAGCAAAAATGACAAACAGCATCCTGGGCTGTACTAACAGGAGCCTAAGTCAGCAGACTAATGAGCTCATTGCTTCCTTGGCAGCATTTAGAACAGTGCATCCAGTCTTGGGTGCTGTACCATAAAAAGATATTGGTAAATTTGGAGGGTTCAATGGAGGGCCATGGAGAAGATCAGGCAACTGCAGCACTGCCCTGTGAGGAGAAACTGGGGAATGGGGCTTGTTCAGCTGGGAAAAAACACTTTGGGGGGACCTAATAGTATCATTCCAATACTTACAAGCAAGTCACTGAGATGATGAAGCTAAACTTCTCAGAGTGCATATTCTGGGAGGATGAAAATGTGAGAAACATAAACCAAACCAACAGAGCTTTCAACTGACGTGGTGAGAAACATTTTCATGATGATGGCAGTAAATTTTAAATCACAGCATCCAGAGAAGTCGTGTACTCTCCCTACTGAAGGATATTCAAGACCTGACTGGATAAAGCCACCAGCAAACTTAATTCACCTCACAGTTGTCCCTGTCTCAAGCAGCTGACTGGACCCAATGGCAACCACAGGTCACTTCCAACTTCAATTATCCACCAATCCTACAATCCTCCTGGCTCCTGGCATCATTCAAGCTCATCACATAAGGACCAAGACTGGCAAATCCCAGTATTTCCGGAGCCACATCGCTCCTGAGGAATCTTACTGTAAATAAAGATGATCGGTGTCCCTTGCCCAATCCCATTCAGCCTTGTCAGTCCAATGCTGTCCTGATGGGGATTTCTGTGCACTGACATTGACCCAGGGGAGTTCCTTTGCATTGTCCTTGCACTCAGCACAATTAATGTGTCCCTGCAATTTGTCTCTCCTCAATTTAGTATTTGGGGCTTTCTTGGGGAATTTGGGTTTTTTTGAAGGGAAATTTTTCAGGACTTGGTTCTCCTGCTTTTGAGAGAGTAGAATTAGAATGATATCCAACTAGATGTGCAAGAAAAAGAGAACTGAGAGAGCATGTGCAGATCTGTAGGATTTCAACACACAAGATACTCTTCTGAGAAAGTCCATGATAGTTCCTACAAACAGCTGATCAGGGTTGAAAGTAAAAGGAAAGAACACTAAAATTACACCAGGGTGTTGAGACAGTGCCACAACATAGTGTTTGTGTTTTTTTGCGGAAAAGCACCAGTTCCAGGGTTTCTTTCTGGCAAGTCACTTTTCCAGTGCCATATGTAGGGATAGCTCGGGATGAGCAGAGTTCAGCCCCAGGAACTCGTCCTGCTCAGCTGCTGAGCCCAGGCTGCAGAAGTACTATATAAAGCATTTACTTCAGACTGAGTTGGGAAAATGTTTGGAGTCATATTTAGCATAATAATATGTAAAGAAACACAGTGTCTAACCAGATTCAGGTGCTTAATTTCAAAACTGAAAGTTTAAAGCACCATTTAAAATGGTGTAAAATATTCAGTATTTTGTACAAAATGGATATCTGCAAAGATCTATGGTGGTCTTTTGCCATTCTTAAGCTTTAAAATTCTGACTTTGAATCTGGTTTTACACTATGCCAGAAAGTCTGTATTTGCACTCCCTTTCTGGGTTCCAAACTGTGGTCTTCTGTCTGCTTATGAGATGACAATATTGGTACTTTTGATTATAGCCTACCATATTACCATTCTACTACCATTCTACTGTTGCCTAATTTATTATTATTCATAAATATATACATGAATACACATGTCACAGAATCAGAGAATGGTTTGGGCTGCAAGGCACCCTAAAGAGCCCTCCAGGGGATGGGGCACCCATACCTTCAGAGAGCTGAACATGAGCCATCCGTGTTCCCAGGTGGCCAAGAAGGCCAATGGCACCTGGCCTGTGTCAGCAATGGTGTGACCAGCAGGAGCAGGGCAGGGATTGTCCCTCTGTACTTGGCACTGGTGAGGTCTCATCTGGAATCCTGTGTTCATTTTGGGTCCCTCAGTGCAAGAAAGACATTGAAGGACTAGACCATGTCCAGAGAAGGGCAGCGGAGCTGGGGAAGAATCTTGAGCACAAATCTGATGAGGAGCAGTTGAGGGAACTGAGGGTGTTCAGCCTGGAGAAAAGGAGTATCAGGGCAGATACATTTTCCCTTGGCAATACCTGAAAGAGCTTGTGGCAAGCTGGATGTTTGTCTCATCTCCAGGCAGTAAGTGGTGGAACAAGGGGAAAGGGCCTTCAGTTGTGCTTTGAGATATTCAGGCTGGATATTAGGAAACATTTCTTCGTGAAAGATGGTTAAGCTTTGGAATGGGCTGTCCAGGGAAGTGGTAGAGTCACCAGCCCTGAAAATATTCAGAACACAAGTAGAAATGGCCCTTTGAAATATGGCTTAGTGGGCATCGTAGAATTTGGTTGAAGGCAGGATTTGATGATCTTGGTGGCCTTTTCCAATGTGAATGACACTGTGATTGTAAGGGGAAGAGGGAAAAGAAAAATAAAAATGTTATGTGAACATTACCACTGTCACTTGGAAATGTTCTATCAAAACCCTTAGGAAGATTAAGGTTGGGTATGCAATATTCTTGCTGGAAAAGCAAAATCGTAAACTCCAACAGCATTCTACAACACGTGTCACAAAATACTTTGATACGTTTTTATTACTGTGATTCCATTTTCTTCTGGAGGAGAGGGACAAACAAGAACTGAACTTCCCCTGTTTCATCAAGTCTCTCATGCTTCAATAGACTCTTGAACAAGAGGAAGAAGATGCTGGTATTAAGAACATCTAATCTAGGATAGGATAGTTAATGGGTTTTCATCCCTGGGCATGGTGCCACTTCCCAGTTCTGTGGAGTAGGGTGTTACACAAGACTTCTGTGCCAGTATAAATGCAGGGAGGTGAGATGCCCTTCACAAAGCACAGCCCTGCACTGCAGGAATTGCCCTCAGCTCTCCACAGCCCTGCAGCTGGCATCCAGGTAAGGGGCACACTTTGCACAGGAGAGCTGGAAGGGTTCCTTGGGCAGCTGCTGTGAAATGCAGGGGAAGGCAAGGAGGCTTCAGTGTTGGGCTGGGAGCTGCAGCCCAGGCGTGAGGGTCTGCTGTGTGCATGTGCAAGGACTGAGCCCATCTTCCAGGGCAGGAGGAGATGGCTGCTGCAGGAGAGACAAACCTTAGCAAGGGAGAGGGTGGAGGGGGCCAGTGACACACAGTTGTGAGGGGTGACTATGAGGGTATTTTACAACTTAATCTTGGGGATACACCTAAACCAACACAGACAACTAATTAAAAGTGGGCAGTTGTGGGCAGGTACCTCGTTTTATTTTTTCCCTCCAAATACAAGCTACTATGTAAATGGTTCACTCTTTTCCAGCTGTTGTTACATTTATTCATTGTTCAAATTGTTTTACATTTTCTTTAGTTCCCCATGCCCTCCATCATTGTGTAAAGTCTTCTTAGAAGCTTTGTTTGTTTTCTGTCTTCCTTTTGTGCAGGCTGTCATCCACCTCCTATAGCAAGAACTCTTATCCTCAGAAGTCTTACTTAGATGGGAAAAATCATCATTTATGAGCATGCCAATTTCAGGGGTGTGTCCAGAGAAATCACTTCTGACATTTCCAATCTGGGACGTTTGGATTTTAATGATATTATCTCCTCAGTGAGAGTAATTGGGCAGCCTTGGGTGGCTTATGAGCACATAAATTATACAGGCAGGTTACTGGTACTTGAGGAGGGGGAACATGACTATGTTGGTAGAAGCATGAATGATACGATCAGCTCTCTGCAGATGATCACTGAAGATCTGCACAATCCCCAGATCACTCTCTATGAGCATCCCAACTATCAAGGGAAGAGCAGGGTGATAACACAAGCAACCAATCTGGCAGCGGGATTCGACAACGACATCATGTCCTCCCACAAGGTCCAGAGAGGTGCCTGGCTGCTCTGTGAGCACAGTGATGGAAGTGGATTTCAGTATATTGCACGAGAAAAAGATAACCTTCCACATTACTCAGCAATCTACCTCAATGACAAGCTTTCCTTCCTGCGTCCCCTTCACCCTGGCCGCTCTTATTAGAATGCAAATCCTCCAGAGCTGAGGAAGATGCAGCCCCAGCATGAAATTTGAGATCTAGTTTTCTGCTTCTGCTTGTGTAGCATTTTTCCTTGGGAGCTCTCTGCTGGGCTGCATTGCATATCTGTACTTCTCTATCCTGCCTTGCATTCTTCTCCCACCCCATAAATGAAAATATCATCATGCTTGATTGCATGAATCAGTGTCCAAGCTAAGAGACATGCCAGGGATGTGTAACCTAATGCATCCTCAGGTGGCATTCCAGATTCCTATGCTATGGAATGCTGAAGCATTGCATGTTCTTTCTGTTGCTAAGTAAACAAGAAAATATAACTGTAGAGTCCGCATTGCATTGTTTTTAATTTGCTTTACAAAGGTACCATGGTCTCTGCCATTGTCTGTAATTCATTTTGCATTGGTGACATTAAAGAATGCTTTGCAATCAGCAGTGGAACTGTTGTATGCATCTTTGGAATAGATAAGTATTGCTCTTTCATGGTGAGATGTCTCTGTGTATCCAGAGAATGGATCATCATACAGCCAATTGCAAACATTTCTCCTGTA
>VZTB01002326.1:764-22677 GCA_013397245.1 Thryothorus ludovicianus
TAGAACAAAAACACACTTGAAGATGGATACATACTAAAACACTTGTGGAAGAAACATTCTAAGAAATGATGCACTGTTGTATTCCATTTCACACAAAGCCATTACTCACAGGTCTTTTTCATTCTCAGACACAGAAGTCAAAATCTCAAAGCAGAGGGACAAGGCAAAACTACCTGTAGAACCCTTTGAAGATTCATTACAGTATTTTTACTACTGTAACTTCAAGTTTCTGTTCTATTTACACATTTCTTGAAGACTGTGTCATAAAACATTGTTTGAAAATTGTCTTTTGACAGATTTAAAGTATTGCACTGACACTATTAGTCCTTTTCATACCTCAGCACTATGTACTGAAACTAGGCTGTGGGTGGGTAGGTAGGCAGCTTACTTTAAAACTGAAACTGGTTTGAGTATCAAAGCCATGAACACAGCAGCACAGGCAAGAAGTGAAAGACTGTAGAGTGTGGTAAGGAAAAAAGCATGTTTTTCTGCCTCTCTCCAAGCTCCAGAGAATTATTAAGTTTATCTTTCCACAAGACCAAGTTCACACTTCATTTCAGAATTTTCTTAGTGAGCATCTTTTATAGATGATTTCATAAACTGTATTAGAATCCTATCATTATTCTTAGTCTTCACTATTTACTACTCTTGGCAATAAAGAATTGCCATCTTAAAGCTGTCAGATATAATTTTCAAAGAGAAGATAAAACACATTTCACAGAATCACAAAAAATCATAGAATGGTTGAGGTTGGAAAGCACCTCTGAAAGTCATCTGATCAATGCCTGTGCTCAAGCAGGGCCACCTACAGCCAGTTGCTGATGACCACATCCAGCTGGCTACTGAGTATCTCCAAGGATGGAGACTCCATCACCTCTCTGGTAACCTGTGTCAGTGACTCGTCATCCTCCTACCAAAAAAAATTTGTTTTCTGATATTTAGAAGGAACATTCTGATTTTCTGTTTGTGGCCACTGCCTCTGGTTCTGCCACCGGAAAGAGCCTGGGAATTTTCTTTTCCCCCCTCTCTTCAAGAATTTACATGAGTCCCAGCTCTCTTGCCCTTTCCTGATACGGCGCTTTGATGGAGTCTTTCCAGTATATCCTTGTCTCTCTTGCACTGAACAGTCCAGAACTGGACACAGTACTTCAGGTGTGATCTCGCCTGGAGGACGAAGTGAAGGATCATCTCCCTTAAACCAGCTGGCAGTACTCAAGCCCAGGATATCATTAGCTTTCCTTGTGGCAGGCTCTATTAGCTCAGTTCAGGGTAAAAGCTACTGTTCTTTGTAATGAATAGCAGCAATAACAATTTAATTCTGGAATTTTTCTTTTATACGGTAATTTTGGAGAGATTAAAAGAGTTTTACAGTGAAGGGATAATGAATCCATTTAATTTGATTCAGCTGGAAGTTCAGTTAAATGCAGAATTTTTTCTTGTCAGACCGCAGAAACTTTTGTCAGCAAAAGAATTTTCACTCTTCCATTGCTGAAGCCATTACAAAAGGAACGTAAAGCTGTTATTTCTAATCAGACTATTAAGTTCTAAGCATAGCACTGAATTTTTTGTAATAATATGCAAAGACTTAAAAGAAATTATTTGATTTTCAGACTCATCAATTGATGAGGATGTGGTATGAAGAGGTAAGATTCTTGTACTAACTATGAAGATAAACATGAAAATTACTGATGCATGGAATCTCTGTGGGTCTCTGCAGGATCATTTCAAAAAGCAGGTTTTAAACAGATCTGCAAAATAGCAGCCTCGCTGCTAATTTAAGTAGAATTTTAACAGGTAACTCTAAGTACAACACATAAACCTACCGTATTTTTGGACTGCTGTGCTTGAAGAACTGCAAGAACTTAGGTATCATGATATTGAGTGGCCGGTCCAACACATCACTATCTAAAATTTCAGCGGAATCTTCACATATCTTCTGAAGAGCGCCAAAAGCGCCCTGTTTAAAAATGAATAAACAAGTAAGTATCTTCTTTTGCATTCTGAAGAAAATAAATTTTAAGACTTCATATAGAATGGGTAATTTCAGCACAACACAGTAAAAGTAGCTAATTAATACTGTAAATGCAGCTAACTTATTAATGATTAAATTGAAATATTATTAAAGGCATTTTATTTAAACAAGATCTGAGCATCTGTCAGCTCTCAAGCTGGGAGAGTCAGCAATGACTAAGTGATAATTTTAGTTTGGTTTGATGCTCATCTATCCAAATATATTTCAAAGAACACTTAAAAGCTAATTTTTATTTGAGAAGTAAGTAGAACGACTCAGAAGTATCCAAATAATTGCATACATAATTGTATTTCCTTTTATAATTCTCTACGGGGCAAAACAGAGATGATAGTCAATTCGAGTTTCATTTTCAAATGTGGGGTTTTTTTATGAGAGAAAGAAGCACCAAAGCACTACACAACAATGTGGCATCTTGGATCATTAGTCATCTCTGAGGTTCACTTTATACAAAATGTTTCACACTTTCATGGAGACATTATCAAGTAATTCAAATGGTGTGATTACAATCTTTCTGGTTTTACATCAGACATAGCTTTACATTTTTTCTCAGAGTTTTAAACTGTTATTTACTTATTTCCCTTCATAAAGACTAAACAAAACAGTTCATTTCACCTTGGTATAGCAACTGATCACTTTTCCAGGTCAAGTTACAAGACGAATGAACATCACTTCTAAGTCAGACAAAATTCAACATCAACTTAAAAATGCTAATGGTGCCTAAAAGATCAAGCATCACAGAGCAGTAATTTCAGAAGCCTTCTCAGCTGAGATAATACCATGATTATCCATCTGCAACCTTATTCCACTTTTACGCAAAGAAAATCCATCTGTTTGAATGAACAGTAAGAATGCTGTTAGAAGTATCAAATCTTAGCCACTGTTCTGCAAGGAGAACACATGGGCATGTATAAATACACACAGACACACACACAATACTATACATATACATAGTGTCTGTGAAGAGAGAGAAAAATAATGACAATGAGATGATCACCTATTTTCTATAAATCTCCTTACCTCACAGGTATTGTAGTCTTCAGAATCCAATAGGCTGCAAAGCTTTGGCAAGAGTTCAGGCCAATTCTGTAACTCCCCTTTTGAGGCAATGGTTGTTATCAGAATGCCTAAAATAAACAGAAGAATGGAGAAAATGAAATCTCACATGCTTTCACTTGTTTCATACCAATTTTTCACATTTTTCTCCTCTCAAGTATCTAAAGAGATAAGAAAGTTACGGTTTTGTTGAAGACTGCCATGCATAAAAAGAGGAAGTACATTTAATTGNGGCAACTTTTGCTCCAAATTTACTAAATGTACAAATCTGGACCTTTAATAAATACAGAGTATCCACCCCAAGTCACCTCTTTTATACTATGATACAAAAGCATGAATGTGGGTATCTGTCATTCAATAAACTTACAACCTAGTGATAAATTATGTGTTCACAACTTCACTGTGTTTACAAAAAACATTAAGGACACATTCTAAGACCAAGATACCTACTAAGAACTTAAACATTACTGTAGGTCATCCAGTTAGAAGCTCTGAGAGCCAGCAGACAGGTCAGCCCAAAGAGTCACTGATTCCGTTTCCAGCATATATAGAAATCCTGGAGAAAACTAATTAGGCAACAGAGAAGGCTACTTATAAACTAGAAATGAATTTGTATGAGTCCATTTTGTCTCAATGCAAAATGTAACAGAATCCTTTATGCTACTGGCAGTTACTTCTAACAAGCATTAACACAGAAGAACTCGGCATTACTTTAACTAGCAANGCAGATGTTATTTGAAGGGCTTTGAACAGCAAAGGTGGGTTGCTCCTTCCTGTTGTCATGAAGGGTTCAAACATTAGGAATCAAGCACCAAGTAACTTCACTTAAGGAAATTATAACATTTATATATATATGTANTCAATAAACTTACAACCTAGTGATAAATTATGTGTTCACAACTTCACTGTGTTTACAAAAAACATTAAGGACACATTCTAAGACCAAGATACCTACTAAGAACTTAAACATTACTGTAGGTCATCCAGTTAGAAGCTCTGAGAGCCAGCAGACAGGTCAGCCCAAAGAGTCACTGATTCCGTTTCCAGCATATATAGAAATCCTGGAGAAAACTAATTAGGCAACAGAGAAGGCTACTTATAAACTAGAAATGAATTTGTATGAGTCCATTTTGTCTCAATGCAAAATGTAACAGAATCCTTTATGCTACTGGCAGTTACTTCTAACAAGCATTAACACAGAAGAACTCGGCATTACTTTAACTAGCAATCTCTCAAGCAAAAAGTGATAAAAAAAGCTTCTCAAGCTTTTTCCTTGAGCTACTCACAATATATCATTTTTCTTTGGAATAAATGCTAAAATTCTAGTTAAATACACAAGAATAGAGGACAACATTACAGAACAAAGGACATTCTGGGCAGAACACACAGTATATAATAGATATTTTGCATTATTCCTTTGATGTAATACGCTGGATGTTTTCAAGGTCCTAAAACAGGTTTCAGAGGATGAAATGTTCTGGCATGCAATTCAGACCATATATGTGATTAAAAACTTTCTGTACAGACAGTGCTTTGCCTTCATAACTCCTGAAGCTGATTTCTGAAACGATTTTCTCTCTTTGCTTTCAATTAGGAGCTACACTAAGGTTATGCTGAGACAAGTGTCCCCAGAAAGTTTTAAGAACAGTTGCAGACAATTTCTAAAAGGATGTGTTTATAGCCAAGCAAATCTGTGGGTCGTCAACAAATGCAGCTTGAATTGATATTTCAAAATTAGCACATGGGGTTTTAAAACCTGTACCACAGGTTAACAGCACAGAGAAGATTTCCTCTGTTGCTCCTTCAGGGATTAGAATAAGAATAAGCTAAGTAAGGATAGAACAATGTGCAGTTATCATTTGGTCTCAAGTCATGTGCTCATTCTCCTCAGCAAGATGACTTCTGGGATGGGATGGGATTAATCAGCTTGTCTCCATCTGGGCCAAAACGAATCACCTTTTGTCTGATGAGCACTAGAGAACACAAAGGAGAGTGAATACTGCATTAAATCTTCTCTGATGCCATTTTGATGTACTTGCTCATCTTGCTCTCAGAATTCCTGAGACCTTATTTGCAACTGACTCACTAAGTTGATAGTGCTTGAACTGCAAAAACATGTACTCATCAGAAAGAGCAGCTCTTATCTCCACCTGCCAACTCATGCTAAGGCAGTCTAGGTTAGGTAGTAACATCTTTACACCCCACTAGTACAAACAATCCAATGGGTAGAGGAACAAGGTCAGACAGCTATAAGAATCCAACAAAACAGAAGGGTGCCAAACACATGCAAAACAGCAATGGTTATGCCAGCAAGAAGTTCATCAGCTGCTATTCATTTTCAACGTTCATACATGCCTAATAAACCCTACAAGGATCACTTAAAGCTGAACATTAATTGAGCTACTAATCCACAAGCCTTTCCTATCAGAAAAATTAAAGAGTAACTGCTTGAAAAAAAACAAACCCTACCTCCCTCAAAAAAACACCCCAGAGACCATCACCAAACAAGTCTAAAATAGCAAACCAAATGGAGCTGGAATATGTTCCATATCTAGGTCAATTGTACTCCAATGAAAAGTCCTATGAACAAAGGAATAAGCATGTCTTCTACAACTCGAAATTTAAAGAGTACCTGCCACTCAAAGATTTCTTTCTACTCTCATTGGTTATTAATAGAATTCATAGTAAAGCAGCTCCACAAATGGCAAGACAACAGGAAAAAGCTAAGAAATGAGTAATTTATCTTCTGTAGTCTTTAGTCCATAACCTGAATGCCTGGAGAAGGAAAAAGTAAATTACTATGCCTATAGAAAAAGTAAATTATTCTTAACAGTAACTGGTAGATTATTTCATAAGAAGAGTCAACTGAGAAATGACGAATTCCTTTCTGAACTGACACTCATACCCATTTTCAGTATTAAAAGATATATATTATATGTTTTTCTAGCTTTTTAGCAGACAAGGAGAATTACTACAACATTGGAGGAAATCATACATCAAAGAACAGACAGAAAAATCACTTTACCTTGAACCAAATAAAAATAATAGAAATATATGCCTTTTATAAAAAATGTGTATCCAAACAAGGTATTTACAAAATCAAAAATTCATGTAACAAATAAAACTAGTTCTCATTGGAACTAGATAATATTAAAGGTCTCTTCAAGACCACTTCATGATTTTATAATACTACGAAGTTCTGTACATCACATTTTATCTACTGTTTACTGACAGAAGCTCTTTACGTGAATGCCTTATGCATGGCATGATGATTCTCTGAAGGGATGTGCCTATGTGTGTTTATAGGGGGTGGGATGTAGAAAATCAGCTAACAGAAGCATTTCATTGATGCAATCAGAGTACTGCAACAGTTCTGAAGTCAGATCATTACCATGTTCCTGTTTTTAGGTATTTAAGCTAGCAGCTAGCTCAATTTAAGCAGATGCAAATAAACTTATATTCAGTTACATTTCAAGAAATATCAACTGAATTGCTATATCATTTCTAAGATAACAGGAATCTAAAGTATGACATCTTTATATTCACAATAAATAAAAATTTACCTGAAACATGGTAATGTTGTGACAATGAGAAACAAAAAAAATTTACCAGCTTAGTAACTCTTTATGTCCCTAGCACAGCTCTCATCTATTATCAGAAACATTTTCAGTATGCAGAGAACAGCATTAAGAAGAAACTTACCTACAGTAGCTCGAATTAAGGGGGAGGAATCACCAATATTGTTCAAACATTCACTTTTAATGAAGTCAGTTACCCCATTTGGAAAGTTGTGAAAATGTGCTTTTACATTATTCTTCAAGATAAGACCACTCAAGGAACGTGTTGGCTCATCTGCAACAGAAAGTAATTACAGTCAATCTTTAATCAGTTAACCGAAATAAAGCAGACTTCCAGAACAATGCCACAAGATCAAAGCTTATAGATATTAATCTTCATTTCCTTATCTCTCCTTCCAGCTACACCCACCAAATCACCTAGCAAACGTCTTTAGTCAGGTTCAGAGTACATTAATTAATCAGCAACCATATACATTAATTAATCAGCAACCATATACAGTTCAACAAGGGTAGTGCCTGACTCTGCGCTGGGGATGGCACAGCCCTGGATGTGCAGACAGACTGGGAAATGAGACGTTGGAAAGCTGTGCCACACAGAGGAGCCTGGGGGTCCTGGTCTATGGCAAGTTGCACATGAGCCAGCAGTGCCCTGGCAGCCAGGAGGGCCACCCGTGTCCTGGGGACATCAGGCACAGCATGGCCAGCTGGGCAAGGGAGGGGATTGTCCTGCTGTGCTCTGCACTGGGGCAGCCTCACCTCCAGTGCTGGGGACAGCTCTGGGTGCCACAACAGCCCCATGTAAGGATACAGAGTGTCCAAAGGAGCACCATGAGGGTGGAGAAGGGCCTGAGGGGAAGCCCCATGGAGCAGCTGAGGTCACTTGGTCAGTTCAGCCTGGAGGAGACTGAGGGGAGACCCCACTGCAGTTACAGCTTCCTTGTGAGGGGAAGGGGAGGGGCAGGCACTGATCCCTTCTCTGTGGTGACAGTGACAGAACCTGAGGGAATGGACTGAAGCTCTGTCAGGGGAAGTTTAGGTTGGGTATCAGGAAAAGGTTCTTCACACAGAGGGTGGTTGGGCACTGGAACAGGCTCCCCAGGGGAGTGCTCACAGCACCAAGCCTGACAGAATTCAAGGAGCGCTTGGACATTGCTGTCAGGCATATGGTGTGATTCCTGTGGTGGTGTCCTGTGCAGAGTCAGGACTGATCCTTTTTGGTCCCTTCCAGCTCAGTGTATTGTGTGATCCTGTTATACACTATTTCTGTTTATTCAAAATTAGAATATTAGATTACAAACCCTACATTTTAAGAGAAAGTTTTGAATAGACATACAGGCAAGGAATAGATCTGAAGTCACACAACACAGGAAACTCATTAAAGACATTTGTCAGTCAAAGACATTCAGACATTCTGATTATACTGACAGGCTTGCTGCAATACTGATACTGTAAGGAACTGGTGACAAACCTGGTTTCACCACAGTAGGATATGGAAATGATGACTGTGTAGTAAAACCTCTACTCTATTCCTAAATGAATATAATGTTCTATTTTTCTATGAAGTAAGATACTTTAATCCCTTTAGAAATTCAAAATTCTGATCTATTAAATTAATAATTAGAGGAATCGGGAAAAAAAAATCTTTAGACAATGTTAACAGGAAAGCATTACACAGTATGAGCTATAAAATAAATGCAACCAGAATTGACATGAATTGAGTAAGAATATAAGTTCAGTAAACAGTTTGAGTTCTATTCACTGAGCTTTATCTAAGTTACTTGCCCAAGTAGAGGAATGGAAAAAGAACAGCCTAGATTTTTCATCTATAGTGGAATAGATTCATGTTTCATTCTTAATCAAGGGCATGAGTAACTTGTTATTACGTCTGAGATACATTGAAAGTGAAAGATCTGAACATTCTATATTGAAAGGGTTTGTTTACAGTATAAACAAATTCAAATTTACTGTTTACAGCAACCGTAATAGCACTGGAAGCTAATTTTAATCAGTATTTTAGCCACTTGTTGAATTTTTTCTATGAAGTGCTGATTTGGGCAAAATAAGGAATTCCTTTGTGCCAGGACATGGAACTATTCCAGACCTTCAAAACTATTATTAACCCAACAGAAATAAAGCTAAACAAAATAAGATACAACTTTCAAATATAAAGCACTTTCAAACTAAAACTACTGCACCACAACACCAAGATTCTCACAACACTGCAATGTCTGATGGCTGACTGACAGACACCGGACACTTTATACCAGTTAGAAGAGAAATAGAGTTCCTCAGAAGAGAGGGGATTGTTTGGCTGATCAGAAATAAAAATTCATTTTAATCAGCGGATTTTGAATGCCAAAACCAGCATGCCTTCAGTACACTTCTTAATCTTGTCTTTTATGTTCTTATTTCAGTTCTTCTAAATAAGTATTAATTAGAACGCTCTGGAACTACAAAGGTATTGATATAGAAATAAACATGTCCTTAAGAATTCAGAAACTTTATAAACCAAGAAGCTACCCAATGAATACATATTTGAGACAATTCTACAACTTTACCTACACTTCATATGATTTAAATATCAACTTTTAAACAACACAAAAATAAAACTCACTTCACTTGCACAGCACTACATTTGCAGCACCTTTTCTGGGAGAAGGAGGGAAAAAAGGGTTTACTATTTTAGATAAAAAACTAAAGATGGTATGCATGGATAAACTTCTCTCAACCTCATAACTTAATTGTGAGCCACCATAAGTATTACTGTAGTTACTTGGCAAGTTAAATCAAGTAATTTTGAGATAGTCTCTGAATTAAAAGTAAAATCTTCACATCAATTCTTGTGCCAATAAATTATGTCAAACTCTGATTGCTTTACATAACTGGCATCCATTGATAGGTACACACATGTTCATGAAATTCAGCCATTCATAAATTATTACGATGATTTAAAATCGTGCCTGGGGTAAAAAGAAGCCAAAAGGAATACTCCTTTAATTTCCATGTTTTAAAACGTTTGCAAACCACAAAAAAACACTATCATTAGCACCCGCAGACACCAAATGCAATAGTTACTGTAATTCTTTATCATATAGCACTATCTTCTTGGTGTGAAAGAAATCAGTGACAACCAAGGTCTGACTAGAATATAGTAGGGTAGTCACTATTAGGATAAACTCTGGAATGAAAATATTAAACACTGCATTCAGGAAAAACATTGTTCCATTAGAATGCCTGGCTACAGCTACAAAAGGGACAAGGCTACAGTTCAATTTAACCCAGCAGAGATACACAGATTATTAAATTCCTTTTCTCAAAACCAGACAGATTAGTCAACCAGTTTAGATAAAAATAAAGGTCACAAGAAGGTGAAACTTCAGGACTATTTTTTTTCTTCATAACTATTATGGTATGCAGCAGTATGAAATATCTTTAATCCATTCTTTTAGCCAAGATAACAGAAAAACTGTTCTTCATAGAAAGTGACTATCCCATGGTAAGTGATTATCCACAAGAAAGATTCCACAGGATTCATAATGGAAGTGGCATCTCTCACAAATGAAAAACAACTAACAAAACGAGAAGAAATTTTTTTTTAAAAAGCAAAATGAATTATCAACAAATTGAGAAGTGACAAGCAGAAATCACACAGGACTTTGTGCTAAACAAACATCAACCACTTGAGACAGAGAAGCAGCCCAGAATCTGATATCCAAGCATTAAAAAAAGAAATTACACTGCATCTTAAAATCTTAGTTTGAGAAAAAAAAAATCAGATATGACTGGACAAGGTTACTTATGGAATCCAGAGTATTCAACTACTTAACAGCTACACTATCAGAAGTCAGTAATATAGGTCTGGGTGGTCTTGCTTTAACACCAAAATTACAGGCCGATGGCTTAAGAGCTGAGTAAGACACTCCTCAATCTTCACAGATTTTGTGATAAGTTCTGTCAGCCATATGCTCCTGCCATCAAAAAAGCTCATAGTCTTGTCTCCTTTTGTCTCAGTCAACTTGGAAGTACAGAGTTGACAAGAACATATAGTACTAGAAAAAGAAGAAATATGAAGCAGACCTCTGGCATTCAGTATCATCTTTGATTCCAAATCAATTAATCAGTTGAAGATTCCTCCCTCACACTGCCTCACTTTAAAATAAACAATGTAAAAATTATCATTTGCTTCTCAGTAAATTTTTAATCCTGTTTTAAGATTCTCATACTAGTTCTAAATTTTAATGACAGAGCAAATGGATGCATAGCCACTTTACACAAATTATTCTAGGTTACTGCCGTGCTTTTAGGAACCAAGGGGTGTCCTTAAACAGCCACATTTCCTCTATCAAGGGTTTGCATGATACAGGTTGCATATTTGAAAGCAACAACGTTTTCATAGCCCACCTGCAACCCCAGATAAACATAGGTTTCATCATGCCTTTTAGAATCATAAAATCATTTGGGTTGGAAGCCACGAACATCCAATGTCTTCACCATGTGCAAGATTAAATCAGATTGCTCAGAGTCCCATCTAATCTCACTTGGAAGGTTTAAAGGGATGAGGTACTCACTACTTTCTAGGCAATCTTTTCCAGCACTCTACCCACCTGCACTGTAAAAAACTTCTTCTATACATCTAATCTAAACAAACCTTCTTTTTTAAAAATCATTACAACCTTGTCCTATCACAATAAGCCTGGCTAAGGGGTTTGTTCCTGTCTTTCTTATATGCCCTCTTTCAGGTATTGAAAGGCTGCAATAAGGTCTCCTCAAAGCCTTTTTTTTCCATGCTGGACCACACGAGCTCTCTCACCCTTTCCTTACTGTTGAGGTGTTCCAACCCTCTGACACTCTTTGTGGCCTCCCTCTAGACCTGTTCCATGTCTTTCCCATGCTGTGCCCCTGCACCCACTGTCTGTGCACTTCCTTCTTGTCCTTTAGTTTGACGAGCAGACTAAACATAACTTGCTAGATTGATAAAAGAACTGAGTGACTGGGATGAGAAATTTGTCCATTCACAAGCTGTGATATAATGATTTATGAGCATAGCTATATTTTGCTATGATATCTTGTGATATTGGCAACATTTCATGTGAGGGTGAGACTTTTTCTAAGGCAAAATGGCCTGTCTGTCAATCTCCATCCTAAAGCTTATTTTCAAAAATAAGCTGTCATTCTGTATTTTAATTATAGATATGGATTTACTACGTACAAATATAAAATGTGTATTGACAATGACTAGTGTCACTGTTGCACATGAAGATTTCTCATGTGCTAAAAAGACTGTTAAAATAGATAAAACCAAAAAAACAAGAATCCCAACAGAACTATGTGATACAGGAAGCAGAAAACGAACTATTTCTTCTGTTCTAATACATAAGAAAACAGCACAAAAACAGCTCCATAAGCTCCTCAACAGAAAAAAAATCCTGTTTTTCCATACTAGACTATGCCTCAAATATAACACTTTAGACTTAAATGAATATGGTTACTATCACGTCAGGAGCGGACTGACGGTATTTCAAAACATTCAGTATATGTCAACACATAAATGACCTTGAAATGTAGTGACTAGACTGAAGTTAATCAGTGCTCTTCATTGACTTATGTGAGTCATGGAAAATAATTTAACTCAATTGCCTAAGCTTAGGAATGTCTGTAAGAGACTAAAACAAAGCTGAAAATGTTCTGCTGATATCGTGTTTTGCATAATTACTGAATAATAAGTTATGCTCCTTAAGATGATGGTGTAAATAAAATTGAACTGTGGACAGTATCAGAAGAGTATTGAACAGCTGACCAAAAGGAAACTTGCTGGTTAGTACAATTGAGTCTATGTGGCAAGGTTTTGGCAGCAGGGTGGGACCTGCAGAGAAGGTTCAAGAAGTGTCTGCCAAGTTCAACAGAACAAGTGCCAAATGGCTCCAAGATGGACCACCTGCTGGCCAAGGGTGAGCGCATCAGTGATGGTGGGAAAACAGGAGATGAGGAAGTGCCCACCTCTTCACTCTCAAGACAGGACTTGATGAAATGGCACGAAGTTGAGTCAGGAGAGGTATAGGTTAGATATCAGGAAAAGGATTTTCACCCATAGGGTGGCTGAGTACTGGAAGAGGCTCCCCAGGGAAGTGGTCACAGCATCAAGCCTGACAGAGTTCAAGAAGCATTTGGGCACCAGTTTCAGGCATATGGTGTGATTCTTGGGAGTATCCCATGCAGGGCTAGCTAGACTCAATGATCCTGGTAGGTCTATTCCAACTCAGCATATTCTATTTCTCTGATTTAAAAAAGGAAAAAAATTACTATGCAGGAACAATTGCAGACAGAGTAGAGAGAAGTGAGAAATATGTAAGAGAAACAGCCCTGCAGACATTAAGGTAACTGAAGGAGAAGCAGGAGATGCTCCAGCTGCTGGAGCAGAGGTTCATTCCCCTGCAGCCTGTGAAGAAGAACATGATGAGGCAGACTGTCCCGCTGCAGCCCATGGAGTTTCACAGTGGAAGAGATATCCACCTGCAACCCATTCAGGATCCCTTGCTAGAACAGATGGATCGTCAAAGGAGGCTGTGGCTCTATGGGAAGCCTGCACTGAAGCAGCCTGTTCCTGAAGGACAGCATTCCATGGAAGGGATCCACACTGGAGCAGTTTGTGAAGAACTACAGCCTGTGGAAAGGACTCACGATGTAAAAGCCTGTGGAGAATTGTCTTCTGTGGAAGGGAAACTCTCAATGGAACAGGGGGAAAGTATGAGTGTTCCCTGAGGGGGAACGAGTGGCAGAGAGAATGTGTGGTGAACTAACAACAGACCCCATCTCGTGTTCTCCTGCATCACTGGGGGAGAGGACGTAGAGAAAAGTGGGAGTAAAGTTAGGCCCTGGTAGAAGGGACCTGTTTTATTTAAGATTTGGCTTCATTTGTCATAGCCCTAACCTGATTTGATTGGCCATAGAGTAAACTGTTTTCCCAAGTCCATAACAGTAATCAGTGAATGATCTCTATATGTGTCCTTATGTCAATACAGGGACTTTTGTTATATTCTCTCTCCCATGTCCAGATAAGGAGGGGAATTAGCGAGCAGCTTTGGCAGGGATCTGGCATCCAGCCAGGTCAACTCACTACAATTAGTTTTGGAAGGTTTTGTATTCTAACTAATAAATACCACATGTCAATCAGAATGCCAAATTCTGTGTATCTCTACAGACTTGAAAAACCAAGAAAAGGTGAAACTACTCTTTTGGTTTCACTTCTACTTTCAGCTTCCCTATCCCATCTCTTGGTTGCCCCAGCACTTTTCCTGTCTCATATAGTCTCACGCGTTGTCTCCTAATTCAGCAGCTAAACCAGTCCTAGAATTCTACCAAGAGCAGAATAAACATTAATAAGAAACAGGGATTTATAGTGATGAGAACATGATTCACTGCAAAGTCTTAAACTACACAACAAATATACAGGACAGCACTGTAGTTTGAGAACATTTTACAAGTAATGTCATGTTTCTGGCATTTACTTTTTGAGGGTAGGGAGGAGGATGACAACATGGACTTTCGCACTTAGTCAAGTGCATAGGAAAAGGAAATTATGATGTTCCCAGTGGAACTTGCTTAGACAGCATTTGGCAGTGAACGAATATGGATTTAGAGTCATTAATCTATCTGAAGAAATTGCCTCGTCAGATGAGTAGAGGTTTTGTCACTCTCTGAATATATCAAAGGTGAATCATATATATTAAAATATGTGATAATTTGTCACTTGAATAGCTGTTGGTACACAAGGATTACTTGAATGAGTAAACTATGGCTGTGTTATCAAAATGAGTAATTCAGAATCCTATTCAAAATGCTGAGTATTGGAATACAAAATACAGTATTGGTGCTGTAAAGGGTGCTGCACAGTGGAAATTTTGATTAGTTTTCCTTCTATATCCTACAGGTATAGCTTAACAGAAAGTTGTGTTGTAGCACACAAGTGCAAATGTTGTTTTAAGGCCAGACTGCTTTGTTCCTCCTTAACAGCCGTAAAGCTCTTCCCCTTCTAATGACCACTTAATGAAAGGAAAACCTCCTCCTTTTTCTTTCCTAAGGTAGTACTCAGCGTGCTTCCTTTTTTATTTTTTCTCCTTTCCCTTCATTCTGGATGACTTTTCCCAACAGTATCATCAGACTTTTTAATTAGCAATACTAGGCTGCACTCTGATTAACATCAGAACACAGTTTTGGCACTACTGGCGGTGTTCTTCTTAAGCAGCTGTGTATCTAGCTAAAATAGGAAAATAAAAGCACAGACCTGCTTTTAATTCAACACACTTTCATACATTTAATACTTTATTATTATTATTTTAGGACCTTAGATTTCTTTTTTATTTTTATTTTGCTCCACAAAGAGTTCTTACCAGGAAAGTTAAGAGTAGTAGTAAAAATGAGACTTTTCTGAGATCTTTGCTGGGTTATCATGCTGCTCTTCTGAGCAATTATAAATCCATCTTTAGTCTCTTTAGCAGTCAGTTTCTACCCATGACCTAACTGGTCTTTTTTTTATAGAGGAATTAATATGTGGAAAACTGGGAACTCTTAATCATTTTGCAATGTTCAAAGCTCCTGAGACATACAACAGCTTGCAAATCAGAATTTTCTCTGATCAGTGGTATATCTACCCATCACTTGAAGTTATGTTAATGCTTTTTCCTTGGAGATAGCGAACAAAAAATTTGTCCTGTTGAATCTAAACTTGCTTGAACTGCCTGTGTGTCACACTTTAGATGAAGCACACAACTTCTTGTAGGGCAAAGTGGTTATAAACTCCCTCCACAGTCTGAGTGTAGACTGCAGTCATTGTTACCTAGGATCAAGTGCTCCCTTAGTAGATTTACAGCTGACACAACTGCAGAGGGAAGGGATGCCATCCAGAGGGACCTGGACAAGCTTGAGAAGTGGATCTGTGAGAATCTCATGATGATAAGTCCAAGCGGAGGTGCTGCCCCTGGGTCAGGGTAGTCTCACATATAACTACAGACTGGGAGAAGAAGCCAGTGAGAGCAGCCCTGTGTAGAAAAACCAGAGGATGAAAAGCTGGACACAGGCCAGCAATTTGTACTTACAGTCCATAAAGCCAACTGCATCCTGGGCTGCATCCAAAGCAGCGTGGCCAGCAGGTTGAGGGAGGGGATTCTCTCCTGCTACTCTTTGCTTGTGAGACCCCACCTGCAGGGCTGCATGCAGCTCTCGGGTCCCAGCACAGGGAGGACAATAACCTCTTTGGAGCAAGTCCAGAGGAGGGCCACGAAGCTAATGAGGGCTGGAACACCCCTCCTGTGAAGGCAGCCTGAGACCTGGGTTGTAAAGCCTGAAGAAGAGAACACTTTGGACAGACCTCAACTGGAGCCTCTCAGTACTTAAAAGAGGGAGAGCAACTTTTTTCACCAACAGATAGTGGTAAGACAAGGGAGAAGATTTTTAAATTAAAAGAAGAGAGACTAGATTAAATGTTAGGAAGAAATTCTTTACTCAGAGGGTGGTGAGGCACAAGAACAGGTTGCCCAGAGAAGTAGTGGTTGCCTCATCTCTGAAATTATTCAAGGGTTAGACAGAGCCCTGAGAAATCTGATATAGTGGGTGGCATCCCTGTCCATGGCAGGGGAGTTGGAACTAATCTTTACTGTTTCTTTCAACCCAAACCCCTCTATCATTCTTTGATGATTATGTAACTCTGTCATGGCACAGTTGCTCCTGAATGCCTGTTGAAAGCAGAAGGCCTGAGCTTCATGGGGGTTCTGAAGAGTACGTATTATGTTATTACAGAAGAAGATAGAAGTCTAAAAGGCTTTGCAAAAGCAGTAGTAATGCTTATCCTATTACTTGTTACTAGCACGACACTGTGGAGTCAAGATGTGCCTTTTCTACGGACAGTAAAGATACTGAATTGTGGAGTTGGTAAAACATACTGTGTATATTATTATTTGTAGCATTAAAGGGATTTTAAGGTTTTTTTGTTCTAGGTTCCACTCTCTTGTGACATTAAAGGAAAGATGTTTTAACTTGTACAGAAGCAGTGGTAAATGGTCATTCTTTTATTAAAGCAAATTTAGCTTTATAAAGATAGTTGTGTCTTCAATTACATCTGGCCCAGCACTGCAAGATAAGATACATGCTGAAAAGCTTTATCATCCCAATGCCTCATGGCAAGAATGCTTTCTGAAAATCTAGAAAGAGATGGTGATATTGCTTCCTAGGAGCCTAAATCAGACACCAGCACACAGCCTTTCAAAAAAGAGGCATTTCTGAACTGCATTGAATCAAATACTGCTTGGTGAACAGAATCCCTTCACAAACAGCAGTAACACTTTTTCCCCCTGTAGGAAAACACTCCATAGAAATACTTGATATTGGCATTTTAAGTACACTTAGGTTTGATGTAAAAAAACAACCAAACATAACCGAGTATGAGAGTTTGCTTTTAAAAAAGCATACAAATAAGTACCCATTGCAGGAGACTACATCCAGCTTTGTAAAGAAACATTAAGGGAAGGCTTGAAACAGCTGATTTAATACCTTACACTGAAAGATTTATTTTAATGCTAAAACAGATCTTGTCCGAGAATACGCGAACTTCAAATAATGACATAGCAATTCTTTCCTTGTATGGGCTTCAGGGACAAGGAAAGAAATAAGAATGGAGATTTCATACTCTTGATTCTGGATGTCCATAATAAGGAACTCCAGGAAAGTGTTCCCGAAGCACTGAATTACATAACAAATCCACAATATAATTTTCTTTTAAGATTCTAAATAAAGAAATAATCTGTTAGGAGAAGACTTTCCTTAAACCTGCACTACAAAATCCCTAAAGAAGTAGTGAAAGGAATAATTCGCAAGCATGTTGAGGAAAGCCATGGAATTTTTACTAACTTTACAAAATTAATTATCTCATAATATGTATACTAAGTAAGTCTGCCAATGATTCTAAATTGGGAGGAGCAGTTGACTTCTTCAAAGGCAGAGAGGCCCTGCAGAGACATCTCAAAAAACTGGAGGGCTGGACAATCACCAGCTGTATGCAAGCTAACGAGTGCTGGATTCTGCGCTGGGGATGGCACAGCCCTGGATGTGCAGACAGACTGGGAAATGAGACGTTGGAAAGCTGTGCCACACAAAGGAGCCTGGGGGTCCTGGTCTATGGCAAGTTGCACATGAGCCAGCAGTGCCCTGGCAGCCAGGAGGGCCACCCGTGTCCTGGGGACATCAGGCACAGCATGGCCAGCTGGGCAAGGGAGGGGATTGTCCTGCTGTGCTCTGCACTGGGGCAGCCTCACCTCCAGTGCTGGGGACAGCTCTGGGTGCCACAACAGCCCCATGTAAGGATACAGAGTGTCCAAAGGAGCACCATGAGGGTGGAGAAGGGCCTGAGGGGAAGCCCCATGGAGCAGCTGAGGTCACTTGGTCAGTTCAGCCTGGAGGAGACTGAGGGGAGACCCCACTGCAGTTACAGCTTCCTTGTGAGGGGAAGGGGAGGGGCAGGCACTGATCCCTTCTCTGTGGTGACAGTGACAGAGAGTGACCTGAATTGGCATTCAGGGGAGGTTTTAGGTATCAAGAAAAGGTTCTTCACCCAGAGGGCGGCTGAGCACTGCAACAGGCTCTCCAGGGAAGCAGCTACAGCACCAAGTCTGACAGAGTTCAAGATGCATTTGGACAATGATCTCAGGCACATGGTGTGATTCTTGGGGACATCCTGTGCAGAGCCAGGAGTTGGACTTGATTAACTTTGTGAATGAGCCCCTTCCCGCTCAGGATATTCCACGATTCTACTCCTTCCTTTGAGATATTTACGAAACTCAACTATTAGATTTATAAACTGATTAGTCAAAGTTCATCTTTTTCTAATTCTTCATGTGAACTCCAGGGAAGAAAATGCTTTGCTGTTAAGCAGGACACTATGTATGGTATGCAGCACTTTAAACTGTAAAAGCACATTGATCGGACTTGATTTCTGAATGGAAATGCAATCAGCTTCAGTGCTTGACAATTATTTTTGTATATTTAATAATGATATGTAAGGTGACTGTACTGGGGAAAGTGATAGGGGAGCTTTTTTTTTTTAGTTTAACAATTAAAGCTCCTGATTCACTTTTCTGGATTAATCCTTCTCATCAAAGATGTCTTCTTGAAATGGATAGCTGGCAAATTGACATGTAATCTTACATCATGGTCTTTTTTTTGCTCAGCTTCAATTATCTCTCAACACTAACATGCTAAGAAAGATCCTAATGGAATGGATTCATGAAAACTGCTCGCTGGATCGAGTTTACATTTCAAGACTCATCAGGAAACACATCGAACCCACATGACTATTTTGAATTCCAATAATATCTTATAAAAAGCTGCTTTGAATTATATGTGCAAAACTAGATTAATTATATTAGTGTCATGATTACTAGAACATAAATTGCCATCTGTGAAAAGCTCTGTTGAACTTGGAGGGGGAGGGAGTAGGGTGGGGACAGGACCTGTCTCCATGGTAATACTCCAGATCAAAGTAAAGTAAAGTACTCTGAATGACTAGATCATAATGTGAACTAGACCAAGAAATGCAGAGACTATGTTCTTCTATCTTCAACTGGTTTATAAAAATCCGAAGTATTTTGGAAATAAGCTCAAAAGACCATCCTTAAAGCCTATGACAAAAACAATACCAAAGCAGCGCTCTCAGTTTCAGCTTATTCACCTTCAAAGTAAAAGATAATTTTAAGGACTCTGATCCTTGACTGCAATAGCCTTACACTACTGACTGTAACCAACCAATCCACTGAGATAACACTCTGTGGAGAATAAATAGTAGAGCTCCCATGTTTGGATAGGGTGAAGTCACTAAAGCATCTTCACAAGATCACAATTGTGTAACTGCAACAGAATGGACAACTGCAGGTATCAAGATCATTATGCACTTCCCTCAATATTTTCCCATTAGTGTAAGGACCTGCTGAGAGCTCAGCAGACAAGGGGGGGGAGATGAATGCAGAACTTTATAGAAATTATACAAAACTAACCATGTCCCATTGAATAACAATGGACATCACCTTTTGATAATTTAGTAAAAGCCACATCCATCTCCCATTCACCAAGTTCAGGATGCCGTTTGAAATTAAGTGTGGTGTAATTCTGAAACTAAGCAGAAAACACCAGGAAAGTGATGAAGCTGTCCTACAACAGGACAATGCAAATTAAGAAGGGTGCTGTTTCTGTCAGTTTATTTTAGAGTAGAGGGAAAAATATCTTACAAACATTGATTAACAGGAGACATAAAAAAAGCAAGTTTTCATACAGGCAACTTTAGAAATTTCATCATTACAGTCAACAAGGTCTGAGACAAACTCAGTACTTGTGCTTGCAGTATGAATTGCCCATACTATGATATTCAGAGGTTCTGACCTGCCTCAAACCTCATATATCTTTGAGAACTGCCTCAATGCACCTTAAATAGAAACTAGAACGGGCCTCAGCAAGACAGCAAAGAGGCTGAAACTAAGAAAATACATTCTCATACTTTCCTTCAAAGAAACAATATTTGGACTAGGGATACAATAATGCAAACAAGGAAAGGGGGATTTAGATGCATGACTTGGATCAAAGAAAGGAAGCTTCAGTTAAACGAAAAAAGGAACAACAGAAGCAGAACTGATGTTTCCATGTAGCACTGGCCTGTTTCAGTCAACTCCCTTCTGAGAAGCAGAAGCAACATGCATACAACACTCTGGAAAACAAATTATTAACAGAATACAGAAGACTATGGAATTCTGAGCTCACCTCAGGGGCCACTGGAAGAACAAAACCACAAAACCAACACTAAGGACACAGCAGTGTTACTGCCTTATCTGTGAGGTTTTTTTATCTTCCGATCCAAGAAGGAACAACTACAATAACAGTGTCTACAAGTAATATTTTCATTTACAGATAAATTAGCAGAACAACCCTTTTTTCATTCAGACTGCTTTTCATATTACTTTTCCATATTACCTACCTAAGGAAGATCTCTAAGCACCACACTTCGTGGGAAGTACACTCTAGAGATCTGTATCTTAAACTTTAATGGCTTGGGATCCTATTTGATTTCATCAGGCTGCCTACTGTCTAACTGAATGATGTTTCCTTAACAACTTTTATATTGTTATATTTTTAACACTGGGGTTCATCAAGATTCCCAACTCTATCTTTAGAAATGCACATTAATTTTAAAATAATCAAAACAACAAGCAAAAAACTAAAAAACATCCAAACAAACAGTAACAAAAACCCAAACAAACAAAAACCAAACAAAAACCCCGCAAACAAAAAACCAAAACAAACAAGAAAAAAACCAACAAGAATAAAACAACAACCAAACACAAAAAAAAACAAAAACAAGAAGAAAGAAATTAAGTACTTAAACCTTGGGCACAATCATGCTGTAGCAGCAAAGTAGGCCATACGTTTTCATTGATGAAATGGCAGCAGGGCATTCCAGCTTCAAGGGAGACCCAAGCTTAACAAGCTTTAACAGGGCCCAGAAAAATTTAAAAACAAAACCAAGAAAACTCCTACTTACACATAAGATTATCACAATAGGTCTTAAACCAGTAAATCACAAGCATTCAGAAACAGAAGCCTGATGGAACTAAGAGGAAAAGAAGATAACAGTTTTTTCACCTGAAGGGTAGTAAAGGTGCGAAAACAAAATTAATTCCTAACTTATAAGGTTTACCTAAGTATCTTAAAGGTAGAGGTCAGTGAAAGCCAGTTTTGTAAAGGAAGGGTTGTGGTTGCAAGTGTCTTAGGTTGCAATGTAAGATGTAACCAAAAGTATGTGTTCTACTACCAACTGTTAAAATCAGGTGGAACAGCGCTCTTTTATCTATTCCATGACCTATCCCTCATAACTACAGGAAGGATATCCTCTGTTAATGGGCTAGCTGTTAAAACCTGGTGGGGCAGTGTTCTTTATTTCCTCTATGACCCATCCTCCCTCCAGGAGAATATCTTTGGTTAATGGGCCATTGAGTATCACTGATAAAATTACAATCATCCCATTGTGAGATGACCCACTGAGGGGGATAAGTCAAGCATTCTTACCTGCATAAAAATCTGAGATTTGGAATACCACAGTGGACTTTTTTCCACTGGATTCCCAGAGGAAGACCAGATCCATCTACACCACCACTGGACCTTCAGAGGAAAACTACTCCCTTCTATAGGATCACTGCTTCAATAAAACCACTTCTGTCAC
>VZTB01002326.1:28175-41046 GCA_013397245.1 Thryothorus ludovicianus
CAGCCGCCGGACAAACGTAGGACACCGACCTGCTCCCACTGCCTCCGCGCCGAGCACAGACTGAGTCACGACGAATTTGTGATCCGGCCCGAAGAGCCGCCTCGCGTCCTGCTGGGTCCTAGCGCCGGGCACGGCTCCGCCCGCCTGGGCCGCCTCGGGGCTGCCGGCGCCGCCGTCCGCCTTTCCCCGGTGCGTCCCACTCTGCCAGGAGCCTGCGGGCGACAGAACGCGAGCATCTCAATCCTGGCCGACGGGAAACGGGGAGCCCACGCCGCCCGCCCGAGAAAAGACAGAAACCTTCAGCGAACGCGACAGGCGAGGGGCGACGGGGTGCCCCAGGCCCGGCTCAGCCCCCTGGGATAGCGCCCGGCAGAGAGTGGGGAGGCTCCCGCCTTCCCACGGAAGAGAAGTGCGGGCACGAAACCAGACCCCGGTGTCAGGAACGTGGTACCTGCTGCACTTCTATGTCATTTGGCTGAGTGCTAGCAGATCTCAGAAGTTCCCAATTCCACGTGTAAAGAGGGAACAGAACGAAGTACGCAGGGAAATAGTGGGAGGCTGAGGCGTGCAAACTTCAAAGAAACTGCTTTGAATACCTACTGTATCTTAAACTTAGCCCCAAAATATATCACGGGAGATCTCGAATTAAAGTTGACAATTTAGATACATATATACATATGTATATATGTAAAATAAGCATTACACATGTATGTATATAGTTATTTTTATGTATTATACTAACAGAAGAAAATTATGTTTAAAACTGGTCTATAATGTGAAAATGAAAGCCAGTAATCCCGGGTTTTTTTATAATCTTATTTTTAGTCACTGTGTAAGCACCTCACCTGGCATGAAAACTAGTTTCTGCTGCTGTACTGAACTCAGTTGAAACATTGCACATCTCAGCCATAAAAACTGTTCAGAGGCACTGGGGGCAGGGAACAATATTGATTCCTAAGGGTGCATCCCAGATAATTTGCTATATGCCTCTTTGGCTCACTTCTCCAACACTGACTGTCCAGTCCGAGGTGCTAAGAAGTGTCTTTAGCCAACTTTTCTTCTACTACTATGTGATGCTATTCTTGAAGGAGACAAAATCAGTATTGCATCGTATTCAGCAAAATAGCAAAAGGAGCCATCAGAGGCAAGAAGTAAGGTAGTGTACTTATACTACATATGCAGATAATGAGTACAGTGAAGGACTTTTTGATGAACCAGGAAAGAATGCACGCTGGAGTAAGAAGCAGAGAAATATGCAGATAAGTATTGTTTCGAGAGAACAAAAACAGCTTATAAAAACCCCCAGAAATTAAATATATTTATTAAGCTCTTCTGTTTTAGAAACTGCTGTAGTTATCACAGGACTTTGTGGGAGACTACAAAAGCTGAGCACCTCAGGAGAGTTTACAGCATCTAAACAAGATGAAGTCAGTAAGGTACATAAAGACACGCCACTACTTAATAGGAAAGAAAAGGCACAAGATTTACATAAGATTTTTCTTTTCAGGGTGAATCTCCACTCATTTCCCTCTAGTACAGGAACATGTCAAAAGGATTTTGATCCAGACCATTAAAACTGATGTCAATGGCTCACACCATATGGGAAGGAGAGATCTTTCTGGGAAGCATGCATAGCTAGAACAGATGAAATCTAAAGTCCAACAAAACAAGAAAAGCTAATATGGGCCTCATTCACTGCCTTAACAGTAAGGTTGTAGAAACTATTTTTATTTGAGACTTCCACATCTGTCAAGTTTGTTTGAACTTGATTACAGCTTCAAAAGTTACTATTCAGAAATTATGACACAAAGATTATATCTGTCTAATATTTCTGGAAACCAAGTGTGCTAAAGAAGAACAGAATTAAAGATGGGAAACAAAGGAAGAGATCAGAAAGACTGAGAGACAGAACAGGAAAGATCAGGTAGAGAAGTATGCCATGGATCCATAACTAAGAATGGAGGTTTCCTTTCCAATAATGTAACTAGAATCCAATCCTGGTAAGAATTTCCACTTCTGAAGTGGAAAGGACAGAAAAAAGCCTACAAACTGATGTATGAATGGGAGCCTCTACAGAAGACCTCTAGCAGAGATGTCTAAGTGCTTTGCATGATCATCCTCTAAGACAGGTAAGAATAATTTATGAGACATTATCAAGATGAGAAGGTATTCTGCAAGATGAGACATCTCCTTCAGCTTCTATATATGAAACCTTTATGAAACCTGAGGAGGAACCTATCTCTAGTCCTCCAAATTATGTAAGAAAGCAGAAGAAATCAACTTCAATGATACAAGGAAAAAAGTTCAGGTTGAAAGCATTACAAAAAAAAAAAAAAAGATAAAATTCTTTATTTCTGTATATTTTATATTTATGTATCTGTATGCTTTGCCTTTTTTGTTTTCTACTACCTGTTTTCCTCAAGCAAGAATCTTGTATAGAAAGGAAATCAGAATCAATGTTAAACAAAGTACCCAAGGCATGAATGCTGCTCTCCGAAACACAGCCTGGTTCATCCCACTTGATCAGCAAAATGAAGCAGAACTAAATTTGACACACTTCATCTACAAATGTTAAGATTAAAAAAGTTCTCTGAAGAGAGAAACCTTGCACAAATGCTGAGGAATACTTGATTTCGCTGTTATCCAGACGTTAGATGTCATGCACTAGCCATAATACATTGTTATCACAATTTGTAAGACTGAAAACAAACAAAACAATTAAATGTCCAAACACTAATCTTCAAGGTATTTCTCTCTTCACAGACCTTGCAGTTTTCTACTTAAGTGTCCACAAAAAGCCTATAAAAATCTTATTTATCTTCTGTTTTCCTGACCACTTCCTCTTCCCTCTTCCTCAGCAACTCAGGCTGAAATGACACCTGGCATACAAGGAAACAAAAGAAATGGCTACAATATGTACCGCTACTAAATGATTCAAAAATCCAGGTTTTTTAGAGTAGTAGCTGTAAATGTACAAGACAGGCTTTGATTCTTGCTTCTTCCTAAGGTGATTATCTCAACTTTTTTTTTGCACAGTGTCCTTACCATCACATTAGAGTGCATTTGGTGCTAGGTCTTTTAATCTCTCCCATTGCTTTTCATTATGTTCTAAACAGACACCAACAGGAACTTGGATTAGAATCTGGTTTCTGATCAGCAACATGTGTTAATTGACAGTAGATACTCAAAACACTTATAGACAGAACAAAAAGAAGATTCATAATAGAATACCCACCCCATCCCTCCATAGTCTCAGTGAACTTACAAGAGAAATAGGAAACTGATGCAAATCCCTCCCAATAGTCAACCAGAGAAAAGACTGAGATCTGCACTGCTAGGAAGATGTCCTATCCCTCAAATGCCATAAATTCTAAGCTGTACATTTGGAAACTACAACTTGTCACTGCCAGTGGTTTTGAAACGAGTTTCAAATAATTATTCTCTAATAAAAATTAATTCTCAAAATAATCCTAATTCCAGGACTGTTAGTTTCAGCCACTTTACCCTTTAGAAGATTTTCCCCATTTTTTAGTTTTATTCTATTGGTAATACTGGAATTTTATTTTTTTTTTAATTTTGAGAGAATTCTAATAGCAACATTCTTGTCATAAATTGAGGCATTTTAGCCTATAATACTGGTATTTAATAATGGTATTGAATCATTCAATCAATTGCTAAAATCCAGCCTTCTGAATTTCCACACAAACTGCTTATGTTTCTCTGCATAGGATTGTACGCACAGAGGAAATAACACATATTCCATAATAGCTTTCTGTGTAAACTCTTTGATGTCAAGCTAAGATGTAGATTAAGCAAAGCAGAAAAAATGCTCTCATAACATAGAATAAATGTGTTTATGTGAAGGAGCTCATGCAGAATAGCTACTGCTATACTATTTTGCAATGCCTTGTGCCTTGAGACATGCCCTAAGCTTTCACTTCAAAAAAATACTGGTAGTCCTCACAACCAACGTATCAAATGAACATCCATTCTAAAACACTTAGAGCAGTCTGAGTTCAGCCATACGATACAAGATTAACATTTATTACACAATTAATTTGAATAGTCTTATGAAGAAGACAGTTTGACCCTGTGAAGCACCAGAGAGGTTACTAAGGAGATGATATGAAGACAGTTTGAAAGGATTTTGTGTTCCTGACTGAAACGTCTATGAAATTAATTTTCTGCTTTCCAAAGCTGATTTGTTATGATATAAGGATTAAGAATAAGCAAACTTCAGAAAAATATTTTTAAGGTGGGTCTCAACATTACTTTGTATTTGTGTTGAGTAGTATAAAAATAGGAGTCAGAAGAGGCTGTAAGCTTACTGTTTTCTAATGCAACACTATTAATTCCACTATTGCAAGTGTAATTCTGTGGAAAGTAGAACTTTATGGTTAAAACTGGCATGAGTGTAATCTCTTCCTGGTAACTAAAGTTGCAAAAAAATCCCTCATTTTTTGAGAGTTCTTCAATGTCAGACTGAATTGACAAAAGGCCAAGAGGAAAACCACTTAGCAGAAAAGAAACCAAATTCAACATGATTTGTCATATAATCATAAGCCTTGGACTAAACAGAAAGCTTTTGTGGAATGTACCAAACTAAGAATGTGCTGCATTGGTAGGGTTAAAACTATCTTGAAAAATAACCTTTTTCCTATCTATAGACATAATTTCTTCTACCTGTGAGGAGGAATTTGACAACAACATTCAAAACAGCAAATGTATGGGCTTTCAGGTAATACAACTTCAGATCTGTGTACCATTAACTGACCTTTGTTTCCTACTGTTATTCATTCTCTCTGGTCAGTTGGTCTAGGAACACAAGACGCTGAAGAAATTGAGAGAACTGTTAGCTTTCTAGCCTTCTGAGACAATTCTAGCTAGAATTAGTTTTGTCTTATGTTGTGTATGAAACTAGAAATTGTACATGTGTACAAATGTTCCCATAGTACAACACCGCATAATGAAGCTGAACTCAAATTTCCTGGAACACTGGCATTTCAGTATTAGAGGCAAATAAATCTGTAATGTGATTTGCTGTCCGTGGAACACCACCAATTTGATGATAGACATTTTCTGAGCATATCTACAGTGACAATAACATATCTGCTCATGAAATCTGTTACCCTAGTGCTTGTGTGAAAGGGAGACCTGTTCTGGCTCGTTATTGTTGCAGTCACCATCCATGATTTCATGGCTTCTTTTCTCAAAGGTGTGGAGCAGTATTTCTTTCTGCAGATAATGTCTGTAAAAGCCTACACTGTGGAATCCCATTGAACAGATGAAATAGTACTCAGAAAAACTGACAGCCTGTAATTCCACTCTACTGACAGAAGTACATTCCCTCTTTATTTAATGAATACCTCCGCTTCTCATGCATCAAAAGAGCATAGAGGAAAGAGCACAACAATACAGTTTCCATATATATGAAGGTACAAAACCATCACACCATTGCAGATAAAAGATGTTGTGGTGTGGATTCTGGGGTGAATTTTTATATACCTTTATATCAAGGCCCTGTCTTTCATTCAGCTGGTCCCCTTCCCCATCCCGGTATGCCCTGTGCCAGGACCCCCTGGGCATGCCGGGATATCACCCTATAAACCCCCCGCGTGACTGTGCTCGAGGTCTTTTGTCCTGACCCCTTTGGCGACAATAAACTTGGGCTGGAACTACATGGGCAGAAGGCCTCCTCTCCTCATTACTCAATCCAGTAGGGCTGGCTGAAGCTGCGTTTCCCAGAGCTCGCTGCTCTAAGGACTCTGCCGCAGGCACCCCCGTTCGCCCGGGCAGCTCCGTGATGCGTCACGGCTCTTTGAAGCCACGCTGAACCCAGCCAGCGACAATGGATGACCAGCCTCAGCATGCACTAATATTTTGTAGAAAAATTAAGACTTAATTCGAATTAGGATAACAAACAACAACACATAGCACAGGCTTATGTGCAGGTCAGAACTCAAATTCTGCTTTGACAGGATGGAACACTATTCTTATAATTCATGAAATGTCCAGCTGAATGAAGTAGTAGACAGTGCAAAACCGCAAAGATCTCAAAATTTAAAATGCCTTTGATCAACTGTCATGGGTTGAGGTGCAAAATGTAATCAAAGGTGAGTTATTCTATCACCATCTGTTGGAACTGTGGGGTGGGGGGTGGTGTAACTTTCTGTTGATAAGCCAGCTGATAAGAAATCAGCAAGAGCAGTTTCCTTATCTCTTCCATGACCCATCCTCCCTCCAGAGATAGGTCTTCTGCTAATGGGCCATTTAGTCCACTGATAAACTTCCATCATCCCATTGGGAAATGCTCCAGACAGAGGGAGAATTGAGCCCCTCTACCTGGATAAAAACCTGAGACTTGGAACACCAAGGCAGCCTTTTCCACTGGACTCCCAGAGGAAGAACAGGCCCATCCATCACCACTGGACCTTCAGCAGAGGGCTGCACCTTTCTACAGGGTCACTGCTTCAACAGAGCTACAACTGCTACTCCAGGAGGACTGCAGCCACCATTGCAAGTAGACTGCTGCCAACATCTTGACCAACAGGGTGTCAGGTTGTATTTTGACTGTCTGTGGTTTTCTTTTTCCTTTGTATTATTGCATGTATTTTGTTTTCCTTTTCTGTTTTTCCTTTTTCTATTAAATTATATTTCTGACCTGGAGTCTCTCACTGGTTTTGCTTTCAAACCAGAACATCAACTAATCTAGACAAGGACACACCATCTCTTCCAGTATACCAGGAAGAGAGAACAAGAAGAAATGACCTTAAGCTGAGACAGACAAGTTTCCAAAATTAGAAAAAAATTTTCACTATTAGGGTGCTCAAGCTTTGTAACAGGTTGCCCAAGGAAGTGGTGGAGTCACTATCCCGGGAGGTATCTGGACCTGGCATTGGATGATGTAGTTTAGTGGTTTAGGGGTGACAGTGGTAGTGCTGGATGGATGGCTGGACTGGACGATCTTTTAGGGCCCTTCCAATCTTGATGATTCTATGACTATGATCATTTCATTTCCACAACCAGAGATACCAAGTGGAAAAACAGTGTGTGGCTAACAATTTGCCCCACTGTAGTCACACATGTCGGATACTAAAACGGCAGTACATGCTTTTAATGCTGGCATCAGAAACAATTTAAAACTCAATGGAGAGCTGTTTGAGAAAAACATCACCTCATGAATTTGTGACAGCAAATACCAGATCGATCAGCTGAAATCCTAAATGGTAAAGTGAGTAAGTGGGTATACAAAGGATGAAAGGCACCACACTTCAGAGTCCAGTCTTATTTAAACCTCTACTGTCAAATTTCATGTCTGAAATCCAGCATATGCTTTTTGCCTGCTTAAAATTATTTTAAGTTTGATTAGTGTCAAGTGCATATGAACCCTATTCTACTCCTTACTTAAAGTATACAGTAAGATTTCTTTCTCTGAGCTATAGGAGGCAGAACAGCTGATATCTGGTGGAGCATTTTTGCTGAACTTCAGTTTTTCTAGTTGATTATTCAGGCTTCCCCAAGACACAGATAAAAATCAAAATGAACTGATAGATCAGAATACAGACTTTTGAAAACATTTTTTGAGGAAAGCAGCAGTTATAACTTAAAAATTAATTTATGGCTGAAAAAAACCCATATACATGGATGGGTATAAGGCTGTGGAAAAAAAAGATGTAGTCTCTGAAATTCTAGCATTCACTTTCAGTTATATATTCAGTCTTATCAAATAACTGAGATTAATAAAAACAAAGACACTAACAGATGCATACTTCCTGTTTTACTTACTGCATGGTTGAGAAAGTGGTCCTAGCCTCTGCAAATCTTGGAAGGAAAGTTATACAATGAGAGACTCATGGTGCCTATTCCTCTCACAATGGTTCAGCCAAGACAGACAGGGCCTTTGTGTGAGCCCTGATCACATAGGCACGTGATAAACATCTGTTGCTCTTCTTTTACAATTACGTTTGCAAACAAAATCATCCCTGCTACTAAAAACAGCAAATGTAAAGGAGATTACACTTCATCATGGGACAGTGCCAAATTTGGGGAAGTTCTTGGCCCTGAAAAGAATGCAGTGTCTATTTAAAATTAAGTTATTCACCATTATTAGAAAAAACTAATCTAAGTAAACTGTAATCTTAACTTTTTAAACTAACTTTGAAAAAATCCACACCATGATGAACCAAAACACATCACAGTTCTCCAACTGTTGTCAATATATAGGGAGTTATTAAACCAACAGAGTCTAGTGCAAAATATATATAAAGTACTGATATATTCCCCATTAAACAGTTCACTAATTCAAATTCCTTTTTGTAGAACACTATCTTAACAATCATAAACAATAATAATACATTAGAGGGTAAAAATTAGGGATCTCATAAAATAAGAAGGAGAACTTGTAAAGGTGCTGAAGACCTTTTGTAACAAATACAAGTCAAATGGCATATTTATTTGTAAGTATGTCTTGATGCATAAATGAGGTAAAAATTATCAATTGTGGAAAAGAAAATCTAAATTAAAACCAAGTACAAAAATTAAATCTTGGCCTCACAATTTAAATTATTAAAATTAGTTATTTTACACTGTTTAAATCATACCACTGCCATTTAATATTATGCACCCGCTGTAAAGAAAGCAACTGTAAAGAAGACTCAAAGTACTGAGAGGTCTCCTCTGGAAAGCCCATCAGGCACAAGAAGGAATTCAGTACACGGTTCAAGGCAAAAATGATATAGGGAGACTTAAGACCTGATTAATCAGGATTAGGTTTATTTTTACTTCTTGGCCAAATACCTTGCATCCCAGGATACACAGAATTCAGAGGCACACACTCACCCACTTTTCTCCCAGTCTTTCTTTGAACACTCTATGTGTTTTAAAATCTTTACATACAGAACATGCACTAAGACATCTACCCGTCAGTGACACTATCACTGTCTGATCTATTATTGGTGACAACACTGGTGCTTTGGTGATACTTGCAATACTGAGAGCAACAGTGTTGGCTAAACCATCATCACTGGTCATTGTAATAGAATGCCAGTGTATTTTCCCTGCATAGCTGATGAATTTCCTTACTACAGTGAGTAGCCTATCCAATGTTCTTAAGATGCTGTTGTCTCAAGGAAATGGCAGTATTTCAGTTTCTATTAGTGCCTGTGTGTCTCCAGTAAGCAGTAATCCCCACACAGGGATTCATGAGTGGAATATTTACACACCTTCAGAAAGAGACCAGAATTCAATCTTATCCAGTGAGCCCGAGTACAGGGTGTTCTCTAATCTGTCAGATAAATATTCCAAAATTACATCCTTGTGGAAAAGCATAAGGAAATAATTACTGATCTGGAATGGAGCTCCTTCCAAAATAGAATGTGTTAATCAGTGAAAGCAGTCAACTGCTCTAATCTAATTAACAAAAGGATGATACACTACCCACCCTAATCAAAGAAGCAAAACTTGTAAGGTAAATAAGCAAATAGGACATATTGATCTTAATGAGAATGCTAAAGCATGACTGCACATTCCTTTTCAAGCCTCAGATGAATTAGGGAGTAAAAAACAATGATGGATAAAGTACTGCCACCCCTAAACTGTTCCTGCATCTATATACATAGTAGAATTTTTAGACACATCAAAATCAATGTTTTTGCCTTCTCTGAATATCAGTATTTTCTGATGGTAAGTAATTATATGAGTTGAATGTATGATTGTTTAATACAACAAACAGTTATGATCCAAGTGCTTCAAGATTAACTTGGCAAAAATTTTGTGAGACAACTACAAAAGAACAGAGAAATATCTGTCTTACTAAAGACAGATTATTAATACAAATTAAAACAGTATTAAAAATTCCTGAAGAAAATTTCCAGTTTTCATCTGACCAAAGCAATAAAACTGACTGGATATTGTGGCAAGGAAGGCAGCATAATCTTAGGAGTGAAGACTATTTCAATTAATAGATTCACAGTGAATATATAATAGAAATAGCCAGTGGAAGAATGCTTTTGCTTTTTCAGTTTAAGCATATTCAGCCATATTCTAAATGCTCTTGAATATGACATCTGAAGATGAGGTTTTAGAGAGGTCTCAGACTCCCAATTAAACAAAATATTCAAGTGGCTATAGTTTGAAGCCAACAGACATCACAGACGAAAATCTGAAGAGTTCTTCTACACAGATGTTCATAGACCATTCCAGCAATGAGTGTTAAGAGATCAATGACTAGTTACAGGTAGACAGTGAACTCATACCGTCTAGTTTAAAAAAAGGCACAAATAAGGAAGCAATTTAAAACCAAAAGTATAACAGTGATTCTTAATGTATTCTCTCATTTCTAGCCTTGTTTTTTTTAAAAAGCATTCTCACAACTGTAGCTGTGAGATCAGTTTTGAAGCAATGTCCAATCAGGGTAAAGGAAATTGCAAGCAAGTCTGAATGCAAGCAATTCACCTTACCTAAAGCTCCTGTGCCAAAGTGGCTACATAGCCATGAAAATAATCCCTTAAAATTCCTTGGGCAGTTTAATGCACCCTTAATCACCTTGCTACCAGCCCCCTCAGCAATTCTTTTACCTTTCTGGTTAAAATGCAGCAATTCATGAAAGAAGAAACATTAGAAACCAAAAATTAAATTAAAAGTACATTGTGCATTCAGGTTAAAAAGTGACATAAAGAATCTGAACATATAAAAATGTAAATAGATGAGGAGTTAATTGTGATCTTACTTAAGTTGTAAGTCTTTAATATTTTAGTCATTTAAATACTTACATGTTGGCTTGTGAAGGATATCAGAATGTATTTGAATCAGAGACTAGTTGCTGTGATCAGTTCCTTACAGTCTAAATGATAAGTACATTGTAAATATAAATTTACATATGTAAATTAATTCCCTTAAAATGCCACTAACAAAATAACCAATACAAAACAAAAAAATTCAAGGCTTTTAAATGTTTGGTTTTCTTTTTCCCTTGCCCAAAGATAAAAGAAATTTATTTAGTGGAGAAAATTTAAAATAATTCAATTTGCCTTAATTGCACAAGTAATTTAATAAATTGAAGGCCACTTAAATATGTTTTTAATAAAAACCAGTTGCAAATCACTTCATCAACTCCACTAAATAAACTTGCTGGTATTCTACATATCATCTTTGTCTTAAAAAAGTAATGCAATCAGTACAGGAAACATAAAACTATGAAGAGTTTAAACTACAGTCACAGGCTAAACTGTCTATTTATTTATACTGCCAAGAGAATAAGTTAACATTCCCCCCCTATATAACAGTTCTCATACATTATCATTATGCAGAACATAGGCTTCTCTCCTGCTAGTGATTTTCTGATCTTCGCCCTGAGGATCAATTTATTGACCTGCACCATGCTTTCTCATATGCTGTCCTTTAAAATGTGTAATGCAAAAGGTATTCCAGGATACCTTCTGCCCTTTCTCATATTTTATGTGGAAATTCTCCTTAGGTGAAATGTTCACAGAGGTCTTAAGTCTCTCTCATACTTCTTATTCTCCCTGTATTTGCCTACTGGAAAACATTTCTATTCTGTTCTGTAATTCAGTTGTAAACCGTATGCAGAAAAGGTTGTTTTGTTATATACCTGACATGTTAAAGCCCCATATGTACAGCTTCTTTAGGTGCTACCATAAATGAAAACTAAATATAAAATTATATATTGAATTGAAAAGAAAAAAAAAACAAACAAAAAGCTATTTTCTGCATACTATGGCAGCCAATTTTTTTTAACTTCTTTCAAATTATTCTCAATAACAAAACCTACTGTTTGACAAAGTAGTGACTATCTTATATACATGGGGTCTTATATACAAATAAAACCACTTTTATAAAACTTAGTCTTGCCCAATGGTTTTTCACTGAGAGTGTTAAAGATGTTCAGCATGGATAAGACCAATATTGATTTTCAATATTTTTTCAGGATTTCAAAATCAAACATTAAAGTCTAACTAAGGAAATCAGAGGTTAGTTTCAAATGCATTTATAACTAAATTAGCATAATCTTAAAGGGTATTTGTATAATAAATAGTTTTCTCTATTTAACACTTACTGAAAATGTGAACAGGACAACTGAACTTCACTCAGGTAAAAATTTGTTTGCCTTCTTTCAGACCTACCTATAACAAGGCTGAAGTAATTAATTTACATACTGCTGTTGCAATGGAGTAATGAATTTTATTATCTTACATTGATATCATATTTTGGAGGATACAAGGACTAAACTGCAATGAAAAACTACACTATACCTAAACACTCTGAACTTGAGGTACCTCTTTGTAAGCTTCACTAGACACTAGAAGACCCTAGAAGGGATGTTGCAGAGCTCAGAACCATGTACTACAGCAGCTTTTCTAGAACTCCTTCTGACATGTAATATTTTATCAGAGATATCAAATTCTCAAATTAATTTTTAATGTCTCATCTCTCATTTATCACTTTATCACACTTAATTCCAACACTTAGGATTTCTGCTATTATCTCTGATCAAACAAGAGCAAGAAAATGTGAAGAAAAATATAAATATTATTTTCTATTATTGTTCTTCCTACCTGTAAAATTTTAGAGCCAAATATATAGAAATACCTCATTTTATTTCTGAAAATAGCAAGTCAGATTACAAATAATTCACAGGCCAACATTTAAAATTTCCACCAGTTTAGGTCCAATTTGTATGCTCCCACACAATTCAGGATAGTTACGTGTTTCCATGAATATACTCTTTCTCCTAAGCTCCAAGAAATAATTGCGGTGAAGAAATTATCCTTAGGTTCAATTAAATTGGCATTATTACCCAAAGCAAGACCTACAAAGAGATTATCAAAAGGCAGCCTCTGCTATCTCATTTCTC